>JXOR01000087.1:0-104966 GCA_001014335.1 Coboldia fuscipes | reverse complement strand
TTGCATTCTTTCTTAAAATTACTGTAGAACTGTGTTTGTTTTTTTTATTTTCGGCGCAATTTTTAATTTACAACTAATTTGAGAAGACGTCTTATGGTTCAATCCTATATAATACGTATAATATTAATAAATTCCTTAATTGTATAGTTAAATATCAACGATTTTATAATAATTATGATTATATTTCAAATATATATTTTAAATATGCAATAATTGCAATGGAAAAATTACAAATTTTAATTTTGATAACATCTATTTTGATTGATAAAATTTATGCCATTTTGGTCAATTTGATATTTGAAGGTTTTAATTAATTGATGATAAAGCAATTGCTAAAGTTTAATTAAATTGGATTTACGAAACTACATTACCGGCATCATTATTTTTGTGGAACTCGTATTGGAACTTATTGATTGTCCGTTTTTCCCTTCGAAAAGCAATAATGGAAATGCAATTAATTTGTCTATTAAATAACTGCATAATTCAAATTTCAGATCTAAAATCTTTGAATACTTTCCTGTACATGTGACCATTAGAAAACAATTATGCAAATTTGTATAAACGGAGTACATGTTTAGATTCATAATGCAGAAGAAATATTAAAATAACACTTGGTAGTATCTAAATGATAATTAATTGATAAAACAATTATGTTTCATATTTTAATTCCAAACCGATAGAGGTTTGTTATAAGTTATAAGTCAAGGTGACTACAATTTGATAAACGACTTATATTTAATTTAACAATTTGCAAATTTAGAATGACAAAAACCGTTGATATTTAACTTTTGCGAATCCTATCTATTTCACTTTAATAGTTTAGCCTTTTTTTTAAATTCTAACAATCGCATATGCATTAAGTGAATTCAAATTGCCGATAAACTAATAAAAACAACATAAGCCATCATCCATCCGAATTACCATATGTATAGAAAACTAGTTTTATGCGTTTGATGGTATTCCATCTCCCAATTGTAATTCCGACAAACACCAGAAACCGAAAGACCAAATGAATGTATGATTATGCGCACATACTTCGATGTATGCGCCAGGTAACAGGTTCAATTCAAATATGTATACAATTGGGTTCTCCACTTGCCATTTCTTGTCCATCGACGTCACGGTATTTTTTTTATTATCCAACCCACGAATAAATTTAATGTTTTCGATTCCATCCAGATCAGAAAAATTGTAATACGAAGTTGCGAATCAGTTTTAGTGTAGTCCACGTCCTGAAATCATATTGTTTTGATAAGAGGAAATTCTTTCCATCAATTTTACAATTGATTAGCAATTATTTTACCGTGAATAAATAGTGAATCTATACAATAAGTGATTTGTTTAATAAACAACATGCTTTAGTTTTAATAATTAAGATCACATAACATCATTTAATTCAAGAATTGGTCTTTGTGTAAAATTTTCTATTATTATTTAGTTTGGTAAGCAAGAATGTGTGTGTTTTTAGTTAATTTCTAAAGATTTCAATGCACCATATTGTAGCAAATAATTTTTGGATAAATTGCCTTTAGCAAAGGCGTAATATTAAAGTCATTAAATCACTCAATTAAATATGAATTGTGATGAATTCATAATTGTGATGTAAAACATTTGTATTCTTAAGAAATCCAGAAGGCGAATAAATCTGTAAGAATAATAAGGATTTTAGTGGGTGGCATTAGCTGTTAAGGTTTTAATAGCCCGTTAGCTCAGACATGGGATGATGAGTTGCGCAAACATAATTTTTTTTTTGTATTCTTTGAATTCCAAATGTTCTGTATTCTATATGAATTGACTTTCAAGTATTTTTGGTCGTGATGATTTCTATTGAGGGACAGGTCAGACGGTTTCTAGTGTCCTACTTGGTTATTAGTGAACTTATCATTTGCTCAATGTTTCACATTTGAAGACCCCGACCTCAACAAGAACGGGTATTTTATTACTACTATTCGATAGACACATTAGTGGGTGAATGTCTATAGTTAAAATACGACACAGTCATTCAGATTAGTATGTTGTAACGTAAAAAATATTAATAATTCATGGGATTTCATAAAGTTTAACTGTGTGATAACATATTTTGCTAAAAGTTCATGTTCAGTTCATTATTGATTAAAGTAACGCTTGAAACGATAATGATGTATTAATTGCTGATGCCATTAAACATATGGAATCTATTTAGTACATAAATGTGAACTTCATGAAACTACGTAAATTGTTTGATAGTAACGGGAAGTTTTGATTGAATTTCAATGGTCAACTTATTTTTCAGTTCAATGGTGAACTGAAAAGTCGTGCTTATACAGTTTTCTGAACGGGATATTCGTGTATCGTTTAATAATTAACAAATTTCGATATACTTTATTGGACACGTTACAAAAAACGATTGACCTAAGAGAGTAATCACATCATGAATTCATTGCTGTCATTTATTTAACAGTGTAATCGCTATAATAATTGAGTAAATTCATTTTTGGTGATACCATATGGTGATAGTTTAATTATATGAAATGTAATCCTTTTTATTATCTACTGACAAAGCATTTTTTAATTCGATTGTGTAATTAATATTAATAACTTTGGTGTTTATATCCCTCTATTATAGATAAAACATTATACATTTAGCTTATCATTATGAAACGCCTGAATTGTAATTGGATTGAATTTACAACAATCGTTGTTGTATTGTTATCAATCTTTTCAATAAGCTATGGGTTTGTTGAGGAGAGTTCACCAAAGGGAAGTTTCCCATTCTTAATGCCAGGCGTACGGCCACAAAAGGTATGGAAATTCTATAATTATCTCATTAATGATTGTTTTTCTTTTGTTCATGGACCATGATTTCTGCAGAATCTCTAAAGAGATTGGAAACCATATTTGATTCACTGTTAAACCACCTACACTGCATCACATATTATCATCATTAATTTTAATTTTAAATTACAGGAAGATCTTTATTTATGTACACCAATAAAAGTAGATCCAACTAGGAACTATTATATTAGTAAGTTAAAATAATAAACAAGGGATTCCATAGTATAAATCACGCTGAATAATAAATTATCTCTTTCAGCTGCATTTGAACCGAACACCACAAAGAATACAGCACATCACATGATTATTTATGGATGCGAGGAACCAGGTACCGGTGATCCAGTTTGGTAAGATACTAATCAAATTGATAGCTGCTGATTTATAGATAATCCAATTGGTTCAATTTCTATTTAAGGAATTGCGGTGAAATGAGCCAGAATGAGGCATCTGCGAAATCAGTCAGTCCATGTCGAACTGGATCTCAGGTAAATGATTTATCATCCTTTAATTCAATTTAAATTGAAATATCGTTAGATAAAATATTCTGAATTGTTAACGAATATGTTTCGTTTAAATTAGATTGTTTATGCGTGGGCGATGGATGCACCCAAACTTGAATTACCTGACGGTGTTGGTTTTCAAGTTGGCAAAGATTCACCGATAAAATATCTTGTTCTTCAGGTACATTATTCAAATGTGGATCGTTTTATAGGTAAGAAGGATAAATAAGATTTTTGTACTTGAGCTGTTTGTGTTCTTTGTTTTGCATAATCCGGGTTTCTGTTAAAATATCCAATTGATATTAAACCATTAATGAACTTGAACTAAACTGGATTTCTATTTATAGATACAAAAGACAAGGATAATTCTGGTGTAGAAATCAGTTATACAACAAAAAAATTGCACAAATTGGCTGGCGTTATATTATTGGGTACGAGTGGGGTGGTACCACCCATGCAAATTGAGCATATGGAAACAGCTTGTGATATCACTGAAGATAAAGTTATTATACCGTTTGCTTATCGAACGCATACACATGGCTTAGGTATGTTAAAAAGATTTGTGAATCAATCAATATCAATCACCAGCCAATTTAAATTCATGTAATATTATTTCGTTACAGGTAAAGTTGTATCTGGCTATCGGGTACGACAGAATCGTTTCGGTAATAGTGATTGGGTGGAGTTGGGTAAACGTGATCCTTTGACACCGCAAATGTTTTACCCAGTCCATAATACGGATCCGATTAGAATTGGTGACACGTTGGCCGCCCGTTGTACAATGGAAAGTGACAGAGCAACACCAACGTATGTGGGGTGAGTAGACGATTGAAATATGAGTAACCGGTTAAATATTAACCGATGACTCTAGTTAATTAGATCGGTTTAATTTACTTTACATAAAATTTAATGAATTTTAGTGCTACAAAGAAGGATGAAATGTGCAATTTCTATTTGATGTATTACGTTGAAAATACGACACCATTAGAAACAAAGTATTGTTTCACAAATGGACCCCCTAAGTATTATTGGCATACCGGAGACATAGAGCTCAATAATATTCCTGATTATGAGGCCAGTTATTTACCGCCAAATGCTGATAATCATAAAGAGACACATTCACACATCCATTAAATTCATTGAGACAAACTAAACTGAGATAAAACAAAATTTTCTAATTCAATTCAATTAAATCTTTTATATACAACATTAAAATGAAAAATGCAACACAAATATTATATANTTATTTACCGCCAAATGCTGATAATCATAAAGAGACACATTCACACATCCATTAAATTCATTGAGACAAACTAAACTGAGATAAAACAAAATTTTCTAATTCAATTCAATTAAATCTTTTATATACAACATTAAAATGAAAAATGCAACACAAATATTATATAAACTAAACCCCAAAAAACAAGAAAAAAAAAACAAAAGATAATCTATGAAACAAATGTATCGATTTTAAAGTATTTCGGAATTGATGTATCAATATATTTGGAAAAAGAAATTCCTACTTCAACCAGTGATTTGATCGAAACTAAATGTATAAGATAAACAAGCATATCTTTATTATCTCCTTTCACTAAACAAATGTACCTCTTAATGGAATTCCAAAGGATATAAACAAGAGTATCAACTTAATTTTTTTTTATTTAAAATGTTGGATTTAATTAGAAAATGAATCTATATATTTATATTTGTTTTATTTGTGCAGATATAAGATGAATCAATTATTGTACATTATTTATGTGACTGTTATTTTATGGATCTTTTATAAATATTATTATGTTTTAAATTTCTATTCCAATAAAATAGATATTTTATCGTATTTTAATTAAAATTAATTTTTTATTAATAATCCTTTTAATCGTATGCCCAAGGTATGCATGGTAATGGAGAACACACGTGTTGTATTGTTGAAACGTTGTTAAGGTGAGAAAAAATGTAAGACTACCTACGTCGTATTAGACATCATTAATAATTCAAATGTTCAAGCGAAATTTTATTGCGTTCATCTTCATACGGATTACTTTTACATTCCTAGTTTTAGGTAATTGCAAACGTCTTGATTGTTGGTTATTAGCATCAGCATACACGTATTTACTATTGAAAAAAATAGAATGCTTCAATAAATTTTTTATCACAATTCATTACCATTTATGGTTATTGTATAAACAGTTGATCAAATAATTGGTAATAGAATCCTGGGAGTGTCAAAACTACTTGGTGAAGTTATCAATCATTAACATTAGATTTAATGAAACTTATGCCAACGGTATAATTTAAACTCGGATTTTAATTTGATTTTATTTGAATGTTGTAAAGTTTACAAAATGTTTTACCATCAATTGGGTAATCAACAAGACGATAAATTAGAATGCTAACTATGCAGTACTGATTAGCTTTGAGCGGAACGTTATGATGTAATAAAAATTCAGTTGTATTCCCAGTACTTTGTGGGTGAAATAAGAAAATTTACCAATTGATTTTCAGTTATCAATGATATCAGTCATTTAGATGAAAATAGAAAATAGTCTATTCATTGAACGGATATCTTTACTCATGATAGAGGTTAAGCCAGGGTTCCATTGAAACCAATTTATTTACTTGACATTACCTAGAAATTTAATTTCCTTTATGCCTCCAAGATTCGTTTTTCTATTCATTTCTCCTAGATTGATTGAAGATTTAATATTAATTTGCAAACAGAAATTCATTTATGTAAATTTCGATACTCTAGTCTATGTAAAGATTTCTATTTTAGGTCGTTCTTAGAATTACGACCTATTTATTTGAAGTCGACTTGATGAATACCAAAATATATCTTTTTATATCCAAACTATAATTCATCGAATGCCATCGATTTATTTAAATAACTTGGAAATATTTTTGCGTTAAGGACAAGGTCATTAATGATCATTTCAACAATTATGATTGGAATGGTTTTGGTAAACGTGAACTTCTGATACAATGGTTATATTTCCCTGTCTGTAATAGGATTTTCTTTAAATTTACAGGTGAGTAAGGAGTTTACTATACTATGATATGTAATAGATTAACTAATGCAGGATAAGTGAACAGTGAAATGTGATACTAATGGTGCCTCAGTTAAGTGGAGACTTTTAATTAATTAAAATTCACCTTAACATTATGGTGTAATTATAAATAATAATGTGTCGAGTATATTTAATCTAATGTATTATACTCTAAGCAAAGTTTCACTAATGGGCTATCAAAGTGTAAGAGATATGAACCTAAACAATATTTCCATTTACTATCTATTCACAAAAATCAAAAGGCTCTTATACGATCATTAAGACCTTTTCATTTCACCAAAAATGGACAGAAAAATAATACTCAAGGATGTTTATTGGAAATATTAAATCATGAATCCTCTTATAATGTAAATTATTTACGTGACTGTTGCTATATGGGTCAGTTATAAAAATTATTATCAAACCATTTCATTTTGAATATGATTGATATTTTATCGTTTAATGCAAAAGAATTTCTGTTCATATAAACATTTCAGAGGTGAGTGCGACTATTATAATTTTATTTACAAGCGAGACCTTTGGAATCCAATTAGGAAACAGTCAAATGAAGCGCAATTTTATATTGGAATTTTCACATCCATGCACATGAGTTATCACGATTCATACATTTTATGATATTAAACAAGGTAGCGGTTCATTTCGATCGATATTTACTGTGAAATTCAATTCGTATGCAAATACTATTAATGAAAGGCACCATAAATAATTGGTCGCTATAATTGGTAGTCATCATCTTAAATATAGCTAAATAATAGACACTTCTCTTATAATAGAAACAAAATAAATAAGTTTTTATTTGAAATTTAAACAAGTTATTATTACATTAATTAACAATGCATTTTACTTCTGTGATTTATCTACAGCTGGGGCTCTCCTTATCCGGTGAATTACAATCAATATGAATCAATTAAAAGGATAATTCGTATTTGCTGTATTGATATACAAATAATTGTTTAAAATTTCAAGAGCTTTAAAACTGACTTAAATGTTACCGTTGCTGGTTTAATGATTTGTTATTCTTTTCACTATTATGTGTGTATCATTTCTTACGAAAATATCTATTAAATTTTTCGAAAATACAATTTCATTTAATACGATTAGAATATTTAAGTTCACTATGGGTTCTTTTAAAATCTATTTTAAATTTTTTAATGGTATTCATGCAACTAAATTGTTGGTTACACCCTACAATGAAATTTGATTAATTGAAAATGGGTTTTTTTATTATCCAGTTTTAAATGGTTAGGTATTCATTTACATTCAGAACGATTGTTACCTACCACAACATTTTGCTAGGTTTACATTTGACTGTAGGTATTTTTGTTTTAACAGTAGTCTGTGCTCTAATTGATGCTATAGATCCTTAAATGTGTATTCATTTACATAAAGTCAATTTAAATTTCATACTTTAACATTCTCTTGGTTTTTAATAGTTTTTAACAATGAATTTTATGTTTTCTTTAAATTTGCCACTAAATGGTATAAGGTAATTTTACTTGTAATTTCAAAGTTTCTGTTTTATTTTATTCTTATTTTTTTTTTCTTAAAAGTTTACCATGATAGAATTTTAATTAATCAATTTTGGTATCTAAAATGTTTCATTAAAAAATCTGAAATAAAATGAAACAAATATAATTCATCTTATCTAATATTGAACAATTAAATTGTTGTTACTGTTTTCCTTTCAATTTGTTTTAACTAGAACAAATAAAATATTCATTTTATTTATAACTATTTAGATAAAATTACTTAAAAATTAATATTCCTTTTTCTTTGGATGTTCTTCTTTTCAAAAATAAATTGAATTCATCAATTAAACTGACTACCACATTAAATACATATTAAATAGTGTCCAAGAGGACAAGAACAATACATATGTAAACTTCGTATTCGAGAATTAACGAAGACAGGCCAACATAGTATGTTGTTATAATATATCGCTATGTTTTTCTAAAAAATATTTGACTTATTTTTTTCATCTTTATAAATATGATAATATTTCCAATTATGAATCTCATACATAATAAAGATGAACATTGAATCTATAATTCTAATTGTGTCTTTCATATTATTACACAATATTTTATGAAAAAAAATCTTCTCGTATCAAAAAAATGCATTTCATAATATTCGTTACGCAAAACTAGGGACATGATTCATGTTCTTATAAAATGAAAGACATATAAAATAAGATACATAATTGGTATTCAATCAATTTCATCAGTTATACTCTATGCAAATCGAAAAATTACACTTTTGTTTTGTAGATAGAAGAAAATGATTTCGATAAAAAATTTGAAAATTCAAATTTCATATTTTTAATGAAATGATTCTATTAACAGAATATATTTTAATAATTCTAATAACTGGCTTCATGACCAGCCAAAATATATAAATCTTCAGCTGCTGCTGTATCAGTTTTTTGGTGTTGACTCTCCAACGCTAGAACTCTACAAATATAAAATCAATATCGTAAAAAAACCGTCTGTAAAAACATGTACGCATATTTAATAAACATACTTATCGCTGCCCAACAATCGATAAGTTCGACTTAAATCATTTATTTCTTGTGTCACTTCACCATTCTTTAGCGATCGACCTTGCATACCGTGCTTATGGAATGCTAATACACTGTCAGGTAAACAAACTAAAAAAAAAAAGTATATACACAATGAGGAAAACAAAATTATATCAATAAAACATTGTTACATAATGACCCAAAAACAGAAACACACAGCAAAAATATTGCCAGTGTTCTACAATTGTTTTTGAAAATTATTAGTTGACCTTTACTCACCTACACTTTCGATGGTATAATCGAAATTTAGTTGCGATACAATTTTTCTACTCTGTTTTGGTTCACCGTGTAAATTAACAATTTGTATTACGTTTTCATAACATACTAGTATTGAGTCTTTCTCCAATTGGTGTACTTTTACTACACGTAATGGATCACGGCGTGGCATCACCGTTGCTGTTCCACTCATATCCAAATCATTGGCATACCAATTTGAATCTAAAAATGTAATTAATCATTAGACTGCTGCTAATAAAAAATGTCAATCCATCATCAATATTACTGTTCATATTAATCAGATCTAATTTCAATCCACCATTTTGATGAGGTCCGCCTTTTGTGCAACCAATACAGATAATCGGATATTCTAATTCTGGTGTAATAATCATCTCAAATACGTTCGTTAATCCATTGGTATGTTCAGGATTCGATCCACTAATTGTTGCCATCAATGCTGGCCAATCACAATGTTTTAATAGCATAAACTTATTCAATGGATCATACCTAAAAATTAACATATCGATAATGAATAATTTAGTTAATTATTATTATTTGAATTGTTACGTACCACTGCATTAAAAATATTCCCGATGCCATTGAGCCACATAGATATTTATAACCATTGTATGGATTTCGCGTTACGCAACATTGAACACAGCCTTTCGTATCGGGAACCTTAGTTGTTAATGCAAATTTCCTTGGTACTAATTTTTCTGGTATCTTATTCATATGCATTGAAAATCGATGGGTTTGTTTTGAATGTAACGCAATTAAATCATGTCGATATAATTGGGGATTCTTTCCCGATAAACTCATTAGAACATCTTTGATTACGTAAAGCCATGTCGTCCGTCGTGGATAAAGTTGATCAATAACAGCATCATGTAATGCATTCATATTCAAATTGTAAATACCCTCTTCAGCACCAATTAGTAAATGTTGGTCTCTAGTCTCTGGATGTATCCAAGATGCGGTGCAATTAATTCGTAATGGACAGCCATTAAATATCTTAGAAAAGCATGCGCCCATATGAACCTTTGGTGTCGGTGGCAAACCATTAGAAATTGGCCGTGGCGGTGTTGAACGTTTACGATGTGATCTTTTCGGAGGCACTGGAGGTGTATTATTTAAAATGTCTGGTTGATTAGCGCCATCACCTTTAGCATCATTATCACCCGGCGACACTTCACAATTCCTCTCGTTATCATACTCACGTGAACTGGAATGATGGTGATGGTGGTGGTGATGATGATGATGATGCCGATGCGGTCTGCTTTGACGATTCGAATGATTGCCAAGTTCATTCAACAAACCGGTCAACTGATCAACGGAATTATGTCTTCGTACATTTGAACTATCAATTATGTTCTACAAAATGAATGTCATAAAATTAATACGTTATAATCATGTTGAATCACATAAAAACTGGAATAAAGTATATACTTGATTTCTCTCTGTCACATTTTCATAAATGTTTGATGCTGATGATTCACCATTTCCAGATGCAGTAGGTAACAAATTATCGTTATTACGAGTACCATTCGTATCACCATTGTAATTAGAATTTAATAAAATTTTACTTTCAGACAATGGAAGCGTTGATCTGAAATAGGTAAAACCGATATTAGTAATGAAAAATCGTCCATTGTTTTCTAGTTTCAATAACGGAAAATAATAAAAAAACAACTAAAATAACCTCTATGAATCGATTATGATAAACATAACGAACAACAAAAATAGAAATCTTATAAAACAATCAACAAAAATTATATCAGAAAAAAATAAAATAAAATCATATTATGAAACATGAAACAAAACCAATTAAAAACAATACATAAATTAAATGCAAATGCACTAAGTGGTTAGGATAAAATAATAAGTTCATAATGTCCATTATTGATGAAAAGAACCAATAAAATTTGTAAATTTTCAAACATCGAAACATTAATTTTTATGGCGAATGAGTATGAGTTTTGAAATGTGTACTTCCGATGAATTTTATAATTGAAATTGTTTTATGCTTCTTATTTATGAAATACATATTCTAATGTAATATGCGATTAATTGTTAATTTGCGTATGGCCTATTATTTACCTTAATCTTAGTTCCTCATCAATATATTGCAATAGACTCCTACAAATATTCAAATCAATAGCATCAAATTGAATATCACAGAAAATAATGAAAACATAATAAATTTAAAACACCTCTCAAGTAACATTAATAGATATTCTTTGTAAATAATAATTTCAATTGGTCAAGTTCGTTTGATCAACTGATATAAGAACCGAAATAAGTTAGTCTCATTACATATAAGAAAAACATAATGATACAACCAAAATAAAATTAATTGGACACAACAATAGATAAAAGCATGCCATTGTCTTTACACTAAGAAAAAACAATATCTGATCAGTGTAGAATTCTGTGGGCAAAATCAAGCCAATGTTATATAGCTCATTCAATTACACATTTTTAGTTTGATATAATTGAATGATGTTATGGATCAGATTTAATTAATGTGTAGCATGTCAGTGTTTAGAAACCATAATAAGTGTTAAGAACTATAATGCTTACATATCACTGGGCAATGTTTCTGGACTCGATGAACGGTCATGCGATTGCAATACTGAATCATCAAATTGACCAGCTAAAAATAGATTCAATTCTTATTAATCAACAATATAAATATAAAAGACGATATTTTACATCATAAATCCGTTATTCACTTACCGGCTTTCATTGTTAAATTATTATCGGTCAAATTGCTAATATGTAATCCATTTGAACGTGTTGTCATTCGGCTGGTAATTCTTTGTGGTAAATTTGAAATGGCACCCTCGTCATCACCATCCGATTGAGTACTATAAAAGTTATGCGGCTGCAAATACTTTTGCAATAAATCTCTGGCCACACGGATAGACATCTCACAACTGACAAAGGCATGCTGTAATAAACGTTCTGCCGTTGGCCGTTTCTTTGGATTCTTAGTTAAAGCAGTTTTTATAAAATTATGGAATGTTGGACTCCATTTGTCCTTTTCCTTTAACGTTGGCGGCTTAAAGCCACTCTTTGACATTAAAAACAATGCTCTCATTGGATGCAAATCAAACATTGGTGGCTGTAGCTCTGCTAATTCTACAAGTACATATACATAATTAATGATAAATAAATGAATGCATATACCATGTTAATTGAAACAGTAAGTCTACTTACCAATCGCTGTGATACCACATGCCCAAATATCGCATAATTGATTATAACCACCTTTACGTTCTACAGCAGCTACTTCTGGTGCCATCCAATAGGGTGTACCTGTGAATTAAAATCACGAATTCTATATAAAATATAATATCTCTCAATTTGTTTCATATGTACAAAATCGTATTCAACATGATCTTATTCATTATGATGCGATCATTACGAGTTAAATGAAAGCAAGATTTGTCATCATTTTAAACCGCCTACAGTAATCACACCACACTAAGTCAATAACATCACACTATTTGTCTAATAGTAATATTAGTGAATATATTTTTTTTATATTGTTCACTCCACAATTTCTTGTTTAAACTAAATGGTAGGTAAACTGTATAAAAAGGAAAACCACAATAATACATGTAACCAAAACGTACCAATAAAACTTTTACGCTTATTTATGGTAGCCGTGATTTGTGCTGAAACACCAAAATCGGCGAGCTTAACATCACCATGTTCAGTAAGTAATATATTAGCGCCCTTTATATCGCGATGCATTTTTCCCATTGAATGTAAATACTGAAGTCCTTTGAGCGTTTCACGGCACATATAAGCAATCTGTTGTTCATTGAGTGCTCCAGTTACTTGATAAATATCCTGAAGGCTACCACCACCACAATATTCCATACAAATCCATAGTTTATCACGGCGTAGATATGAACCATAGTATGCAATTATATTTGGGTGACGACAGTCTCTCATCATTATAATCTCTTGCTGGATTATATGTATATCATCACCCGGTTCCAATTTTATAACTTTGATAGCTGCAAACTCCTCAGTTTGTACACGCTTTGCCTAGAAAAGAATAAAAAAAGTCATATTGAAAATCCAATTAATTTTGGATATGAGTATGTACATAATCAAAAAATTGAAAATAATATCATCATCATTCGCCACTACAAACAAGACCTCTCATTGATACAAGTTTTTGATAACAATTAAGTTAATAATATGAAGTATCAATTCTCTACCACATTGTGACAAACTTTTATTTTTTACATACTACATTGAACAAAATACCATTGGTAGTGAAATTTAATCATTTGCATCGCATTAAGTGTTAATGTTATCTGGAATCTCTTGAGCCGTTTGGAATCTGATGCGAATGGTTTCAATGATAGTTGTGTTACAATTCTTATTTTTTTGCTTTAAGTCATACACAGTGTGCCCTTAATTTCGCAACACTTTAATCGTAAACGATAAACGAGAGAATGTGATACCTTAGCATAATAATCATGTATGGAATATAAAATAAAAATTGCACATTCTGGTGGGGGAGTTGAATATTGCAAACTGATAGTGCGTCTGGAATGCGTATGCCCTACTAATCTAATTCGAATTGAACGACACTCACCTTATATACATCGCCATAGGTACCAGACCCAATTTTTTGTAGCAATTCGTATTCATCCTGAGGATTGCGTCTTGATATGTCTGAACTAAGTAGATTTACACTTTGAGCCATTGTGACCGATACATTCACTGACTAAATTTTAAAAACACTTAATTAGTTATCTATATTACACTTTAACAACACGTAAACTACGCGATGGCCCAATTAAATTTGTAATATCAACTAATTAAAATACATGCTGTTTATTGGAATTGTCTCTTCTTATTGGCAATATAATAAAAAAGAAAAAAAAAGGTCTCTTTTTTCCACTCTTCGCCTTCGATTGGTTCTTTTGGCTGGTTTTCGTCGTTGTTTTCGTTATGCTATTTTCGTGAAACCACACATTTTTCTTGCCATTAACAAATATTGCTCACAATTACGGACGTTAACTTGTTTCGAATGCACTTATAGTTGTCTGCGGAAGCAACTAATTGTAATTAATAGTTGTAACTCAACTAATTGTAACTCTAAATGCAAAATGTGTGATAAATAAAAATATGTGTTCTCCAGCCCCAAAGTGGTTTTTTTTTTTCTAAAAATCTATTTGTTTATAACTTCTGTCAGATTGCTGTCAAGTGTAGATTCTGAATCGCGTGAAAATCAAATCAGCCAATCTATACTTGCGATTTATCACCCCAAAAGATATGATAATTTATGCACAATATACTCTCAACTTGTCCAATAAAATTAAAAGTAAATGTAGTTTACTGATTGTTGCATGAAACCACCCTTTTCATTGTTTAACAGTCGCAAATTGATTAAATTCTGGAACTGAACGTATTTGACGGTATTGGATCTAGCCGATTTCATGGGAAACCGAGTCAGCTGAAACTTCGGACTTCCATATGTGGAATTTATTTGATGCGAATGTCAAACGAGGCTGAGAATTCGTAACAAAAACAAATCGCACGTGTATTTCTAAATTCGTTTCGTTTTTTACTTCTTTTGGAATTTCTGAAATTTGATTGAGTCCGGTCGGTGATAGAAGTAGACTTGTGTTTAGGTACTGATTACATTTAATTAGTTCAGAATGATTGACACCAATTCAAAACGTGCTGATCTGATCCGAACTATTGAGGATGACGACAAGGTGGAAAACCTGTCGGAAGATTCGGATGCCGAAGTCGAGGTAAGTGTTCCAATAATCAATTAAATTCCCTTCCCATGATATACTTATACTTGATATAATATACCTATGGTAATTCAGTATCAACCAACGAAAATGAAACGGAAGAAGCAAGGCGAATTCGATAATAATTTTGAATTTGCCAACTCGGTGACCGAATACAATCATGATCATTGGGATGATCTAATGAAATATGTGAAGCGGAAGGCTCGAACCAAGACGGATGACAAGATTAAGGCTGCCATTGAAAACCGATCTATAGAAATTATTGATGATGAAGAAAAGAACCAAGATAAAGACGATGAAATTGATTTGTCCGATGATGAGATGAAGCACGATGGACTGCGTATTAAAGAGAAAAAGAAAAAGAAGAAGGCAAAGAAAACCGATGAAGATATGGAAGAAGAAGAAAATGATAAAGATTTCTTTGAAGAACATTCAGAGAAAGACAATGTAAATTCATTCTATCAAATGAACTTGTCCAGACCTTTGATGAGGGCCATTGGTGTACTCGGATATGTGTATCCGACTCCAATTCAGGCATCAACGATACCGATTGCATTGCTTGGTCGCGATATTTGTGGATGCGCTGCCACAGGTACAGGAAAGACAGCTGCTTATATGCTACCAACATTGGAACGTTTGTTGTATAGGCCAGCAAGTAATACTGTAACTAGAGTTCTTGTGCTGGTACCGACAAGAGAATTGGGTGCTCAGGTTTATCAAGTTACAAAGCAATTGAGTCAATTTACTGCAATTGAAACTGGTCTGTCTATCGGAGGTTTAGATCTAAAGGCACAAGAAACAGTATTGCGTTCTTCCCCAGACATTGTTATTGCAACACCTGGGCGTCTTATTGACCATATCAAGAACACACCAAGCTTTTCATTAGATGCTATTGAGGTAAGTCTAAATTTGATTTATTGTTTGGTTCAATACTCTGTGATGATAACACATCCTTGCGCTCTAATGACTAATTCGATTCATGTTGAATATGTTAAAGGATGAAACATCGGTTCAGTATCTGATTTCAATGAATCTATTTATTTAATTTTTAAAAGTTTCATTTTGATGAAGTCAAATATTTTAGGTCTTAATTTTGGATGAGGCCGATCGTATGTTGGACGAATATTTTGCAGAGCAAATGAAAGAAATTATTACGAGTTGTTCTCGTACCCGACAAACGATGTTGTTTTCAGCTACGATGAGCGAAGAAGTTAAAGATTTAGCCGCTGTCTCTTTAAACAAGCCAGTGAAAATCTTCGTGAATACAAACCAGACGGTTGCATTTAATTTACGACAAGAGTTTATTCGTATCCGAGAGGACAAAGAAGGTGACCGTGAACCAATTTTGGCGGCACTTATCTGTCGTACATTCCATGATCACTGTATGATATTTGTGCAAACAAAGAAACAAGCACATCGTTTGCACATTCTACTTGGTTTATTGGGGGTAAAAGCTGGCGAATTGCATGGAAATTTGACTCAACAACAGCGTCTGGATTCATTAAAACGGTTTAAAGAAGAACAAATAGATGTTTTAATTGCAACTGATGTAGCCGCTCGTGGTTTGGATATTGTTGGTGTCTCGACTGTAATTAATTTTGTCATGCCAATTACCACAGAACACTATATCCATAGAGTTGGTCGTACGGCACGTGCTGGTCGGGCTGGTATATCTATTTCATTGGCTGGAGAAAAGGAAAGAAAAATAGTTAAAGACATAATCAAGAGTGCAGAAAATACGGTAAAAAATCGTATAATTCCGCCAGAAATTATTGAGAAGTATAGAAAGAAGCTGACTATTCTAGAACCAGAAATTCGTAAGTAAAGTAAGATTCATTTAACGAATAATTTGCTAAGAAAATATTGAAAATTTTAGAGAAAATCATGGACGAAGAACATGCAGAGCGATTAATGGCCAAGGCTGAAAATCAAATTAACCGTACTGAGAATAAATTGAAGGGTGTAGCTGATGATAAACGGGAATGGTTCCAGAGTCATAAACAGCGAATGGAAGAAAAGGAACGATTAACTTTGGAGCCAATTAAAAAAGAGCCCAGACAGAAGGGAGGAAAAAGGAAACGTGGTGATGATAGCGATAGTGAAGATGATGGCCCACTTTTTAGAAAGAATAAAGATCAAGAAGAGAATAAGAAAAAGAAGAAAAAGGTGATGCCAAAATCACCACATCAATTAGCTAAAGAAAGGGCACAGCAGGAGATGAATAAGGTATCGCTAATGCGTGCCAAAATATTTAAATCAAAACATAAGCTAAAAAAATTGAGTACAGTTGCTGATGCGCCTGTACGTGAGCAGCAAGTCGGAGGTGGAAGGAAAGCATCAAACTTTGCTGATGATCTAACTGATACTTCTCGTCGTAGTACCAAGCGTTTGAGGTAATTTCATTATAAAATAGTCGGAAATCAAATTATGATTAATAATGTTTCGCTTAATTTTAGGCACGAAGCCAATCAAGCTAAAAAGGGAATAAAGATTAGGAACAAATCGAAAACGAGTGCTGTAAAGATAAGAAATAAAGCGGGAAAGAATACATTCAACAAAGGAAAAAATTTTGGTGGTCCACGATTCCAAAAGAAGGATAAGAATTCTAAGAAAAAGAAATAAATGATAAGAAATGTTCAGTTGTTTACCGATTGTAATAAATATTTGTATTTTCATCAATTAATTTTTAATCTACACTATATTTTTAGAAGAACTCACAACTGCTTTTTAGTTACTATAATACGCTTTCTGCTTCTTATCCTTGTAATACTTTTTATTTTTGGCACCATTCGAAGATTGGTCGCCTTGTTGTCCTGGTCCACAGAAACAGGATCGTTGCTGTGAATCCAAATAAGATTTACAACCGAGCGTTATTGTGCCAGTGAAAAGCATTTTAGCTGTAGCCTTACAACTTTTCACGATAATTGCATTCGCTGTTGTTTTTTCATATGAATCACAATATTTATACAAGCAACGTTTAAAATTTAAATCGCACAATTCCTTATCATTATTACATGTTTCATAACAAATATCGTGCTCATTGCAACAAAGTTCCATTTCAGATGATGGCAAATATTCTGAACTTATTTGTAAACCAAATGAACCGCATCCATCTGATGTGGGAACATAGAATTTGTTTTTAAGTGGTACTCTATCTGAAAACAAATAAACAATATTAGATTTAAACAGTGATTTATGGACAGAATGTAGAAATCGGATTCAAAATAACCTGGCTCATCTGGGCATCGGAATATACAATTCTCATCGGTGGCAGCATCAAACACTTCGTGAACTGTTTTAAATTTCCTTGCAACACTAATTACATTTTTAAAAACGTCACCGAACACAGCCTCAGCTGCAATTATTGCATCACGTAAACTGGAGATAACATTGGATCCATACCCAGAGTATGCATATGTGAGGAAGGTCAGGAAATAAATAGCGATTTTCATGTATGGGAATCGCATAATTTCTCCAAATAAATGGAACACACAACCCAGGCAATTAAATTAATTACGATCTCTTATTTATAAATGTGAGTACCTTTTATTCGTTCGCACTGTATTTAGTTGACTGATGTGGAAATCATCTGTTGGATAGAACATTTTCTTTGTGTATTTATAGCATGAAAACAGAATCCTCTGTTCTCGTAATTTGTCAAATTTAATTTGAGTTAAAACCGTTTGAACATTTAATGGCTTCGGTTACAATTTAAATATTAATGTGAATAATGAAATAATTTATTATCACTTTATGTTTATCACTACAAATGGTAAGGAAATATCGATTTTATTATCATTAATGGTTTTCGGAATATTTTGAATTGAGGTAAAATCGATAACAGACTTCTAGTCTATAAGTTATTTATGATAAGATTGTAATTGCGTGAAATTTCAATCAATCTTAATTCATCGGAATTGAACTAAATAAATCTATAATGTTTGAGTAATCCATGTGATAAAAATTTAAAACACTTCCATAAAAATCGGTTCCTCAAATACGATTGATGTACAAAGTCTCCGATTGTTATCTATCTATGGAGAAAAGACGGCAAATTAAACATTTTTAATTTAATTCCATTGAACTGTTTGGCCAATTACTTTAAAATTAATTAAAGACGTTTTTGTGTATATAATTCGTTTTGGTTACGTACCGTGTCTATGAATTTATTGTTTGAGACGCATTGGATGGGAACGGTTTAATCGAAAACATACTGTGCTAGCTGAGGAAAACATTCTCGATGAATTACGCATACTCGAAGGGGGACTCTGTTTCGTATTGAATAATACTATAGGTACACGCCATTCCCGCTGGTAATGAATAACGACAATAATGAACACAAAGAACAGTACTCAGTTCTTCTCATTCATAAAGACTCACGACCATTACCATTTTGCTGTTTGGTTCGTTTAGTGTTCAGTCATAGTACACGCGTTGCGTATCATTTTTTTGTGTGGTCCCAAACATTAGATTTCATGTTTTGTCATATGAAAAATATTATCGATCGATATTGGTCGGTACAACAACAGTGAAGTTTTCCTTTCTTTTGAATCACAGGTTGATGAACAGTGAAAATCTTTAACTTAATTTATAAGGAATTATAGTAAAGTTTTTTCTTGAACTAGGAACAAGTGTTTTGAGAATCACGTAGTTGAAAAACAAGTGTTTTATTATTGTGAAGTTATTTGTAGTAAAACGGAAGAATATGGATTAACTCAGCACTGCCACTGATGAAAAAAATCAATTAAGTATGGGAAAAATTCGGGAAAAAATTAAATGTAAAGGCTTTTAAATCCTAACTAATATTGATTTTATATCATTACTTAAATTCCATTAATGTAATGAAGTCTTACGATTTTATGAACCAATTCTTTTCATTTATATTTCAATAAAACAAGAAACAAAACGTGGCTATAAAGTTTTCCCTTCACGAATTTTCATTACGATATCTGAAAGAAAAGTTAATCTGTTAAAAGTTCACAGAGTACATAATATGGATTAGAACACGGAAAAGGTGATTTAGTGTGGCTTCATGGATGATAAATTTCATTTGACTTCATTCTATGCCCCTATAAGCGGATAAGCTTTTTATTTTATTCATCGTTTATTCATTGGTGACTGAAGAAAATAAAAAAGAAACACAAACGAAATGTTCAAAGTGTTAGAGATTTATTTACCTCACCTGGTCACCGTGTTGTCTATTGACAAGAATACAGTTCTATATACATTACGTCGTCACTTGTATTGTTTAATTTACAATTGCCGCATGTCGGCATTATCAATTCAATCGAAAGTAAATAAGCCGTTTTTCTTTAAATCACGTAAAAAACCAAACTAATTTGAATAAAAGAATGGAATGAAACTATAACTAAGGTATACTAGTGGATCACAATCAAATTGATTCCGTGGCATTAGCCAAGTGTTCCCCAAGTCATTTACTGTCTTATATACTTAACAATAGCACATTTCGTTGTCGGTGTTACCTTTACTTCAATAGATTTTAAATTAAGTTTCGTCATTATTAAGTTTATTATTATTTCTTCGTTCAGTTCACATCAATACGAAAAGAAAACTATAAAACATTTGTTTTATTTTTGTGTACAGTAAAAACAGTATGATTTCGACTCGTTTATTTAACAGTATAAGTTTTTTTTTTTTATTATTAAAAAATACATTGAATGAAATTCAGGTTGTAGCAATAAATTCTTATAAAAAAAAATACATTGAAATAAATATACCGATTCGCGCAATTCACCGGATTTGGTGGGCCAACCGAAAATACAAAAAAAAAAAAAAACTTTTTCATACTTAACATTTGAAAATAATTTAGTTGCGATTGAGATTTCTTAGTGAACGTTTCCCAAGCCGTGAAACAAAAATCTTATTAATCGCATTTTAGTTTAAACGAAGTTTTATTTTTATACTTAATAAATAATTTAACTTCTTTCTTTTTTTTTTTTTGTTAATTTTCATATAAATAATCGATTCGGTTTAACGAAATATGTATTGTGGCTTATTGAGAATTTAATTGAATTGATTATAATATATATTCTCTGGTCGTTTAAAACAAAATAAGATAGAGAAAAGAAGAAAATTGTGTGAATCTTCGTTGTAAACTGTAATTATTTTAATAATTAATTGAATTAATGGGATAAATCTGGAATAATTCAGGCAACATAAAATCATTAATCACTGATTTATGACGACAATTATTTGATATTTAATTAGACTTCAATCATTTATTAAAAGGAAACGTATATCTTTATAGTGTTTTTTAAGTAAAAAAAACAAAATTTTAATTGTGAAAATCTTAAATTTTTATTAGTGAATTTTATCGTAGTTTCTTTACAATAATGTTGTTGTTGTTGTTGGTTTTATACTGTGTTACTCATGAGTAAATACCGTTAAAATTGAGAATAAGGAAAAATAATCTGTACTGTAATTTTTTGTGATATTTATAGAGATTAATGTACATATTTAAATGAAAAACTATGCAATAGTGTCGGTTGTAAAGAATTCACATTGATGACCTATGGAACACATATGGCAAAATGATTTTTTAACGATATTATTTGTATTCTCTTGAAACTAAGAGAAAACAACGTGGCAGAAAAAAATAAAATTCCTTTTTTAAAATTTTCATTTTTCAATCATTTTGGATAAAATTTTAAACGTGATTATTGGGTTTGGTTCAGTCGATATTTTTTTGCTCTTAATTTTGCAATCACGAACCCACTGAATTAATATTGAGATTATGAATTTTCTATATAAATTTATCGTTGAATTAAATGCTAATGTGTATACGTAAGAATCCGTGTGAAAGAGAGAGGAGTGTCGTTTGTCTCTGTTGCGAAACTAGAACAACAGCATGAGTATTTTTCATAAGAAAATACCCACAATTTGATGTGAATGTAGGCAATTGGTTGTATATTGCCTACTCTTAAATATTTGGCCCCTAGGGTAGTAAATACACCTCGTTAACCTAATCAATGTTATTTAATGTATTTTCACTTCATATCAAAAATAGAATTTTCTCATACAATCGAAAGTGTTTGGTCTGGTTGAATTCGAAAAAGAAAAAAATTATTAATTGTGTACAAGGAACCAAATATTATGTATAAAATTTTCTCTTTAATTCTTAAAGTGTTTTCTATAGAGACGTTTTTATATTAATTTTTGTTTCCCAAGGAACTGAAAAAAAAAAAGTTAAATCAGTAGTTGTGTTTGGTGATGAAAAGAGAGAATTTTCTCTTCAAGTTTTCTTAATAGAATATTGTTTAATTTGTTCATTTTACTTAAAGCTGACCGTTGCTTCTTAAATAGTTTTCTTCTTGTATATTTTCATTAGTGAATTCTTTTACTTACAAAAAAAAATATCCTCAATCAAAATAACAGAAAACTGTAGAAAATTTCATCTCGTCATGTATTTTTAGCAACAGAAAGAAAAGTATATTTGTATTTATTATTTACAGTATAAATTGTATTGAGTAAGGTGTCTATAGCTATTTAGATTAAATGAATTTAAAGATGAAATACGAAATAATAAAGAAACAAAATGAACAGTTTTTACAGTAATTCGTTTGTGATCATATCTATGTAGAATGAAACAGACGTTAATGAAAATTAATGTAAATTCATACAAAAAACTATAAGAATAAGAGTTTCAGTTAAAAGAAAAATTAAAGAACAATTGAACGGTGTTTTCTTTTTGGCAAATTAAAAAAAAAAAAAACATCATCAGTGAAAAAATAACAAACGAATTATAAAATATAAAGGTATTTATGGGCTTGTGTATGTTGAATAAGTATAAATTTCTTACATGAGATTTAATAAGCACAACAAGTCTAGGTAAAACCTGTATCAAAGGTTACCATGGTAGTTTCGCTATTATCTTTTTCACGGTCTTAACATTTCAACATATAATTCATGTACATATTTCAACTGAATTTAGAATTACTTGGATCATATGGAAATAAACGAAATTCATTTAATTGAATAGCCAAAATAAGTAAATTGTGCGATTTCAATCTTTCATTATGTATGCTGTGATGCCGTTAAGAATCATTTTTTTTTTATTCATTTTGCACGAGAATGACTTTGAACATTAGACTCTGAGATTCATTATATTTAATAATAAGAAAATAATGAAAAAGGTAATTAGAGTGAAATAAGCAAAGTAGTGAGGTTAATAATTCGCCTCAAAATCAACGGAAATAAAATGATTTTTTGCAAACCATTAATTTATTAACCACAATAATTAGTTTTAATATTTCTTTTTTCCTATTATTAAATATTATGTATGTTCAATTAAGACTTTCTCTTAAAACTGATTAATGTTTGCAAAAGATTGTATTGTTTATAACAAGACAACATAACAGAGTTGATGTCATTGCGATAACAATTATTTTATGTACTTGGGAATTTATCAAACTGCTTCAACTTGTCATGAGTGTTATGAATTTATGTTCATACTCATATTTCAATGAATCCAAATCACATTTAGTTATGAATTTATATTATCAATCACATTGTAATATTAACAATATAATCAAATTGTAAATTGACCATTTGATAAATGCTGGTGTTAAATTTAATATCGTGAACAGCTGGAAAATGAATTACATTTTTGTATTCGGTTATTTATTAGTTAATTTTCCTATTCGGTTGATTTCAAGTATAACAAACTGAATTAATTTTTTAGTCGGAGCATCTTTTTATAAAAAGAAATACTGTTTCCACTACAATGAAGTGGCTCGATTGTTCCGCACATCGGTATATGATTAACATAAGAGTTAAAATAAAAACGCAACAGCATTAAATATAAGTTAATTACGTCACCATCGGTTGTATTACATCATCATGAAACTTTGTATAGAAGACTTGCTACTCTATTTTAAGACCATTATGACTTACTTTCTCAACTAAAATCGATTCAGATAAAATACAGTTATAAAATTACTATAAGTCTTTACTTTGTTGTTGTTTATGATTGAATACCCAATAGTAGCGGATCAAATATGTTTAATTGTACTTTTCACGTTAATTGAACTCATACTGCAAATTTGATTCGTGACTAGAAGATGTAATAAGCCACATTGTGAGTGACAACGGAATTTGAAACAGAGAAATATAAAAAAAAATAATTGTTAATTCACACGAATCGAATGGACTCAATGAGAAAGAAAAAAAAGTAAATGATTAAGATTAACACAACAGAATTTAGTTGGAAATTATCGATTGTTTTTCCTTATCTTTTGGTCTTTATAAAATTGAAACTGTTTAATATTTAATGTAAAACGTGTTCAATTTGAATCCAATTGTTTGTAAAACGTTTTTCTTTTTTCACTTTAATATTTGAGTCGTATAAATCAAACTGGTATATCGGTAATGCCACTGAATGTGGTAAATTGTAACCGCCTGTTGCATGTTCTATTGAACTCATATTATTTGATAACACGGTAATTACACTTTAAGGACACAACTACTATTTAGAAATATCGTAATAATAAATGTAAATCATCCATGTTTGGTGACCGACCTCTATCATAAATGGGAATTAATTTTTAATTTTTAAACGGACAAAATAGTAAATAAATGTAAAATCAGTATGCGTAAATTAGTGATTCAGTGTTTTTATGTTGCTTGAGTTTAAAACATAAAAAGCAACTGTGCAAAAGTCATACAATTATTTTCAACCTATCATTATTACTTGAATAGCACAGTGTCACATAGTGAACTTTTAACTTTTAATTCTCATTCACTTGTTTCTTATTATCAATTATAAAATATTTCATTCGTGTTAATTTTTGATTACGATTATTTCTATTACAAAACGAACCATATTCACATTTAATTTGAAATATTTTATTATTCTTTTGTTTTTATTTCTTCTAAACCTAAATGAATACTTTTTATTAGAATTTTATTTAATTTAAAATCACAAAAAAACAAATATCATTATTTATTGGAATTTATAAAGAAATTATGTTGATTATGATCATGGAAAATGGCAGATCTTGCAGATCAAATTGATGAATATATCTGTACGTTTGAGGGAGTTGGTGATTTAAGCAAAGATACATTAGCTATGTTAATATTTTTATTGGCCGTTGTAGCCATATTTTTACTTTGGCTGTGTAAATTTTTATATAATAAATACGGTAAGAAGTCGACAAATGCGACAGTCGGTGGTGACGTTAAACCTGGTGACAAATTAAGAAAATCAGAGCCAAAAGATTCTGTCCTTAGCAAGGATGTGAAGGTAAATGACCCGAACGGGATAAATACTTTTTTATTTAAATTCAAGGCATTCTAATTAAATTCATTTTATTTCCATTAGGGATTAGATTTAGCATCGAAACCAAGACGAGCCGGAGCATTGGGTGGTGGCCGCCCACGTACTAATAGCTCTGGAAGTGAATCAACGGCCAGAAAACGTTTGGCACGAAAAAGTCCTGGCCCCGAATTACGGCAAAAACGTCACGTACCACCGCCAAGTAATGTCGTTGGTCCCGAGACGGTAAGTCCTCAATAAACCAAGTATTATGTAATCACAATATAAATGCCGGTTATTTTATAGACTTCTGTTAACTGGACGAGTCAGGTGTTCCGATGGTTGTACAGCGATTTGGTAATCGTAAATGAACTACTCCAAACGTGGGTGCAGTCTATAAATGAGACATCACGAAAATCAACAACCGCCACAGAGGTAAATATTTATTAATTAACAAAAAATAAAAAAATAACTACTTAATGAATCGGAATTTATTGTCATCGCATAATACACAAGAATACTATAAGTTTAAATGACTTTTGGTAAGAGAGATGATATAATTGAATTTATTATTACCTGGACCTCTAATGATGAAATCAAAATGTTTAACATGTAAAATTGTCATACACAATTGGTAATCGTTAAATTTAGAGGATTACTGATTTTGTTTTTAGTTGACACAGTAAGTTCCGAGCCATTTTTATAATTCAACACTTTATGTGTGATACTATTGATTTGTTAGCACTTCATATTTAACTGATAATTATTTGTCAAATCTATTAAATGATCATAAAAAAAAAATTAATTAAATATAATTGGGTAAGATGATCTGAATATAATTTCAATGTTTTGTTCCACATACTTAATAATACAATTTAACTTAACATACCCAAGTTTAGGTTGCTTAACGATGTATGAAATGAATATTACATACCATATGGTTTTGAATTAAAATACAATCCATATAAAATGTTTTAAACGTAAATCAATGATATTGATACAACTAATTGACCTTTTGGAATCTGTTTCTTTATAATAACTGTGTTTACTTCACTTACTTATGTATTGCTCTGTTCATTTACTGATTAAATTTCAATGTTATTAAAACATGGTAACATCAAAAAAATTGACTGGACCATCTAAACATAGTAATGTGTTTAATTATAGCACTGCGTTATATTTCTTATAACTCAAGTATATTAATTAGGTATTTGTATTTTTTGCGAGTAAAATGAATTAAAATTTATAAACGCGAAAAAAGCGATTTTTAAGCGATAAAATGTAAAACTAATTTTTTATAGAAATTGAATTGATTCCATTTAAGTTTTTAATATAAAATACTTGAATAAAATTAGAGATATGTTTTGTGGTATTGTTAAGGTTTTAAACGATAATAAGTATGCGGTAAGTTCGTGGCCATTGGTTCCGGTCTATTTGCATTAAATAATTCTAAAAATTTTTGTTCAGCTGCCTAATATCGAATACTAATTATACGGGAGTTATAGATTAGAATGCATATGTTGATTATGAAATCATCAGCATTGAGAGATATTCATTATCAAGGGCATAGTTTAATGGCAGAGGCTTGGCTAATAAAATAGATCTTTATTCAAATGTAATTACTTAACTCTCCGGCTAAATAAAGAATATTCGCTTATTTGAAATTTAAAAATTCCATTTAATAAATTGACAATAAATAATATGCGATGCCAAGTACTTGGTTTTTTAATTAATTGAACACTTCTTATGTGACTGTAATTTATTTTGGTTTTATGTTAAACATTTTTATAGAATTCGGTAGCTGTTGATATTGTACGAGTACTTCCTGAGAGTCCACCGCCAAATTTAACGAATATATTCTGCAATAGTACTGAACAAAATCCAAGCGAAATGGTATGTTTATCAATGTACATAAATATAAAGAGTTTTATTATTCTCTAGTGACCTTTAGAAATCACTAATTTGTGAATGTAATTTTATGTAAATGAATTTTATTTTATAGACCATCTCGTGTGATTGTGATTGTACACCGGTGCTACAAATAAAAGCATTCAAAACAAGAGCCGGTAATGTGGAAACATTGAATTATAAGGCAACCATTTCACGTCTTAAAGCTCGTCTTAATGCTAAAATGAATTATAATACATTAAATGGACATATGCAGATCGAAGGTTTCCCAGATGTAAGTATGATTATGTAGTTTTTCAGTAATTGGAATTTATGTTTTATACGACATGCAATCAGTTAATTGATACATTATCCTATTTTAGATTCGTATAACATTAAATAGTATTGGCGCTATTAAATCGAGCGAATCAGACGAGAAAAAAGTTCAAGACACAATTAGGTATTAAATAATTCTGTTAACGATAAATTAACATGATAAAACCTATTCATGATTTTAATGGTAATCATATTCTATTGTAGTGAGATATTGATAAAGTCAATCAGAGAGTCAGTCTATCCGATTGATTTTTCAATGTATGCAACATGTCCACGAGGAATGCCATTTGAAACAAAACAAGAGACCCAAGGCTATTCTTTATACGATCAATATGATTCGTTTAGATCTGGTGCCGATAATTTTGGTAATGGCATTATTGCTGGTAAACCAAGTAATCGACGTTTATTGGTGAAATTGATAAAGGGTGAGGGTTTGAAAAATGCCCAAGATCCATTCTGTACGATTGAAATGGATGAGCCACCACAAAAGAATCAAACTGGATCACGTCATGGTGTGAATCCGTACTGGGACGAACATTTCCTATTGTAAATTAAACATTTTGTTTGATTAATTAACGTTGATAACTAAATATTGATTTTTATGTATTTTAGTGATTTATCGCCGACATCAGCTGAAATATTATTTGAAGTGTATAATCGTGCAACGAATTCAAATGAAGAGCCTAAATTTATTGGTTTGGGTTTGGTCGGTATTGATGAATTGGCCGTTGGGCCAGCTTCTGTTCAAGTTTTGACACTTCAGCCACGACCATATGAGAATGAACAAGTGTTTGGTGCAATTACAGCTGAATTTGTGTTCATGGATGGTGCTGAGTTACCAGCTAATGGTGCAAAACCGTATAAATTGAAGGAAGCGCTTAAAATCAGTACACCAATCAAAGGTAGAACTCATGGAATTGCTGATTATGGATTGAAGATGAACGGAAATCTATTATTTTTAGATCATGGTGGAAATGTAGCCGATAAAGCATTGCAAGCTTTAGAAAGAGGTGCATTGGGAATTGATGGACAGCCTAGTAAGAGTACATTGATTATTCACAGTGTCCAAAGGGTAAGTCTTAGTTAATTGAGTTACTAACAGACCTTGTTGATTCGATTTCATTTCTCTTTTGTAGCATCCACAGAATCAATCAGGATATTCGGTAATTTTTATCACAGAAAAATTCAATTTTGTATTTCGATCCCTTTACCAGAGTATTTTGTATATGATTTTGTTGCTTGAGTTTTATTTTAGCGTGATTTGAATATTTTCCATGTTATTGTTTCGTTTCGTTGATTTAAGACCTGAGCATAATTTTTTTTTAATTACTAACGTAACGTAACTGTTGACCCGAAATCTATGAAACTAGATACATTACATAGATTTTGTTGAAACTCATGTTTGTTGGTTTTATTGTGATGTTTCGATTAACCACAATGATTTGTAAATTTTATTATTTCTATATTTAATTTTTTAACTTTGGGAAAATAATGGAAAACGCGTTGCTGAAATGAGATAGATTTCCACCTGTTCCCGTATTATTATCTTTTATTCTAATTACAATAAAAACTATAAAATAGTACGCGGATGAACTGAGATGAAACGAATTTAATACCAAAAAAAAAAATTAGTTATTTTAATCAAATTGTTAATTAAAAACAAAATACTTCTAACACACTTTTGCTCAGGTGGAAATGAATTCAAATGGTCAAATTGAGATTAATGAGACCAACGATTATACTGAATCAACGTTACCATCAGACACAACACAAAATGAAGACACAGCAAATATGGATGCGAGTGATCTATCAACAGCAAATAATGATAACGCAAACATTAATAATATTAATAATAATAGTTATGAACACAACAGCAATAACATTAATAGCGCAAATGATGCAAATAGCAAATGTGAAATAAATGATGCCAACAATGATTTGAATAACGCTGAGGCTACTGATGAAGTGGTATGTAAATAATCACTGAACATTAAAATACATTTTATGTTTTTTTTTTGTCTTTAATTCCATATTTCAATCATATCGAATTATTCAAGAATCTCAAGAGTTCTATTAGAAGTAATTTTAGATTGGCTTTTACTTGTTACTTAGCATCCGAAAATTCATATAATTCATTCAATGTGTAGTAGAATTGAATTACTTCATTGTAAATCAACTGAGTTCGTAACATCAAACAGACATGAAACGCTTCATTTATTCTGTTTTTTAATATCATAATGCTTTTCATTATGTTCCATTGTTTTTCTTTATCCATTTTTATTTATTCCATGTCTTTTTGATTTATTTCTCACTATAATTTCACTAAATCTCTTAAGTAATTTATTTCAAAACTCTATTTGCATGACTCTAAATTAATAATGAGTTCATTGATTCCCTAAGGGCACACATACTTCTCTTACTTATCAGCGACCAACATCAGCTAACGGACATCACAGTGCCTTAACAGATCATAATGGTTCTAGTCACATGGAGAATGGCAGTAGTTTTGATGATCAGCGTGGACGCAGTGTTAGAAAGAAACGTGATTTCTTTGGTACATTGAAACGACGTTTAGGCCGATCGAAAACTAGAACTAAATCAGCTGAACGTGATATGATTCCGATTGATGGTGATGGTAGACTTGAAGAATCCATCCGATCTATGTCAGCTGATCGTAATAATGGCATTAACAATGGCAGTCATAGTAATACCTCAACTGGTACCAGATTAATGGTGCCCACATTAAGCCAATCACGTCGTTCATCAATGTCAGAATCATCATCAGCTATTTCAGGGTTTTCAAGTGCGAGCACAAAAACATATTTGCATGAAGCATCCACTTTGGTATTGGAAACAATTGAGAATGGAGTCAAAAAGTAATTGATTTTCTTTGATTTTAAAATTTCGAAATTGGTTAAATTGTTTTTTTATTTTTAGGCATTTCTTAGTTCCACTGGCTGTTGCACAGAAACCAAGGTGGAGACGTAAGGGAACAAAATTGCATATCTACAATGATCATACATTTGTGGCCAAACATCTGAGCGGGTAAGTCAAAACTCCACAGTTCAATTCAGCAAATGATATGAGAAATAATGATTTTTCCATTGAATTTTAGTGGCCTCACATGCGATATTTGTACCCGTTCAATACCTCGACGTCCCGGTAAACAAGGATATGAATGCCGTGATTGTTCATTAAAATGTCACAAACAGTGTCATGTGCGTGCACCTCAACCATGTACGAATCCAACAGCACTTTCAATGGAACTGTAAGTAATCGATTGGAAAATGAATTAAAAGTTAACAATTACAATCAAACATTCGTTGTTATTATATTCGTGGCGGCTGGGAGTCAATTACACACATTTGTGTTTAACTTTTTTCAGTTTTAAAATCAAAATTTCGAAAGTTGTTTTTATCTTTTTTAATTTATTTCTTTTCTTTTATTTTTATTGTCTTTACTGGAAAAGGTCTGCGATTCCAACATTGAAAGAATAATATTAATGAATAATTAATTTGGCACATAACAATATCAATTGACATTTTCTCTCTTTAAAAACAAAAATTTATTTAAGAAATTAATTCTTAAGATTCATTGAAAACCGGAAATTTGAAAAGAACAAAAAAAAAAAAAAAGAAAATCATTTTTATTATCTAAAACCATTAAAAATAAAAGACACGAGATGTTTAAGAATGTAATAATTAATGAATATCACTTGTACGTAAATGTTATGAATTCACTGGTAAGCTCTACAGTAATTGATTTATAATTAATTGCATTGTGCAAGATAATTGATATTAATGTCTATTGTAACTTTTAATTTTAAAATTGCACTATTGCTTTGTTGATTAATGCTATGAATTATGTAATTGGATAATTATTAATTATTTTTATTGTAACACATAACATAATGCTGATATGATTTGTTCTATATCCTGAAGTTTAAAACTCCTCGCTAATTAATATTGTCTAACTAATTGGAGCATCCGAATAATGAAACACAATCATAATATCAATGATTTTAATGATTTTATTTGTTCTTATTTGCAGATCAAAACTCAATTCAGCAGCCGCTGAGAGGAGTATCAGGAAATAAAAATCTTCCTAGAATTAAGGACAACAGAAATACATTGTTTTTTTTTGTAATAAATAATAAGGCAATTAATATTTACATATTATTCAAATCGTAATTTCGATTCATTGCTTTCTGAACAATAATAGTAAATATTCAAATAGTTGTTATTTATGAATTATAAGATATGATTCAATTTAACAAAGAAATTATTAAGTGGAAACGATTAAGTATAAAATGTTTAATATTTTCAATTGATCAGATTTAAACTTGAATTGTTCACTATACACATTAGATATACCCACATTAGACAAGTCGTAATGTTCTCTAAGCTCTCTAAATTACAATACAAAAGAATTTATGAGATAAAAATACATAATAATTTAATTAGGAATTTTAATATCGTAGTAACTTGCAATGACTTTTTGAATCTAATTACCTGCCTCATCTAATTACATGTTTTTATAGGCCTCGAGAATCAAATTGATTTCTTATAATTTTCACTTAAATTTTAATTTTTTGCTAAATACAAATAAAATTAATCATTTATGTTTAATTGTAAGTACTTTGGTGTATAAAAAGAATCAATTTTAATTACAATTATTTGTTAATGTTTTATGGAAATATTTTATTTGTTTTTTTTTCTATTAATTTATTATTGAATGTAGTCAAATAGTTCTGGTAAAAACAAACTAAAATTAATTTTGACAAAACAGAAATACATATATTGAAGAAGTGTTAACTGGAGTGTTTCAAAGTACTTTCACTTTAGCTGAACTCTGATAGGCAACAGGGATTACCACAACAGTTTTTGAACTTTTGAAATTTCAGTAATTTTCTTACAGATCGTTTTACATTAGCAGAGTTTACCAATTCTAATTCAAATTGGTACATCAATTGGCAGCTAGAATTACAACAACAAAATTGGAACTTTTGAAAATTTCGAAGTTTTTAAGTTTCAATTGGTTTTCAGTTAGCAGTATACTTCCCTGCTGATTTTATGTTCGCCTGTTCCAATTTAACCAATTCAATCGATTTTTCTTTGATAAACTGAAAAACTGAAAAATTTCTTTAATTTTCCTAAGCGATTGGAATAGGCGAACATAACAGCAGCAGGCAAATCAACATTCCTGGTCCGTCACGTAATTTTGAAATTCAAACAAAAATTTTTTGAAACTTTTGAGATTTCAGAATTTCTTTGAATTTTCAAAAGTTTCACTTTTTTAGTTCGGACATTTGCCGATGAGGGCGCCACTATCAATGTATCTTCACTACAAGAAGCTTGAAATATGAAATTCATAATGTGATTTTGTAATTTTAATGATCATTTTCATTACTTTTGCAAGTACTGGCTACCAGGCGACCATAAAAACAGCACGACAAGCTGAAATTTAAATAGAAAATTTCAATTGGTAACAACTTGAATACCAAAATATTTAATTAAAGAATTTATTGGTCTAAAATATGTATGTACAATGGTCAGAACAATTTAAGGATTCTAAATTCTATTATCACAACTTCATATTGTAGATTTTCAAACAATTTCCAAACTAATGTTTTTAAGATAAAACAATTTTAATGTTAAATCGACGTCATTTATACTTCTTCAGGTTTAGTGAAAACTACTTTCGATTCATCCATTAGCGTCCCTAGTTCTGGAGTCATGTAATAGGGCTTTCCGGATGGTCCAACTACAGCCAAATCCTCACAATAAGAGATGAATACTGTATCTTTCGCAATCTAAATGTAATTAAAAATTAAATTCAATATTTCTTGAAGCAATCACTACTGCAAATTAATTAACCTCATAAACAGTAAAGAAAGAATGCGCGATCATAAAGGAAAACAATACCACCACTGCCAATGGAACAAAAATATAATGAATTCCGTCCGTATTGTAATATACAATAAAGCCCACAAATGCCACAACCATGACAATAATGAATTTGATGATCATAAGTGTTATATTTCCAATAAAAAGGATGGCTGCGATGTCCATTGAATTTGCCATAATTAATTTAAGTGCATGAACACCAGCTCGACACAAATTGTATCCTTTAATTGCTGAAATTTAATGTGATTGGATTTAAAATTCATTACATAATAGAAAAGCACTTCAATACCAGTTATCAAGTATGCATTTCGGGTAATAAATTGTACAATTGCTTCGATACAAGATGTGATACAAATTGCAATTGTATATAGAATCATCGTAAAGATGTTATCTTGATCTCTGGCTGCCTGTAATTGAATAGCCATAAATTATTTTCAATATTCTCCAACCATAAATCATACAGATTACCTGTTTTGCTGTATTTAGTAGATATCGAATAATTTGTATGATTGATAATAGAAGTGATCCAAATGCAACGGTCCCCAAATGATAGAATACAAGAATTTTAAAACTTCTGCAAATTGGATTTTTCATTTGTTCCTTGTCCCTTGTAAAATACCAGCTAGCAATGCAGTAAGCTATAACGATATGTTGACAGCCAAGTAAAAAATTTAGGAACCAAAACAATCCAAATATATTCATTCCGTGTGTAATACGAATCCATATGTTCTTTTCATAGTCAACGGTATCATCGGGTTGTACCACTGGTATTCCAGCACTTTGAATGATGAAAAAGAAATAGTGGAACAATACGAAAGTAATTAGCATCCAAATAAGAGTCTAAAAAGAAAATGATCAGTTAAATTCTCTTTATAAATTAATTGGAATTATATTGCTTACAAGTATTGGCTCAAGTAGAAGTATTTTCATGCTCATAATTGCTTTACTACACTCTTGAAATATTGCAACAACCATTCTCACCTTACCAATGAATTGGCATATTAGGAAAATACAGATAATTGTTAATGCGGTGAATGAAATTGCAGACAATAATAATTCAAATGATCGAGCCTGACCAAAATCATCTCCTTGGTCTACATTCACGTAAAATAACCTTAAAATTATATTCATAAAAAAGTATTAATTCATAAATTATTTTTAAGATCTAAGATCCATTATAACTTACCATGATACTATAGTGATAAATATAAGGAGAATAATCATGAGTATTAGTGAAGTCCATACAATATAGAATGGAAATTTGATGAAACACAGTAAAACAATAATCGTGAAGACTGTAAATAATGAAATTGACATAAAAAGTGGGTTAACGATGTTATGAAATAAGTCAGTACTTAAAGATAGCAAACACAGGACTGATATAGAGAACAGACAGTTGACAAGATCTTCAGTCGCTTTCTAAAACCATAAAATAAATGAATCATTATTAGTTCAATTAATATGAACGTACTCACAGTAAAGAAGTCATCGTCTCCTGTTTTAGTGTCGTATTCATGGAATCTGAAGTTATCAGATGCTATTTCTACACATTGATGTTCACCAAACTGTTTACTACAATACAGAGGAGGAGTAAGTTAAGTATTGAACTACGAGATTGTAATAAACAATTGCTTACTATCCTTCTGATACTTCACATTTTTCTACACAAGTACGTTCTTTATGAGAATCCTTGTGACTAACTTTTAAAAATGGTTTGTTTGAATAATCTTCACCCTGCAATGAGTGGGATTAATAAAATTCATGTAATCATTCGTTTAAGATATGATTAACAAAACCAGGCATTCAATTCTTGGATATCTATTATTCTTTCTACCACATATATTTCCACAGGAATCAAATCCTCTTATCACACGATCAACATTACCATGTGTATTACAGTATAACAGAAGAACACACTAAAATTGAAATTATATTAAAATACACATTCTGATTTTATAATTGATATAACTAACAAAGAAGAAATAGTAGAATAGCATCAGGAAAAAGAAGAAATTATCGGTCCTTTCTCTTTTCGTTTCCGGATAGGTTTCTTGGGGCTAGGGGAATAAGAAAGAAATCATTATTCGTAATTAGAATTTATTTGTTTCTTATCAAAATTTTTCATTTACCATTTTGAACTAAGATAATTGTTATTGGTACACAAGAAAAGATTTAGACGAAGGTAAACAAAATTTAAATTACAACTCATGGACATACAATATAATTTACATAAACATTAATTTACATAAAAAACAATTAAAAGCAATAAATTGGCCCAAATAGAATACAATAACAAAATTAATTTGATTTCACGTGTGTTTCATGTGTGTTTATAATATATCGCACCGTAGATATATTAATTTAAAAAAAATTATTTTAAATTATTTAAACAAACAGTGTTTTGATTGATTCTGTTGGAATTTCAGAGAATGAAATAGGTGTAAAGTATCTGATACTCGAAATAATATATCCCACGTTACGATGTTTTAATAATATAATAATTAAATAGAATCCGAAGTAATGGAAATGGAAACTTTTGAAATTCGGAAGATGCTCGAATCGAAAGCAATCACGGCCCGAATACCGGACGAGAATATTGTGTCCTTTTGGCAATTATGATACCAACTTCGTTATAGCATGTGAAATCTATTCGAGTCGAGGACTAACGATTTCATACAAAATTTCAAACGGTCAAAAGTTGGTATCAATCTGAATACAATTTCGCTAGATCGCATACACATTCACGAACATGCACCCATTGTACGATTTCTGAAATGTTTGACGAAGTATCAATGGATATAAGACAGATACCGATATGATTTGCATTATACTCATTTCTTAAATTTTTTTTTCACTCTCTCTGAATGGATGAATTCTTCAATTTAATAGGTGATTCTGTACAACATATGAAAAAAGAAAAAACAATATATCTGATTCTTCTGGTCCAGCAAGTTGTATTTGGCTGTAAATAATTGAAATTGAAATGTTTTTATTCCATTGACGTCGTTTTGAAAGCATTAAAAATATAAAGTCGACAAGTTATTAACGGAAAAATAAGAAATTATTTAAAAAAAAAGTCGAAACAAAATAGACAAACAAGGACAAATATTGTTTACGACAAATATTATTTGCTTTAGGTTCCAGTCAATTGGAAATCATAATTTTTACAATTTCACAATTTAGTTAGTTGAAATCTATTGGTAATTCTTGTACGGACAATAGTGAAGATTCCTTAAAATACCCGGATACTACGTCTATTGGAGACACACATTTATTTTCCCAATGTTCAAAACCAGATGTCACCATAAGAAGTCAAAAGTATTTAATAAATTGTGAGTGTCCCCGATATTTTTAAAATTTAATTATTATTTTAATTAAATTGAAGTAGTGGAAGATGTTACATTGAACTGTTCAATACGTCTTAATATTGTTATGGAAATGAGAGGAACCAAATGGTTTCCAAATGGTTTCCAAATGGTATTCAAATTAATCGTTTTTCGTAACAAGTTGCGTCGATTTTTCCGCACCTACTTTATACGATGTTAAATGGGAAAAATCGCGTAACCAACGACGTGTCCGTGATTATTTAGCCAGGACCCAAATTTATTTATTTATTTGAGAAAAAAAAAGGGAAATTATTAAATAATTAAAATATTAATTATGATGATAAATACTTGCAATGATTTAGTAATTAAACTGCTTCAGATTGTTATTAATTAAAAGACAAGTACAGGGCTTATTATTACAATGTATTAGAAATAATATTAGATGAGTATAAGAAATAATAACGCACAAGTACACACTACAAAATTTCTTCAATTGTTAGTCTCATTATTTTACATAAACCGTCTTCAAGATTTCAACTTCAAATATCTGATTTTCTGTTTACTGTGAACTTCACTAATATTACATTATAAGCGATGAACAAATCGCTTGAGACCATCACTATGGTTTCATTATGATGATAATATTAATTACGATAATCCAATTATGATGTATTTATGTATATGCAACAAAATAACAATGCATTTTCTGTTCATCAAGATTAGTTTATGATTTTCTAATCATGTTTATTAGATTGGTTTTAACTCTCATCAGTCACGCAGCACTGATAATAGAATAATCACTTTTTGTCTACACAATTTACAACTTAATGTACCTAGATCAATTCCATACACTTGGGTTGAGTTCATTTAGTTAATTCCATAGTTTAGTTGCATGTCAATTCAATTGATTAACTAAACGGTTACATTATCCATTTCAATGTAAACACTATTACCATACACAATATAATGTGATCATTTATATTAAAATATGAATTTATCAATTTCAATAAATTTGTTCAATCAATTTGTAAAGTATTGGATATCAAATAACATAATTTCACCGTTACAATTACGTATAATGATGTTTATTTTAATTAAATTCAAGTTAAACATGTTGAAATTGAGTAGATTGATAATTGCATCCAGTTACGTTTAATAAAATAAATATGAGTTTTCTATTTATCAGCTAATTTCATATAAATAGACAACGACCCAACAAACTGCAATGTCAGTACGTGTGACTTTAGTGTATTCTCCGGATTGTAAGAAATGATGAATCACAGTACCCCAGAGATTCTTGGTGGATTGTTAACAATTATTCGTGAGTGATTATGAAGCTATTTCAATTCACCTTTATAGTTTTGCTTTTTTTGTACCGTATCAATATCAGTGATTAATTAGATTGTTTTGTTTAAAATTCTAAAGAGTAAAAAGGCAATTAATGAAACGATTATTTAATGTTTACACAAATTCATTGATTAGAAATCATTAGTTAGATGCAGCTGATTGTAAAACATTAAAAATTTTATTGTTCAATGATGTGCATTATGTTTGTAGAACAACTATAACCGATCAAACATTATAATACGATTGAAATTAATATTTTATAAAATTTCTTTATTCGCATGTGATGGTGGGTGTTGTTGGCGGTAATATACGGATTCAGTACAAAAATATTTCAGTGATTTATATACAACATGTATAGTATGGGGAAATGATGAAAATGGACCCAATTTAAATGTATTGAATACATTCGATGATGCTGAAATAATTTCAGAAAATTACACAACATTATCGAAACCATGGAATCAATTGGATCGAATACATACAATTGATAATACAATTCGATTGAACAAGAATCGTATATTGAACAATCAAAACTATGATGATATTAAATGGACCATTAAAGTTAATTCAACTGAAATGCATCCATTTATACCGATTGTATGGATTAAATATTCGCGTCAAGTGAATGAAATAAAACGGCTGAATGAGTTACTTCAATCGGGATTGGATTTAAATTGTCAGGTAATTTTTGACTCAGTGAATTGTAAATGTTGTTAGTTTTTTTCTTGCATTTACATTCGAATCGGATAAGGTGCAGTAATGTCCTTGGAATCATTGAATCTTATGTTTCACTCTATAATCGATATTTTATTAATATTCAAATATTCTCTGTGCCATAATCACGAATATTCCATTTATTGTTTCACAGACAAACAATTGTTACTGAATGAATTGATTCCATTGGATTTATCAAACAATTTCATTTGGCATTTTCTATGTATTTGGTTATCCCATAAGATGTCAAGTGAATTGAATTAAATGTGTTCATTCAATACTGATGATGGATTTTAATTTTACTTTCGTAATTTTTATCTAGGGATTTGTTATAGCCAGAGGTGCAATTACTGACTTTATGAATGCATATCATATGATTGTGCCGACTACAACACTACGGTATCCATCTGGTAAATTTCTCTTTATGATGGATGATCTTGAGACACCATTGAATTTAACTGAAATAATAAATCATCCCTTATTAGAAGGTATGTATACCTCCCCATTATATCTCGTTATATACATGACTCTTATGGATTCAATAGAAAGTGTACCAACAAATATTCTGTATCCCATAATAGAATTTAGTTCGTCAACTGCAGTGTTTCAGTAACAACATTGCTATGTCATCCATTTTCAGTTTATTAGCCGTTCAGTATCATAGCAGAACTTCATTTTCTGTTGTTGAATTTTTGCTCCTTTACCAATGCACTGTGTGTTTGTATACCGAAAAAAATAAAATAAAAAGAAAATATCAGCCATTCAACCCAAGTCATTTTATGATAAAGTCAAAAAAAAAAAAGGATCGAGTGGCATTGTAACATAACCGTCATGTTTGATATACTCAGTCATTTTATGTATCTGCCGTTGATGATAACTGTTTTTGATAGAATCAATTTATGAAATTAAATTAAAGATTATGTGTGAATTGTATTAACATTAAACTGCACCATCGTACTGTTTATACGATGGCTACCACTTCATTCTGGTTTGCCATCTCTTGCACTTGTCTCTGTTTTCTGAATTTTCCATTTCATCCATTCTATTCCCAATATGTTTGTTGATTTCAATTTTTGTTTTCTTTTCATAGACACTCCCAATTTATTAATGATAACAACGTTCAAATCAAATGTAACTGAACAACAAACAGATCCATCATTTGATTTATTGACAACCAAATATTCGGGTGATTTAACAACACAAAAACAATTAATTTATTTAAATAAATTTAAAATTTATTGGTATCAACCACAAAATAAATTTGGTATATTTCAATATCAGTCAGATGAGGTGAATTTATATCCCGATAAATTAACCAATTTGGATGGTCGGATTGTGCATTTAGCGTTATTTAATTATAAACCGTATTCGTTATGGGAGGAAGTTGTAAGTTAAAACATATTTAATGATTCGAATTTAATTTGTCTCCATACCATATTGCAAATTAGTTTTAACAAACTTTTTTTGTTCTGTTTTTTTTTTTTTAATAGTAAATTGATGATACTATTAGATAATTTTATTGTTTCACACCTAAATAACCAATGAATTAATTCACAACGAAAGTGTTTTTATTTGTAAATCTCTAAATTGCATTCACTTGAATTGGAAAAAAATTGTTCCCACTCATACTCAATTGTAATGATTCACTGAATTTTCCAATTCAATCATTTTCATTCCCATGGTGTACATAATGCTCTGGTATGTTTAATAATTTAGCACAAATTTAGTGAATGTGTAAAATTACTTCCGTTATTGGCTGCAACCATTGATATACAGTTGAATAATACCAACTTTGTTTTCATTAGTTTTTTCTATCAACCGGAACCATTTGGTTATGGAGTAACTGTCGACATTGTTCATTGTGGTGATTTAGTGTAACTCATTCCATTAAATGTCCTTCTTTTTTCTATTTGAATTCCATGCCACTTACTCAGAAGTGAATTAATTCCAACCGTCAGTTTTATTTTCCTATAATTTTTCCTCTTTTTTTCTCATTGATAAATCATAAGCAATAATTTTTCTCCATATAAATTTTAAAATTCATTTCAATGGTTATCAAATATTATAATTTACCAATGGCCGTGTAAATCAACACTATTCAATGATCGATTTCACATCAATTAAATTATAATTGAATTCAATACTACGTTTTTCTCTTAACGTACCAAAAAAATGTTCATAAATATTTTTATTTATGAATAAATTGATTCATATTTCAAGCATATTTGAATACCAATAGAGTGAAACAATACAATCATTCAATAAATTTCAATTTTCTGTTAAATAATAAACTGTGTGTTTGTGGGAATTTGTTGATACGATGGTAATAGCAAAAATGTGCCATTCACAATAACAATCACTGGTGTCCAGTTAGTCAGAATGATGAATTAAATAAAGCCCACAATGGTCCCATCCCCTATTATTCACCCCTCGAAATATCATTGTCCATCGGTTGAATAATATCACTTGAGTGGAATAATTCTCATGAGTTATAACAATCTGTATTTAGTAAATATCAAATTTTGTTTTATATTTTTTTGCTGTGTCCTCAAAACCAGACAATTTTAAATATTTTAAATGTCTAGGCAACAATTCATGTGAATGCCAAAACCAAACAGTCCAACTCTTCACTCAATTCATTCATTTAACAGTACTGTCATTATCAAATTTATGGTTAACTGTGATATAAATAGAAAACAAATTACAATTTTGGTCCATTCAATATAATAAAATGAATTATTAGAAATAAAAGAATTATGAAATAAATTAAAACCAGAAAAAAACTGTAATTTCCACTGAATAGTTAAAGGGTATCATCAATGCGGTTCCTCTAGAGGATGTGAATATACTTCATTCAGTGAAGAATAAAATTTAATGGACATCAAATGCCATTGTGGCCACTATCAACTGCTCAGTCTTTCATACTTCCGTAACTGATATCCGGTCCTTTGTGCCATTTGTCATATTGTCTATTTATCTATCTTTCATTGCCATCTTTCTCTATCGTTCTTTGTCACTTTGTGTCTGTACTTAATTGTTATGCCATACTGTAGCACTATTCCGATTCAATGCTGTAGATTGAGAATATTTTGTCAAGCTTTTACAAATTTCCTGTTTTTATCTAATAATATAATTAAATTTATTTAGCCAGCTGGTACAGGAAATGCGAATGCACCGTCTTACTATGAATCCATATTGAATGTGAATCGACATAATTTCACTGTTGGCCATACCAAAAGTTTATTGATTGATGGTACCGAAAGTTTATTAATGCTTGAATTTTGTTTAAAATTAAATTGTATCTTGGAAATTTCTATAGGTTAGTATACAACAATATAAATTAATAATTTAATGAAAATTTAAAATAATTTTCATATTCAATGAGTACATTGTGACTGGAAGCAATTGGTATTTAGTTATTTTGGGTGTGATCCAGTTTCAATGTTATGGAGATGCATAAGAGTTTGTTTAGTGATAGTCGATGCATGGTATTACTCTTGGTAAATGATTCAAGCTTTGCTATGATGGAATAGTCAGTACTAGTTTATTTTTTTCCATTACGTTTATTGTGTCTGGATGGAGAAATGATTGCCGGCTGCTATATAAAATGCAAACATACCGGACGGATATTGAGCCGGAGGTGATAGTGCCAACAATCTTTAATACTTGAAACACCGTCGTTTGGCACCATATTTTCCTATGATGAACTCGACTATCACTGCCATTTATTACCATTATTCACACTTCGTTATTGTATTCTGTCTCTCTATATCTCCAATATTCCAGTGTTTCATTTCATTTTCTTTTTTGTCTTGCCGTTTAACTCTCAATCACCTCCAGCTACCAACTTCATAGAACCATATGGTCTTCTGTTAAGTTCGATACTGTAATCCTTTTTGCATTGAAAAATGTCTATAAATTCTTGTTGTATAAGGAATAAAAAAAAGGTTAAAATATTCAATCTTCAGAGTATTTGGAATGTTCTATGATGCCTTTTTGGGCCACACGCCATTCATGGCTTTCAAATACCATTGAATATTTGATTGATCAGTTTATTTACAAACGGAAGCAAAGAAATACATCCAAATGAAATATTTTTGATGGAGGCATTAAATAAAAATTCTTTTGCGAATAAACGGCAAAAGGAATTTACAGTTTTTTCTTATGTTTTTTAAGAGGGGACAGTGAAAATTCTTTATTTCTTTCTTTTTACTTTGTAATCGGTCCTTTCTAATGTCATAAATTCATATTCGCTTAATGTAATCACTTCGTTAGTCCTTAAAATATAAAGAAAATAGAAAGCCGCTGGTAACAAACGACCAAAAGAAAAAAAAAAGAATAACTGGAAATTCCAATTTATAGAAAGTAGGAAATATGTGAAGAAAATTGGAAAATTCTTTTTCTTTATCAAAACTTGGAAAATAAATTGAGCTTTAATTTATGTATTAGTCGGTGTATGGAGACAGAGAAGTCGATGGTTTTAATGATTTCAAAATTGTGGCCTTTTCGTTTATTTGATATTTTCTTGTATTTCGTTTCCATTGGTAGATGAGGCTGGTGAATGGGGTGAAATCTATGATAATTGGACCGGGAACGGTGTATTGGGCGCTGTTGCTGAACGCCGTGCTGATGTTGCAATTTCAGCCCTCTATTCTTGGTAAGTTATTCCACAAGATTATCCAATCGTTTATACATAAAATAATAATGTTAGTATATCCAATTCACATACTAAATGTTATAAGTTATGGACTATTCGGATATTTTTCTTGGTAACACAACCATAATCTGATTGAATTGAATTAAAGGAGTTATAGATCAACTCTCACAGGTCCTACCATTCTCTTGGTGTATGTACAACCATTCGTATCAGAGAGTAATTCAGCCACGTATCAAACTGTATCTGTATCTGGTAAAAGTTATTTTTCTCAATAGAAAATTCCAATATTTCATTATATATGAATGTGAGTGTTGAATTCATTCATCGTTTAACTATTTCGTGTTCAAATCCTTTGAACTGTGATTAAACCAAACAAAATACGATAAGTTCACTTTTAAATGAAATTTTTACATTCGTTTAAAGTGTTTCCTTTGACCTCAATGATGTTCTAAATTTAACAACGATACATAAAAGGACTAGTATACAGTTCATTAGTTCACTATTTAAAGAAAAACTATTTTAACTCCGTTGAATTACAGATAAAATATTATGTTTACGTGTATTCTTTTATATGAGCTCCATTAACCATAATGCATAAAATGACTAATGGTAGTACGTTTCCATTTAGTTGAATACGTTCAATTCAAAAATTGATCAATTGATGGTGTAACATGAGAACACATTAAACCATTAAAATTTAATTAATTTAATTATTCGAATCAATTTAGTTTCGGTTGGTAACTTCTATCCATTTTCTTAGATTGATTAGTTAGTAAGAGAGGAAAATAAAAATAAAAGGAAAACCAATAAATTGATTTAAGACGTTACACAATATGGTTTTCTTAATAAACGAATAATTGTTTTCTTTTTGTGGTTGTACAAATTGAACTATTGGCATATAAAATAAAATGAAAGAACACTATCATATACTCGTATGTGTAAAGTACTTGTTAAACGTTTTCTAACGATCACCCATTTGTTAGTTGTTGTAAAACAAAAAAAATAAAACGGAGAAAACTAATAATCACTTTTAACTGCATTAAGTGCACAGACAATGATATTACGTTCAACGTTTGGGTTATTCGGGCATTAAGATGTATACGACATGACTACCAAATGGACCATAGAAAAGTAGATAGACAAAACCATGAAGAAGTTACCGTGGTCATGTGGTTAGTTAAAACTGTGAATGTACAACATCAAACTATACTTTTATCAAATTGGTAGACAGGAGTCCATAGTTAATTCAATTTAATATGAAATAAAGTGAGATAGAGTGTGTATGTGTGTGGATGTGTCTCTACTTTTCATAGAGTAGTCATCATAATTCAATTACAACCCATCACTGAGACTCAACATAAATGGGATGCGATTGCCTGGAAGGATGTCTCTTATGGTTTACGAATTTTGGTTCGTATCTCTCATATTTATAGACACTGAATACTTAACGCGTCTGTTAGTTAATTTTTCTCCTTTCTTTCAATGGGTGGTTGAGTTTTTCTCCAAAAAGAAACTGATCACTGTTATCTCTAGTTTGTTACTTTTCCATTTTTTTGTAAATGTTCCATGTAATACCGGTCGAACTAGATTTTTGGTTACTAAAACCATCATTTTATTGATGTCTTGTCTAACAACACATACCACATGTGAACGTTCTAATTATCTAATACATGAATGAATTAAATCAAATGAATGTAAACTAGAGACTATATCGACTAGTAGTGTTAATAACAGTGGAATGATGTACCATAGAAAAGTATATTATTCACATTTCTCTAGTCATTCATTGTGATAATTTAGTTACAAAAATACAATTATCCAAACATTACAGTTGAATTTATTCCATTGAAAATGGTTAGAGCAATATGTCATGTGACAAGAAGAATTTTCTATGAAAATTTCCCATCGGTATTGAAAACAGTAAAGAACAAAAAAAAAACCATTCCCCACTTAGAAGCCATACCACCAATGGTATTCTTCTTTGTGTTACCGTCAACCATCCAACAATCATCAAACGAAAGTTGAACATTTTTCTATAGTAAAATTTTTGCGTTGAATGTGTATGGATGTCATATCATTTATAATAACGACATTGGTACAAGTTGACTTGGCTCTGAGGTTTCTTACTCCAGCCAAGTAGATGAGTTCAATGGTATACAACCACCACGTTTCCATTGAAAATTGTAACGATTCGTCTTTAACCATTATGAAGATAAGGGCGGCTAATATATTACCGAAATTGGAAGATTATTGCATTATTTATTTTACCACGAGCGTTTTAGCCGCATAGTCTTTCGTCTTACACTGTCTTAACTAATTTAATTTTTTTTTCTTTCTTTCTTTTTGCCATGTCTTGAGGAATAAAAGTTTCCAATAATTTTTTTTTTCTCTGTACTTAGCTTATGCCAACATTGGAATGGCATATAACATAAATGAAAGAAAGAAGTATGTGTATTCGTATGCAATTCTATAGCGAATTTTTGAATTGAATTTTTATCAAATTTATCCAGTGGCTATGTAGGCAATTATGGTCGTATATTGGTGGCACTGGTATTATTTTTATTTCATGGAACGGAAAATGGGGGAGGAAACAATAACGTCATATACGAGGGTGGTTTTCATATCTATTCATTCAACCATAGAATTAAATTCTTTTTTGTTCATGCTTTTTGATTGTTAATAAAAAAGTACCGATTTTATTTAATTTCAATTGTAAAATGGTATAAAATTTATAAAATACAGAAAAGCCAAACATAATTTTCATTGATGGGCATAAGGTGTGAATTGTGCAATCGTAAGCAAATGTGGTATGATATACAGTTTTTTCTCGGATAAAAAGCTGATGAAATATGGAAAATTTGTATTAATGAAATAAGGGAAATTTAAAATGTGTAAGTTATAATGAGCTTTGTTATTAAACGACTGATGATGGAATAATACCGGATATGCAATTGTATCGATTACATTATTTACAATTACTTACAGTTAACTCTTTTATCTGTCAGTTAATATAAAACTGTGGGTTTAATGCAATAATCAATGAATTTTCCATAAATAATGAGGAAAACAGAGAAAAACTGTTCATGTGATTTTCAACACGAAATTTCCAAAAAAAAAAAATTCAGTGAAAAGTGATTATTAACTCATATTTTATTCAAACGAATTCTTTTTTTGTATCATTGGTTGATATTCATATTTTTATGGTTATTAATTTTCCATATTTGTTGTTCTTTTGGCTGCAGGATTATTCATGGGAATATTAAAAACGTGAAATGTTTACAATTGAAGTGCTAATAATTTTTTTTAAATTAAATATTGTGATTTTCACAGAATTATATAAATGTAGAATCACTCCAATGATTGTTGATCATGTAATTGTAAGGAATATGTATCATTCGTTATTACTAGGCGGAATAACAAATATTTTTTGGATATTCTAAGAATATTATTTATGTGGCCACCTTGGATTTACATTAATTACCCTCTGGTCATGTAATTCATATTTGATACATTTGTTTTTGTTCTCGTCTCATAATGATTTTTTTAACGTTTGTTTTTCTCTATTCTTTTTTCAAATATCTACGGAAACATCCACTGTAATTGGACGTGTTATATTTGATCCGATATCAGGTATCATGAATATCAATTCTTGGATTTTTCTGCTGTTGTTTCGCGTACAGGCATCACGTGTTTGGTTCCAAGGCCCAGGTAAGCACCGGATGTTATACAAATACCCAAACAGATAATAATGTTGTGAGTGCGTATATTATCGCCAGCCATTTTTTTTTCTTCAGTTTATTTAACTGGAGGGCATTTTTAAGCGTCTGGCCATTTGCATAATAACAAACTAAGAACATTGCCAAACATTTAAGGAAAAAGAAGTATGATAACAAATCCCTCTAGATATTCACCAAAATAATTTCATTGAAAATACCGTGTTTTCTTACATTTTAATTTTGTTTTGAATCAATAAATAATTAATTTTGTTTTCATTTCACCGGTAATACTGAGCCATAAGAAACAAATAGATTTGAAATCATCCAACAAATATTAGACGTTTCTATTCCAACAAATATATTTCATCGTTTGTGTTTGATTGTCAATTTTCTCTTTTCTTTTAACGCTTACCCCCACCTGACAATTGGAATTCAAATGGAATTTAAAACAATAACAACAACAAAAATCATTGAATTCATATTCGAAATTTAGTCGTATTGGTGGCTGGTTAATAGCAATTCTACCATTTTCAATGAATCTATGGCTGGTTGTTTGGGCATCATTCATCATCGGTACAATAACATTATTTCTATTGAATAAATACGATCCAAAAAAATTTCAATCAAATGAAATGGTCCAGAAATGCCATCATCATCATCAGCAACGTCATCATCATTGTCGCCTTCAGTTTCAGTTAAATCGATCGAAAGGTAATGGTGTTGTACGTGGCCACCGTCCATCATTTATACAACGGGATGGGTTACACCAGAGACATATAACACCAGACACAAGTAAAACGAATTCCGTATTATTCATCGATGCTGTACTATCAGTTGGTGCAATATTTTTGCAGCAATCAACAAAACTAGCGTAAGTGAGAAGAGCAAACCGAATCTAAACTAAAAACTTATACGAAATAAAAAGTACGAAAAAACGTTGGAAAATTGTTTTCCATTAGTAACATAAAGGTGCAGCTAAAACAGTGAAAACCAACGCCATAGTTCATGTTCATTGTCATCTTAATTGGAATTGAAACAATGTCGCTTAATAATGTTTTATTTTTCCTCTCACTTCTATCTCTTCCTGTTATATTTCTTCTTTCTACATTACGGCTGCATCATGGCATCTTTATTGGTCCTTGTTCAATTGGAATGGTGTCTCAAACAACGAGCGGGAACAAAAAACATAAATAAAACAACATCGTTTGTTGATTTTGGATGACCTCGTGTTCAATGGCTTTCATTTGATGGTTCCAGATCAGAACGGTTTGCTTTGCGTACAATTGTTGGATGCATTCTACTAATTGCTTTAATGATTGGTAATGCATACAGTGGCGGTTTGGCAAGCATCATGACTATACCACAGTGAGTATTGAATAACATTCTTTACATTTTCACTTACAGTGTATTCTCTAAACGGAAGCCAACTAGATTGAAGAAAAGAAAAATACGATGAAAAACCGTAAAACTTTTCTATTGCCAAAGTGACCACATTGTTTGCACCAAAATATATAAATTCAATGTGTTATTTCCGTTATTCTTAATCAAGTCCTTAGTGGAACCTCTTACCTCGATGAACTTTTCTGTAAATCATTTGGCCCCCCCCTCAAAGTAATACGCAACTAAATTATGTGTTGGTCTTCAACCATACACATTATTAATTTATTTTTCCTATTCGACTTCAATTAGTTTTCAAATGGTGATATGTTTCAACTACAGATTTTTCCTTTACTTATTCCACGGTTCTTGTTACATCAATGGTAGAACAATATATTCATAGATTATCCCATTTTGGATTGGAATTTTTTTTTTCTTTCCCCATTATACTGGGTGCTTTTGTTTTTTTTTTCTTTTTCTTTGTAAATGGTTCAAGCATAAATTTAACAGGATTTCATTTTTACTGTCTCGTGTGCAAATGGAAACCATTTTATACTTGTACTATGGATAATATTTTGGACCAGTTCAGTTAAATTATGTTGTGGTCATGTAATAAGTAGTTGAACTTTAGTTGCTGCATGAATTTTTTTTTTATTTTATTCTTGGGTGTTCTCGTTTTGGCTTTTACATGATGAGTGAGAAACTTTTACTTTATGGGGCAATGGATTCAATACAGATTTTATGTTATTCGAAAGTTGTTGAACGAATCTCACTTATTGGGGTACGACTAGTTATAGTGACTTTATCATCAACTTGGCTAATGTTATAAATGAATTCAACTGTATTCTGGTCTAGAAAGAGAATTACTAGAAGGATAAACTGTCGTCACCCATCGTATGTAACGGTAGACTAATTTGATGGCGATAAAAGCTTTCTCTCAGTACTGATGGATTTTGTGCTTTTACTTAAAGGAAACTTCATACGATCAGAATTATATTTTTATTTTTTTCTTTTCTGTCTATTTATCCTTACATACGTTTTTCTATGTTTAACATTCAATTTCACACCAAAGACTATATCCAATATACAGTCACTTTGTCTATCTGTATGGATGGTATAATGGTGTATGATTTGAACAACCAATGTCATCAATTGGGTTAGGTGAGCTGAGTAGTGGGTGGCGAAAATCAAATGAAATTAAAACCATCGAAACCTTTCAAAGAAGATTGATGATTCCATTAAATTGTTCTATGGGAACACCAATGGCACCAAAATTGTATTGAAGTGAAAAACACTTTGGGGAAATCTGGTTTTACTGCATTCATCATTCTCTACCACTTTGGATGTTCACACTTTCTGGCTCCACGGTACATATATTTTCTCTAACGTCTTTTTTCCTGATAGTATATGTCACACTGTTGTGTTCAAACAAATTTCTATTTTCTCTTTACTCTCTCTCTATAATCTTATCATACCATTTGTTATTTACGATTTTATTTTACCATACCTCTTATACACTTTAGCTAAATCTGTTTGGCCTTCACTTTGGTGTATATTTGATTTAACATTGAACTCATCCGCTATTAGTGATAATAAGAATAGGACAAAAAAAACACATAAATGGAATTTCTCATGAAATACAAAGCAAATAAAAAGATGAGATGAAAAATAAAAAGCGGAACATTACAAAATCGTGTACAAGTAATCAGTTTATTGGTGCACTTCATTGGAATCAGTGAGGTTTGCTTCGATGAGGGTGGGTGGTTCTATGGAGAGATTGAAACAAAAATTGATGATGATGATAATACAATAACAGAGGGGAAAAAAACGGATAGATTCTGATGAAGTGATAATTAAATTAAACTGAGTGCAATCTATAAATTACCATTTTAAATGAAACAAAAGAATTTTCAATTAAAAGGGAGTTGAAACTCAAGCGCTGATTGTTTTATATTAACAGTACCATATATTGTTGTTGTTCTTCATTGACTGTTCTTTTTACAATTTCAAATTAAACATGGAATACAAAATTTTTATTTTCTGTGTGATTCATTTTGGATGGTTCATAAAAATTGTTGCGTATTCTGATGCAATTTAACTTTGACGTTGGTATGGGGTATGGTAAAAAATTAATGTAGTAAAATTACAAATGAACCAGTAAAGCATTGAACCAAATGTTTGGCACTATTTGAACCGTTAAAAGCAATTTACATTTCGTTTTTCTTTTTTTTTCAATGAAAATTGGTTCTATGAACCAGTTGATTGTTGAAAGGCGCTACATTTAACTAAATTACATCGATTGAAAGTATAATAAAATATATGATGGGTGGAAATCAAATAGAACAGGCACAGAACAAAAAAAAAACGTACAGAATTTTATTTGAGATTCACAATATTATTGATTTAAGGGAACATAAATTAAACAGAAGTTCTCTACAGGGATAAAAAATCGACACAATGTTTTTTATTTCTATAAATGGAACGATTGAAATTAAAAGGTTCACTTTAAATTAATGGGAGTTTATTTGATTTTTTTGTCGTAGCCAATTCGGTTCTTGTTTTATCGCAAAAATTTTTTTTTATGAATTTAATTACAAACGCTAAAATGTTTAATTTTTAATGGAATTTCATGTAGATATGAACCAGCAATTGATACAGTCCATCAATTAGCTGAAAGTCATATGGAATGGGGTGCAACTCATGATGCATGGATTTTTTCAATTGTTTCAGCGACACAGGTAACAATTATGAATCACTGTATTTACAATTACCACAATCATCAGATGTGATTTGATTGCATCAAATTAAATTCAATTGATGTTTGTGTTTTTGTTCTTTTCTTGATTTCTCTGTATAACAGCCGGATATTGTAAAATTGCTATCAAAATTTCGTACATATTCAAAGGAAAAACTGAATACTAGAAGCACCACAAAAGATTTTAGTTTCTCCATAGAACGTTTACCTTATGGTATGTTTATTGATTTATTGTTTACAACTCCATTGATATTCAATAAAATTTAAGTTCATATCATGTTAAACTAATACTTTTGACCAATGAAATTGTCAATTGATTCTTGTTAATTGATATTTGAATTGACCACAGATCAACATAGTATACCCATAAGAATATTACTTGAATGTTCTGTTTTTCCGATAATAACACAAACATGACAAAACTCTATATGAACATCTAGAGACCATCAATGCGTACTAATATTTATATGTTTTCTCAAACGTAAAATTATCGTTTTAGGACATTATGCAATTGGTGAATATATCACGGAATTTAATGTTGACTTACTTCAGTTGATGCCAAACGATATCTATTATGAATATTGTTTTGTTATGTCATATAAACGTTGGCCATTGATGCAAAAATTGAATGATTTAACATTACGGATATTTGAAAGTGGCATTCAAAATCATTGGGAATTATCGGTATGTATTTTCCATATTTCATTTCATCAAAATTTTCTTTTATATCGATTTGATTAGTTTTTCATGTTTACAACAATTTTCTATGAATTTTGCGGAAAACCAAATCATAAAGTATTTGAGTTTATGAAACCAATATTAATATTTAAAGTTTACCGTCATTTGCATATGAAAAGCTCTTTTCGTTTTACAAATAATAAGAAAATACATCGAATACATTCTATTAATGTTCTAGGTAGCACATAAACATTTGGATGATAAAGTACAGTTGGCTGTTTCGAGTTCACATAAACTAAATCGTGGACAAGTAAATGATAATATTTCGGGTACACCAATTAGTTTAAGTATTGATCTTTTATTGGGCGCTTATTATGTATGGGCCATTGGTTTAATAACCAGCGTATTTATCTTTATCATTGAACGATTGCGATGGACCAGTCAAAATAAACTTTTTCGATGGCAAAGGACCAAACTGATGACCACAGCAGATTGATCCATTCACCAGATTATAATGAGTTCATATATAACATTTGTTATTCAATATCTTTCATCTTTTAACTTTAAGCGGATCTCATGGAGTATAACTCTTTGGTAAAATGACAAAAAAAAAAGAGGAAAATGATCCGATAAGCTCATTATTAGTATGGCATAGAAATTAGTATTAACCATTCCAAAAAGGAATTTTTCAATGACACATAAAAAATTGGTAGATTTCGCACCTTAAATAATCAACACGAATAATATCGATCTAATGAAAGGTTTAATAGTAATCGTCTCTTAATAAAATCAAATCATATTAGAAGTCAACCAAAATATTTTTCCTGGTTTTATGTTCAGGGTGTTTGCGGTGTGACATATAACGGATACTGTGAAACAGGCCGGAGTTCTATTTAATCTGCATTGCGTACAGCCCAACAATGATGGGGTCCCTTTTTAACCAAAATATAACGACATCACATACACATGGAGTATGGGTGAGACAACGTTCGTTGATGATAGCGAGATTTGCTAACGCCAGTGGTATTCCTTTTTTGGCGTTTCTCACCATTAGAAAGCCCCAGTCTACAAGTAATTTTACTTCTTTTTTCGAAGGGTAAAAATGATAAATTGTGGTTAAATTTTTGAAAGATATTTCCTTGTACTCAACGCCATTTAAAGCCAACCAGCCGTTGTGACATGACATAATGGAATGAGTTTTAAAGATGAACGTAAAAAAAAACTGTTAAATTGATAAGGATCCCCACAACAAACCAACGTAATATAGAAGACTCTTGATGATTTCAGTATCCAACAAATAGAAGAGAATTTTCGTTGAATTCAGAGAATGAGTGTGACTAGAACCGCAACATGACTTTCAGTGTTATTTGCTGTTTTATTTTGGCCCACTTATTTCAATGGTTGTTGTTTAGCCAAAGAGACAAAATGAATAAAAAAGAAGTCCCATCACCCACTTTCACCCAATCACTCATAGTGGTATGCAGATTATGGTATCCATAAAAGAAATAGCATAATGCGTATTTCTTATTACTTAATATAAAAAAATACCCCGTTATAATATTAAGAGAAAATTATGCATAAAAATATTTAGATGAACATAGTAAGCAATTGGAATGAGTAGAGACAAGTCAAACGAAAAGCACAACAGAAACACTTGGATTTTTTTTTTTTTTTTTGGAATAAAATCACTTGACTTTTGGGTAACCAAAATGAAAGACGCCGAAGAGATATATCGGGAAATGCAAAATACTGAGTAAACTATAAGAAAATATCAGTCCATGTAATGGTATAACGTTTTGTTTTTCCTTTCATTTTTCTTGTTGTCTTTCATATATTTACTTCGCCATAATGTTTACAATTATTAGAGGCACATTATTGTACAGCATAAGACACAATCCTGTATACAACACAAGGATGAAAAAAAAAAACGAAGACAAACAGAAGAACAAGGAGAAAAAAAAACATAATACACGACAGTAAAGAAACACTAAGAAACATAAATAAATTAAATTGAAATAGGAATTCATGCGATATGGTAGATCTCGTTTTTCACTGTTGTCTTTGAGTGGATGAAAACATTAGAGGAAATACGAAAAATTTGAATAAAAGAAATACCAAAGGAACAACAATAAAAAAAATAAAACAAAATTTATATAAGAAAAAGGAAAATACGGTTGATTTGAATAAAAAGTGAATAAATAATAAAAAATAAAGAAATATTTTGTTATCATTTCGATAAGTTCGTTCTGATTCTGTCATAGAAATTTGATTCCCTTTAATAAAGTCGAATGGAATTTCTGGCTCAGTTAACTCTCTAACTCAATTCTGATGGCAGTATGGGTGTATGGTACTCGTGAACTTATCGCCCAGTTGGGGTCCATTTTTCCTATAGTCTTTACCAGCCATTTACAATAGAATGACTTAATGGTATTCAGTTAAAAATGCTACATATAAGTAATGATTTGGTTTAGCTCCAAATTAATTTTCCTTCAATGTTTTTTATTTCTCTTCTATACTTGATGCCATACGTACTGTTGTTTTTCAACAGAATGAAATAGAATTTTGGAGCTTTTTTTTCTATCAATTTCGTTTACACTATTTCACTTATCGAAATGTAAAGTATTTCATATGCGGCTTTTGAGCCAACAGTCAGTTTAATGCATCCAATGTTCCAAGGAAAAGAAACATAAAATAGAAAAATGTTTTTTTTTTCCTATTCATTGTTGGTCCTTTTTATCATCCAACGTTCGCCATATTTATTCTATTGAGTGATTGTGATCAGGTTTTTTTTTTCGCCTCTACAAATTGTATGCATAATAGATCTTATTATATTCCATTAGAGAATTAGCTTTTGCTATTGAGATTCTCGGCAATATAGCGAGTGGAATAAAAAAAAACGTCCCCTTTTTATGTAGTTGGACTTCTATTGGCGTTATGGGTTTCAATTCATACATTTCATGGTTTTCAGTCGACGGCTTAAAAGGCTGCCGGGTACATTGTTGGTTGTTCGTTGAGGTTTTTTGCTATATTCAAGTGGTTGAGTAGTTTCCTCTGAAAAGCGATGGTTGGTCACCTTCTATCCACTGGCACCTCGGTTCTTTTATTTTCAAATATGACCAGAAGTCTGGATAGAAAAGATTTGTGTGAACCCTAAAGAGATGCCCTCCGTAGATGATGAAACACTTTTTTTTTTCCGCTGAATCTGTATGAGATTTGTTCCCCATTTTGCATACATAAAAATTTACTCTTGCTGAAATGTTATTTTTTTTTTTCCTCGGTCGTTTGCTGTCCAACGATTAAATTCAAAAACAATGGAAATGACAATGAACCGTATAAGGGATTTATGAATAAATCTTAAATCCAATCATTGATGCTGCATAAATCAAAAGTTAATTCGTCAGATTAGCAAATCATTGTCGTTGGGATAATGTCTCTTTGTAAATCGCCAAATAAAAGCTTGAAGTAAAAAAAAAACTAACTGAATTCAGTTTCACCTAAACTAAATCGGGTTAATTGAAATACTCGTATCAGACAATTCGTTGAACACCAGAATTTTGTTTTCAACTAGTCGGATATGGGTCAACTTTCCTTTAACCATAGGAGTGAAAATAAAAAAAAAAGAATTACAGTTTGCAATAATCTGCTATAGACAGTTTTGACAAAATACTCGTATAGTACCCGCTGTTAATGCACATAATCAATGCGAGGTATCGCATATGCAGAAGACACCTTTCAATGAGATTCCATTGTTTTCAACATTGTACAGATCAGATCATACAAACCAAAGTTCAATATAACTCATCCTCTTATTGCAAAAAAGTTCGAGTGCAGACGGTCACAGTATGTAATTTATACGGAACCAAAAAACAAAAAGAAAAAAAAACACAAAAAAACCAAATCAAAATTTCATCGAACTTTTCGTATTGAAAATTAACTGTGAAAGGACGACACAGACGAAAAAAAAAAGGAATACAAAATCATTGAATTCCATTGTAAACTTCATTTTCCAATTGTATAAAACATAGAGATATTCCAAACAAAACCAAATAGAAATAACAGAAAAAAAAGAATCAAAATTCATCTCAAAAGTTAGAAGGTAAAAAGTCATGCCAGCATTCATTGCTAAGTACATAAAAGCATTAAACAATATACTTTTTTCCCAATGTTATTCTCATTGTCGATTGTGTCGGGTATTGCCTTTCAGCCTTTTTCCTCGACGATGAAAATAAACTTCAGCCGTATGTGACATATTTAACATTTACCATCCCCCCAAAAGAACAGAAATTAAGTACAGAAAAAGACAAACCGGCATACTTACATCATACCATAAACGGAAATAAATATTAAATTTATATGTTTGATGGCACCCAAAGAGATAAATAAAAAAAAATTGCTGGACACAAGTGATCTTCTCTCGCTCGACAAAACAATCTACCACCCATCCCCAGAATGAAAGAAAATGAATAGAAAAAATAAAATACCAAAATGTTGTGATTATCTAACGTTTCACAACATCAATTTTTTCTCATCTCTCTTATTGTATATGAATTCCTTTCAAACAAAAATTTCTCCGATTTTTTCTTTTGCGAAAATTTTTCTTCTATTGACTTACATTACTGTTATGCATTGAATGAAATCAAAATAAGAGAAAGAGAAATGATTCAACAATTCAAAGATTTATGGTAAAAATCCTTAAACATAACCGATAAGCTTTTGGGCGGGTATCATGTGAACAGTTTTATTCTATTTTCGATATTATAAAAAAAAAAACACCAATTCCTTTATACTTTTTTTTATTCAATGGTTCTTCATTTCTATATGCACACCCAAAAAGAATACGAAAAAAAGGGAACTTCAACGAAAAGAACAGAGAAAAAAAGTCAATAAGATTTTCCGGAATGTTTAATGTTCTATCGCATATATTTTTCTTTTGGTTTTCCTATCTATTTGGTATTACTTCTTTTCTAAGACATATTTTTTTGGTTAACTGTCGAAACTCATATGAATGTGAGCGGAATATTGAGCAACGTTTTTAGAAATTATAACGAATAGAAGTTCTTTTTTTTGCTTTAAAAGATATAAAAGAAAGTTGTTGGTATAACAATATCGTCTAGTCAATGATGTTGGTATATTGAGAAATCAAAAGTGATTTATGTGTCCTCGGTTCACCTATTCAAAAACACTTTATTGCTCACCCTCTGGATTCCTATTCATTTAAAGTTCAATCAATGAATATGATGGAACTATTCAAACCATTTTTATATTGTTGGACGAAAAGAAATGTAATTTCAATAATTCGTACACTAATGAAAATGTCTCGTTATTTAACACTTCACCAATACAAGATTCTATTGAAGAGCAAAACATTGTAAAAATATTTTTCCACCTTAATGTTGTACACCTTGATGGCATAGCATACAAATTTTCTATTTCATAATATTATAAAAATATTTTCCATTATTCAAAATATCGAGTAGTTTCAAACCAAGTAAATCATTTGCATAGATGAATATTGAAATCATTCATATTTATGTGTGTTACTCAATTCCTGTTGATATAACATCATTTTAATGATTTTCTTTTCATCAGTTTGATTTATTTATTTCTTTTTTATCTGTACAGTATAATGAATATTATGAAAAGAAGTTCCATTTCCAACGAGAGAAAAAAGAAAAAACCAAGGATTGCATCAAGTAAGGTAAAATACAAGTAAATGGATTTTAATACAAATGGTTAGATGAAGTTGAATGGTTAGGAATAAACTACGTGTTTTTATGGACCATCATGTCCCCTTAGCATCTAATCTCCACTGGTTATCAGAGAGTACATAATCGTTCTGACATGTTTTAGATAACAGTGTAACATAATAAGTTCATTCTGATAAGAAGCAGAAATAAAAATTTGTACCAATTCGTTGTATTACAAATTCCTTTTTGGTTTCTCACCATCGTCTCTCTTGGTATTATCATGATAAATAAAGGGGTTTCCACCAGTGGACGTTTGAATAATTTTTATGCAGCATCAATTGAACGACAACATTGAAGAAAATGTAAAATATGATTGAAGTGCACATCATAATAATATGCTGGTTTATCCTCGTTTTTCTTCGTTCAATAATTTTTTATTCATAAACCACAGTGGCGGCTCAAATCATTTTTATCATACAATTCACACATTCTTTTCTTTGTCTTCATTCTTCTACAGAATCCATTGTTGTTCTTCTCTCATTTTTGTTTTATGATCGCGAATTCCTTTTTTACGATTTCAAAATTGTCGTAAAAAGAATCCTTAATCCTTCATCAAATTCACGATTTTCGAAAGATTTTTGGACGTGCCTAAAGGATTTCATTGACGGATAACTTTTTTCCTTCATCTTACACAGTCACATAGAATAATTATTGATTAAATTTTAATATTTTCTAATCAATTCAAAAGAACAAAACACAAAAATTTATGTTGCGGTTTATTATCAACCAAATTGGTTAAAAGATAAGTTGGTACACATTGAAAATATTACCAAATGGTGTTTGATAACCAGCAAAAATAAAAAAAAAATGGGACATAAGAAAAGAAGTAATAATTCAGTTGTAAAATTGTCTGGTTTTATTATTATGGTGGCAATATCAGCACAATATGTTTTATGCATTAAAAATTATATTGGATAGGAACGTATTACCCATAGTAAATTAGAATGTGTGACGTACCAAACATTGGACTTTTATTCGAGCTGTTTACAATTGAATCAAAAGCAACGATAGAACTAAAGTGGATAAGAAATAAAAGAAACGAAAGGAAGTAATCATAAACGTACCAATTCTTCTTGTACACCGGAATTAGATTACACCAGCAATATTTTTCGCTCGAATTATTCAATTCCATTCAACCGTTTTGGTGTTAAGAGTGCGCCTCAATTTCATTCTTTTCTACCAATGACGAGAAAATGAGATAAAATTTTTCCTGTTCGACAATCAAGAAAAGTAGAATTTTCTTTTTAAAGGAGAAAGCAAAAAAAAAATTATTCATACTGTCTCACCAGTATTCACTAAAAGAGATACAAACACTGAAGCTGTTAAAGGTATCTTTGGTGTCGTTACCCACCCACACTTTATATACATACATATAATAAGTAAGTGCTCATGCATAAAGCATTGCCCCACAGGTATTACGGTCGCAACACAACGAAAAAGAATGGAAAATATTCAACAACATGAAAATCGTATACCAATTCAATTGTAACGAATAGAAAATCTAACAACAGTGAATATTATAAGATCATAACACCAAATGATAGAAGTTTTCTTTCTTACTTCTTTTCTTGTTATTTAATGTGAAACTGTCACTTAAGTGTGTTACAATTGGGTTCCATATTTCATATAATTTAACTGTTATACAATGGCAAACTATAGTAACAGCAACAAAAAAATAATGTGAAACTGGTTAATTAATAATTAAACAGAGGCTGTGTATAATAACGTAGAAAAGTATGTTAAAGCAATTGGATGGCAAAAAGCAAACAAAAAATCATATAATTTGACTGGTTGCATAATAACAATAAACAGAATACACAGTTTATGGTTTATCTTTATTCGCACGGGAATGTCTAGTTTTTCTATTTCATTTTTGTTGTGAAAAACAACGAAAATATAGAAATGTTAAAGCTGAGTGCTCCCATTAGAATTTGGGTGGCTCCAAATGAGTCTGATGTTTGTTAAATTACAACTAAATATTATGAACATTTGAAATATAATTTCAACTTTACGTTATTTTTCTTTTCCATTGGTCTTATTTACACATTTTCATGTAAAAAGTAAAAACTGAAATTCAAAGGCTTTATTTCCTTTTCTCTTTTTTAGAAATGCTTTTCTTTGTGTGAATTTAACGATTACAATTCCACTGATGACGAGGTGAAGTGAAGAGGAAAACACATTATTTTTTTCTTTCTTTATTCAACTGAGGCCTAAAATTACTCATGTGAGAATATCATTTTTCCACCTGTCGTATGTGAATATGGAGTATATTTGTGATACAATGATTGCAATTGTTAACAATAAACTGTGAAATAACATACTGAGATCATTACGTGTTACCATGGAACAAAATATGTTTACGTTTTGATATTCCCAAATCAAGATGTTTTAGTAATTTAATCCAACATTTGAAGGAAAATGATGATATACTATCGGGAATATAGTACGAATAGTTTTACTTGTTTATTTGTACTAGATTGTAGAATAGAAACGATAGGGCATTCCTATAACAATTGAAAGATATTTGAGCTATGCAAAGAGACCATATTCATTATCTACTAATTGGAATATTTCAATTCATAATTCGTGAAACATTTGACCGCATTTTTTTAATTAAATAACAGATCCTTACTCCAAAATCAATTTGTTTTACTATCATTGAAATGAAATAACTATGGAGAATACAAAGTATTTCTCCAAAAAATATTCAAGTTGTGAATGATAAGTCTGAGATATCAAATACCGATCATATTATTTACCATTTAAAGGATTAAATGTTACCATTTTCAATTCCCAATTCACGATGTTTAAGTAATATGATCCAAACTATGGTTAGAATTGAAAATATTCGAAAAACCAAAACTAAAGAAGAAACAGACATCATTGAGATACAATTGAGAATAAATTTTTCAACTTTCTTTCACCAAGATTAGGTAATCCGTTTAGGTTACTTGCAATTGAGATGATGCACTTGTGAATCCAACACAATGATTTTAGTTCAAGTGGCTGCATAACAAATAAACTTCGTTTATCGTTTCTAATGGCTGACTGAATTTTATTTCAGCTTGATTCGTTTAAACTTTCAATGAAAATCGATGATGGTCCCAATGGAAGGCCAATGATTATGGCACTTCAAATAGTATCTTACCATTATTTATATGAACAATCTATTATTCTTTATTTTTATCCGGTTACACTTATACAGAAGCAGCCAAAGAAAAAAAAATTAAATTGCAATAAGAGTATATCAATGGCAGAACCATACACACTTACACATACAGTGCTCCATCAGCCAAGTGAAGGTAATAAGAAAATAAACTATCAACTAGAGTAGCAAAGGGCTTTCAACTAAACGACAGAAAAGGAAAAATAGAAATAAAATGCCTTAATTCACTAAGGTGGAATTATAAAGTGCACAATGCAGTACTTTAGGTTTCTTTCGTTTAGCCACATCGTTGAATCCCAACGTCAAATAAAACTAGCGAACACCAAACGAATCATAAAGAGATACATCAGACTTTGCTGCATAAAATAGTCGGTTGGGTAAGGTAAAACCAAAGACGATAAGAAAAAGAAATATGAAAAGAACTGTACATAAAGTGTTTCAAGAATTGAGAAACTAAATGCCAAGGAGACGATCATTTAAGATGTACAACTTGATTCCACATCCGTATTCTATGGAGTTCCGTTCTTAAGTATAAACAGCACCGATGATGAAAGAAAATAAAGAAAAGAACTCGAATTTTTTTCAAAGTAAAGTCACTGTGTTCATCGTAATATGAAGCCAAACAGTGTTTATCGTTTCAAATTGGTGAACTGTTAATGGTAGAGTACACCAAAAAATACTGATGTGAATTGAGTTTATGCTAAAAAGCGCATCTACATTTGTTACCCCACTCATTCACTTAACCAAGAGAAAGTGGCGGTTACGTTCACAAGAAAAACGAAACTCCAGAGAATTATAATACAGAAGAATTAAAAAAAAAAACTGCTTGGATAATTGAAGTTTTTATTTTCTTTTTGGAATATAAAATAAGGAAAAAAACGGAAAATGGATTCTGCTTCAGTGTTAACCACAGGAAAAGTTTATTCTATTTATTCTCTTCTATCATTTTCCAAAAATTACCAAAACCATTGAAACCGTGAGCGACAGATTCATACTCAATGGCAATGAATAATTTTTCTTCTCTAATTCAGCCAGACCAGAAAAAAGAAAAGAGATGGGAAATTATATAACACACACACGGAAAACATTTAATTTTTATCTATGGTACGTGAATGAAGTGGATAATAAGTAACGATGCAGTTAGTTAGAGACAACAGTAAACGACAACGATAGAACGATTAAATTATGAAATTAAGACAGAAAAAACCTAAAGGAATGGGTATTGAATATCCTATATTGAATTACAACACACCCTTATTCACCTGTTTCAATGAGATATAAATGGATAACGTTATGGAATTTTTTCTGTTACAAGGTGGTGTGATTAACCGCAGCTTACTAACAGCAGTCTCTGCCACTAAAACCCAAACAAAATGCAATTTACATGAGTGGAATATGCGAATTATCTAATTAAGATTATACGTTTACTGTCAGATACTCGTAAGTATTATCGTACATGCATTTTAATTAAAATCTATTCTTTTCATATTTTTTCATCATCCGTAAATTGTGAGTTTTTTCAACGTGTTACTCATACTTGTACACATTGAAACTCTTCCCTTATCACAGTTGTTATTTGTTATCTTGTTGATTCATCTCAGCCGATAGAATCAGGTGATGTGAATAGAAAAACTATGCATTCATATCACTTGCATCGAGAGATTATTTCCCTTTTATATTTTTCTACAATATAATGCCATACTCTCTATGGATGATAATAACGAATCACTAATTTTCCCATTCTATTATATTACCTGAGGTGTTATGATTTCGAATAGTCCATTAGCTGTTACCCGTGCATTATTTCTATACAATCATCAACTAGAGTGAAGGCAACACCTCATTTACTACTCATTCTCTTACATTTATGTGATTTATGAATGAAATATGCAACATTTAAATAAATATCCTATGCAATATCGTCTAATAGGTGACACAGCAGTGACACAATATACTGAAAATCATTTTTTCTCTTTTATTCTTTAGTTCCGTGTCACATATAGTGAATTATCCAATGAATATTTAAAGTGATATTCATCCGGTTAAACTGGAATGTCTCCCTCTCTGAATATCATAATGTAGTCTGTGTTGTTGGTGTAACTTTGCAATTTTTTTGTTCATTTTGTTGTAAATCCCATGTTGTTAGAATAGTTAGTTGTATATGGAATATCCATCACATTGAATGTGGATGAATGTCTTCTGGTAAACATGGATATGTGCCATATTAAATATTCTGACACTATGGCAGAATTTATAATAAGATCATTAGCTATAATATGTCACAACATTGTTTATGGTATACAAAGTTATGTTGACACGGTTAAGATTCATTTATCCATTTAACAATTTTCCCCAATCTAAGAGACTCATATGTGTTACAGAAACAAAAAAAGGTGTAAGACTCAAACTAATATGTTTGGTAATTATGAAACACTAAAATCTCTCTTCAGCACCTGTACGTTCTCCTTAATCTAGTTCATTAAATAATCAACTCTTCGTTCTTATGAAGGTGAGAGAAAGTGTAATACAATAGTAAATCACAATCAATTAGTGTTGTGGAATTCAAATTCAAATCAATTACATAAGTAGTTGCTTGGGGACTTACTTTACCAAGACTCAATTGAATGTAAAATAGAGTGTTTTAGTAACAAAATCACATTAATTTGAATGTCATTGAGAATTCAATTAACTTCAATTACAGTCGTAATCAGTTGTGATTACCTTTTTCAGTTCATTACAATGATTACTCTAGATACCCTAAGATTTACATCTTGCACCTAAACAATTTTGAACAATATCGTCAATGTCTCAATTGAAATGATGAACGTATTTTACAAATATTCTTAAATCAAAAACAAATCGAATATCAGATTCACAAGTTCAAAGGCAAACCATTTAGTTAGAGATGGATGAAAAAGGATTTAAATTTCAAGTAAAACCATTGATCAATTGCTTGAGATTTTACCAGTTTTCTAAAAATTGGAGAATCGTCTTAGTTGATGTCGAGTAAGAGAGTTGATCATATACATTCCATACATCATGTTTATATCAAATCTTTATTGTTTACTAGTGTATCCTATAATGAATACCGAATGAGTTGATGCATTCATGTGCGGATAACAATGGTAAGTGAAGTGTACACAATACGATTACTTTCTATTTTCAACGTAGGAAAGAGGACTACGTAGCCACAAAATATATAAGACAGTCAAGTGCAATGCAATTGCTAAACATTGGAATAACTCGATATAATGGTATTATGTTTCACTCGAATCGAATTATAAAGAAAAATCAATAAATTTCATTTTTATTTTCCAATTGCTAAGGAATAGAAAGAATTTTCTTTTTTTTTTATCAATAAATCGAGTTAAAATAATAAATATTTGTTTAGTTTCGTTTTATTTTAACGTTCTAGTAGCAGTTTTCATCATGGTTCTATACGTGGTCTTGTTGAATTGCATTTATAACTTAATAGTAGTTGATTCAATTCACTGACTCTATTCGATATCAATTGAACGACTTGATATCAGAATGGATAATAAAAAGGGAAATCTATAGTAATAAGAGAACTCTTCCGGTAATGATTTACGTGGAATGCCCATCGATATCCGATAAAACCAAATAAATAAAAAGGAAAAGAAAAATGGAAAATTTTATTTGTGTTTCATATGTACACACATCAGCAATGGTAAGTGGTATTGAGAAAAATTTATAATCAACATAAGAATAAACTAAATGTATTAAGTTTTTGATTTGTTCATATTGAATGTGCACCAAATATGTAGCAGATGATATTGATTCTTGTACATAACAATTGGAATTGAAAATATTCAATTTTATATTTTACGCATAATAAAGTTTTCATATTAAATTCGATTCCATGGAAAGACATAAGTATTCGTATTGATTTAATATTGAACGGATGACTCTTTATCGGTACAATAATCAAATCTATTGTTCCATCTTATGATTATTTTCCGACTAATATTGAATAAGATGAGTGAAATTATGTGGTTGTGTGTTCACCATAATGGAAAATTTAATGTAATCGATGGGAAAAAAGACACTGTCACAGTGATTTTCTCATGTGGAAAACGGACGGAGGGAGGCTTGTAAAATAGAAAAACCCTTTTTTTCTTTGTTCGTTGTTATTCTTTTCATCAAGCAAACTTATGGCACAATTCTTACGGTTTCAACCAAATTTTATGAATGAAAGGATCTATCTGCTCGGCTCGTGTTATGTGGTCATTATTTCTATGAAAATTCTATTTCAAGAATGTTTAAAGAAAACTAAATATCGATGATAGTTTAACTATTGATTGTTATATAGCTTAGAAGAAATTGTGTTAGTTGTATAAAGCAGTAAAGACGTATAATGCAATAAAGAGACCGCTGGTTGGTTTTGTGGTTGGGAGTCTCCACTGGAACCCTCACCAAAATATTGTAAGAATTTGAAAATCATTCCAACATTATGAATATTTCATTCTAAATGATTGATACCGAAAGTTGTTCTTAGTTTAATTTGATAATATGAACAAAATTTATTCAATAAATTTTGTGGTGTCAATCTTGTTGGTAAAATATTGTGTTCTCATATTTACTTTAAATAATAATTATTGTGCTGTACTCACAGTAGTAGATGCATTTCTAATGATCAATTATCACATTTAAAAACACTAATTTACTTTAGATCACAAAACATTTGAACATTTAAATTGATAAAATCACACAATCACCAATCACTTGCATGAAATTTCACAAACTGAATTATAAGAATTTCTAACCTCAAACCGCATGGTGGCAGCAGTGTCAAATTAAATCCGATTAAATTCTTGTTGAATGCAGCGCGTTGCAAATTATTGAAATTTGTTGTACACGAGGTACAGTTGTGATAAATGTAAATAGGCGTTGTTGAACCTTTTTAAATTTCTTGTGATTTCTTTTGTGATTAATAAAGTGTGAAGTATACTATCTAAAGTGTGAACTATTCCTAATACAACCAATCATTCGAATTAATTTGAAGGTAAGTTGCAATTGATTCTAGATGATGAAAGCATTGGGATTGAAAAATTTGCAAATATTCTCTCTTTGATCCCAATTCCCAGACCCGGTTAGGTGTCTTACTATTCATTCGCTACAATTACACGTATCAGATTCCCATCAACAGATGATATAATTTGATTGTTAAATCGACTCATTGAAATAATTTCTTTATTTTCAGATATTGCAATATGGAATTGTTTAGCACGAATAAAACTCCTCCCGTCTCTATTTTTTCATATGAATATTGCCGCTACATAAACTAGAACAGGTAAATAGTATTTACATCTGCTTAACCAACTCATTGTTTGATTATATTTTTCTTTTATTTTTAGGTGAGTCCAAGAACTTATCATTTTCCCAAAAGCTACCTGATCGCTCTTGATAAACAAGATATTATATTTAATCATACTTTAAGTTGCATCATTATTGATAAACATTTATAATCGTGCAATTTACTGCACACTTCCAATTTGATTGTTGAAATATGTAAACTGATTTCTAATCAAATTCAAACATTCAAGTATTCAATTTCACTTGAATTCAACTGGTAAATGAGCACTTGATTATTGGACTATATTTCATAGCGATTCTATACAATGCTGAAATCAAATACACGATGTGTTCGATGAAAATTCTAATGGTTTAATATAAAAATAATAGAAAATGAGTATGGCTTTTTCCATATTGACGCATTCATACAGTCTTTTACACGAGTAAATTTATATAGAAGTTTATGAACATCCACTCATATTACGATTGTACATTGAATGCCATACCGATTCATGTTTTAGCATCAAATTTTCATGTTGCGTTTTCATCATATCCATACGGTATAACATAAAATCCAGAGAACCGCAATAATAAAGACTTCACACTGAATTGCGAACGATGCTCAATGCACATCGTTTCATACTTCAATATATGAATTTTAAAATTCATATGCATTCAATATACTAAGCTAGTCACATACTATTATGCTATTCAATTTTATGGACTTTTTAGGAAAATATAAAGTTAGTAATATGCCGATGTATAAAATTCGTAGTGCATAAAACTATCGTCTCTATTTATGGACGTGCCCAATTTCAATATGATTTTTCTGCATAGTCGCGTAAATTGATGTAGGGAAAAATCCATTTAAAAATCTAAAATGAATTGATTACAATATAATTGCATTTCGCTCAATGACGATGAATCCAAAATGAACTCACTGGCCAAATTAAATAGCAGTTCTTTGTTACTATTTTCTATTTTCAATTCACAAATGTGTTGGTTTATACGGTTTTCTAATCAATATGGTCTTCAATCGATGGCTGATTATAAATGTTGATTTCATCAATATTACATACAATGAGGTATGACTTAATTTTATATTTCCACACTATTATAGCCACAATTTTTCATTGGCTGCATATGAAAATTAATGAACGATTGAATTTTAACAAGAATTTTTATCATTGAGTATTTTAATGTTTTTTTCATTTGAATGCCACCACCTGATATGTTTCGATCTCTGGGATGAGTTTTCATATGAAATCTATTGGAATGTTCAATAATATTGAATCGATGAGTAAAAATATCTTTGGCATGGTGGTATCCAATTGGTTGCAATAATACCGATGATTTTCAATTTCAAATGATTTTATATTGGAAACTATTTAATGAGAGATTTCGTATTCCTGATATGATATTCACACCAATGAAACATAATCGTTATGTATCATTGATTGTACAACATATGCAATGATTCTAAACAGAGGAAAATCATTTTATCATTTCACTATTCAATGGGTTGGATTTTTTCTCTTTTTGAATCAAAGATTGATTCAAAGAGATGATATTTATATGGAAATGCGTAGCTTGGAAAACTTTTGAATGGTATAACGTGTATACGTCCACCAGTGAATAAATATTTGATTTATCGTTGTGAAAATAATGCATTTTGAATAATTTCGATTGAGAAAAAGTTTTCCTATTGGTCCTGCGGCCATGTTATATCTTACACATATTGTCATTGTATTTTTCATCTGTTGTTTAAATTTAAATCACAATTGTATATCACCCTCATATTGTGAGTCCTTTTGATTTCGTATGCAAAAAAGAAGTATTTTTAGTAATTCTATCTGCTATTGTATAACTCTGTGTTTCACTGATCCTGTTTTTTTTGCCAGCTCATATATGATTTTCTATTCAAAACATTAAATTTCAATGTAATATGTGTAGATGGTTATTTTAATGTCCGTTTTTATGCTATTTTATTACACTTTTTTCACTTTTAAATTTTCGGTTTCCTTGGAAAAATCAACGTGTTGTCCAGCTTACAATGTAATCATTGAATTTGAATTCGAAATTTTGTTATGAATGGATTGGATTTAAAGGACAGACTTAAAATCCTTTTCGAAGGAACAATTTATGGTTCGCCATACAATTGAATTAGTCGAAATTGGGTTTTTATGCATGCCGAATAATCATAACTTTTCAACATGAATTTTAAAATTTTCTTTCTGGGTAGTATGTTGTTAACTTTTACAAATGAATTATTGATTCTGTTCGGCTACCAAGGTGTATTACAGCATCTCTGTATTTAAATAATTTTCTGTTTGATAGAAAATTCAATGAAAATTAATGAAAAACTTTTTTTTATTTTCTGTGTATGGATTTTATCAATACAAATCGATTTTTAAATTAATAAACATAAGACGTTCTGATTCTATCAGTTTATAATAATTCGTAGATGATTTGGCCGCTGGAAATGATTGTATTTTTGTTAAAAATCGATGAATTATAAACATCTGGACGGGAATATTGTAATTACTGTTGAACAAATTTGTTCACCCAACCATTCACTCACTCCAGGTCAATGTATCTCAATTGTCCAACATAACTGAATTTGGTACAAAGGAATTTTAAATTTAATTTTTATTGGCTTTTTGGATAAGATGAATTATAATCGTCTAAGTTCTCAATTCATTGTAAAAAGAGAGAAATATCCGTTTCAGTTGAACGATTTTATGATGCTTGGGGGCTGTAACCGGTCGAAGTCAACAGTGCCAGCGGGTGGCTTAGCCTTTCCAAATACTTTTTCTAATAAAAATCCGATCTATATTGTTGTCTATGGATTTCCACTTCAGTTCATCTTAATTATTTACGATGGACACAATAACGTTGGAACAATACAATTTTTCTATGTAGAAGGAATAAAACATGATTTTACTCCGATTAAATTCACTGTTATGTAACACTGAATGTTTACACAGTTCTCGTTAAAGGCATTAACATAGATTATGTTGATTATCGAAAGATCTCTTTAACATTTTGTCTCATTTATATTTGCCAGAGACCGTTTTTCTTTTTGCATTTAAATTTCCAATTTAAGTGACGAAGAAAATATGAGAAATTATTAAAATTTTTCATTTGAAATACAGAAATTTGAACTTAAAACCATCTACCAGAACTTTTTTTTTTCTTTTAAATGGACTCAACAAATCCGTCAATTAGATGCTACTAAAAGTTATGATAAAGTTAAACGCAACTTAAAAGGTTACTTGAACATTTATTTAAATTTTTTTTTTTCATCAACTAATACCAATGGAATTGAATATGAAAGATGTTTGAGTCAAAGAACATGAGAGATACGATAAACTCTTAAGCGATATACTAAACAGCTATTGTTAACATAATTTTCCAAAATGTTTCCTTTTTTATTATAAAAATAATTTTTCTATAAAATCAAATGGATGTCACCACCCTCAATTAAGTCTATAAAGAAAGGCGTAAAACCCCAAAGAGAAAAAAAAAATTAATTTAAATACAATTTTGTGTGAAATAGTCAACAATAATGAGAAAACACTAATTGTATTAGGGACAGTGGGGCTGTATCGTTTGGCGTTGATATACTGAAACGTGTATCAAACGTAGAAAGATTTTAGTTGAACGATACCGTTTCAGTTCTTAGCTAAATATAACGTTGATTCAATAAGAAAAACACCAAAGTATATTCGCCTAAAGGCTTTAATTAAATGGCAAACACTCTTATTTATAGACTTTTCATAGCTACCAAGCTACACTGTATTTCTTTTTCATTGTGTCACATACCATCTTTTCTTATATTTTGTAATGAATTTCATAAAAGCTTTTGCCATCGTCAGTTGTTTTTTTTTTCTTCTTTTCATCTTCGTTAGATAAACTTTTTTTCTTTTCTTCGTTAAATGTAATGATCTCATTAAGAGAGACGCTACCTTATTTTTGGTTTTGGTTTCTATGTAACCAATGACTTTTATGCTGTACCTTTGCCAGCTGGTAGTAAAAAAAAATTAACATGCAACGGTTTTTACTCGTTCGTCATTGTATAAAACATTTAATGAATTTCAATTTTAATTTTAATCAAAAACAATAAAAAGAACCGATTGAAAAACATTAATAACTTTAGGTTTTGGGTAGGGTGAAATTAATAGAAAACAAAAAACTGATTTATATTAAGTTTAGCATAAAAAAAATGAACTGGAAAATCAATATAAGAAATATGATATAGTCTAAAGTTATTTAAAAAAATTTAACTGTTTGTTAGTGGAAAACTTTTCTATATTATTGAACGTTATTTTCATCATTTAATCTTTTTTATTCTTTGTATTTTGGATAGATGAGGATGATTTTATTCATCATCAGTTGAAAAGTTAACAAGGATAAAAAGGGTTAAACTTATCAACAGTCTAAACAAAGTATTACGAATTTCATGTTTTATTTGTGTATGTTTGTAAGTTTTGCCATCATCAGTAGCCGAACGTATATGAAGGAAAAGATGTTGGTAGTATGATTAGTGAGGAGAACAGAATGAGAATTTACAGTAGATGGCAATCGAATAGAGCATATAATTAATCATTGTAAAGAATTACCGGGAGTGACAAGTGGATTATGTTTTTCGTTAGTTAAATTTGTTATAATATTTCCTTTTATTTTGGATGTCGCTATTATTTCATTCTTTTTTTCGTCTTCATGTTAGACTAAGGAATGGTCCATTTAAAATAACCCGTTACTTAGAGTTTGAACTTTTCTCTCTCTCTGAGTTTTATCATCGTTAGAATTCTAAAAAAAAACTGTTTGAATGTGGTGAAAACTTTATGTTATTTCTCTCTTCAATGTTTTGTTATTTTCCATAGGAAAGGAAAATCCTTATCTTTCGGTTTCTTGTTGTTGGTTGTGTATAGAGAAAATTTGAATAGAGTTACAGTTAGCTAGTTTTTTTGATGGTGTAAAAAAGGGGTTACACTTAGTTGATTCTTATAGCAGCATAAAACATGGAATTAAATGTATACCGTATTCAATGAAAAAAGACGACAAGCAAACGGTAATGAAATGGTTCTTTTGTTCATGACTGTATCTGGTTATTAAAACACCATCACTCGTACATTGTAGAATTTGTAACCAAAAAATTAGATTTCTTTTTTGTGTGTGTGTGACTCAACTCCTTGATGATGGGAAAAACGTGATGATTGGACAGGATCATTGGAAAATGTTAGTTGAATGGAGCGAGAGAGAGAGAGAAAGGGATCATTAATTTGTGACATGATGAAAATATTCAATGAATATTTGTAATCAAATCATAATAATTTTATCAGTATTTTAGTTTGGACATTCAATTAATTATTAATCAATCATTCGTAGATAATAATTGTATATCAACCACAATTTTGATTAGAATTTATTGATCTGTTTATTTAATTGTATTATGTCGCTGTTTGTTGTTACTTTTTTTTTCTGATTTAAATTTGATGAAACCAAATTATTGTTATCACCCTTGAGCGTGTGTTTAACACATTAACACAGAATAATTTGAATATTATCATTTATGTCTGTTGATTCAAACCAATACCACAAAATTCATTGAACATTTGTTATTTTTTTTAACTCCTTTACTTTGTGTTTCGTTCTCAATTGATTAACTAGTTGAAAACAGTGTGACATTTACTCTAGTATATATTGAATCCCAATTACTAATTGTACACGTTTAACTCCTTAATTGATTAAACAGTGGATAAGGTATTATTGAACGTGTTGAATAAAATTGATGAGATGAAATTTTAAATCATACCAATTAAGTACCACTTGATAGCAATTGTTTCACGTTTTTTTTCTGTTTCGGAATTTAGTGTAAAAACAGAGCATTTGATTAAAACATTCCAGTTGTTAGTATTAATTTGATTGTTATGTTCGAATTTTGTTTGTTGATTTAATAAACAATTATTATACAAACTCATCAAGTTTTTGTCGATTAAATGCTATTTAACAGAGCAATTGAAATAAAAAAAAAAAACGTAAACGGTTATGTTGCACCTGAATTGTATGCAAAATATGTTCACATAACCAATAAATAGATTGTTCAATATTCATAGAAGAAGAGATAATAAAATTCAATATTCATTGGATTTTATTCGTGTATTTTTATTTATTGGTAAAGGAACAAAAAAAGTCGTAAAGTTCTATTTTATGCAGTACACGATTATCGAATATTAAATGATACTGAATACAGTTGTATCATCAAACATAATTGATAACTAATTAGTTGTTTACTTGTTTTAAAATTCATATAATTTACATTCAACGTAATATGAAATACAATTATTTATAATTTATCTAAATATACAAAATATTGTAAATCAATCAATAATGTTTCATTCTCATTTATTCGATATGAAATTTTAAATTATGAAATAACATAGTAAAATTAATTATTTTTTGAAAATTCATATATCATTTCTCTATTAAATCTACAATATGAAATAACAATTGAATATTCATATCATTTACCACATAGAAATTGAATGTAATCAGGATGAAAACTGGATATAACTCACAAAGTAATAAAAATGTGATTTGCATTTCATATTGATAATCATTTTTAGTTGTTTAACGGATTGAATTGTTATTTTTGTGTGTTATTCACCACTGAAATGCAATTCTATTCTCCTTAAAAATGATTTCTCCAGTTTAGAAATTCCCATGCATTCCTGGAATTTATTCATCGATTAACAAGAGTTTCATCTTGTTTTTTGTATGTGTGCCACGGTTGGCAAGTGTACAGAGAAACCATGGATGCTGTGAATTGAATTTTATTGCGCAGGTCAACACCCAACTAAAATTATTTCTATTTCATCTTGAGTCGTATTTTCGTGGGGGGTATAGAAATTTACTTTGGTATCAAACACCAACAGAATTTTGTACCAAATTTGCAAAAGGAAAAAAGAAGAAATTGTGAAAATAAAATCCTTGTCACATCCATCGTTTTTATGTGTTGTATGGCACCCGTACTCGTCCTTAGCAAAGACCAGACCACACCAATTGAACATTATCTCGTCTTCAAATAGTAGAGAGTCAAAGCAAAAGTTGTATACAGACGATGACACGACTGGTATGTAATTTAAATTTGCTAAATAAGACAAAAAGGAATTTGAACATTTCTTTCATTCTTATTTTCTGTTGTTGATTCTCATTTTACTTTCAACAGTCTCATATTCTTGAAGACAATTGGTATAAAAATCAACTTTATGATTAGAAGTTTTGTTGCATTTGCCTTTAATCGAGACATTCTCTTTATTTTTGTTTTAAATTCTTTTCATTATTAATGAAGATGGTTTGTCCTTGTCGGTGTCATAAACCTCATTGAATTCAATTCATTTTTTTTTTCGGTTGTTTGCATGAGAATTTTTCATATTTTGAAGCTCTGCATGGTATTTGATTGAATCAATTCTAATGGTGAAATTGAATTTAATTCAATTTAATGATTTTTAATTAACTCAACACCGTATTAAACATCAAATGAATCGAAATTAATCGAATCAAGTTAATATTCGGACACGTGTTCCATATAATTGATTGATTACTTATTAGTGAATATCAAAATATTCATTTATCGCAGTCATTAGTCAATTACATTTGCTTTAATTTATTTACGTTTATCAAAAGCTTTTGATATTTTCTTCGGTTTTTTTTTTTGGAACAATTTTTATGTCTGCTATAATGAATTCACATAAATGCAATCAACCTAAAGGGGTTTTCTTTATGGATTTTATTCAGTTTGAATTGTAACTGTTTCAAATGTTTCCATTTATTTGTGTCATCTGTTTATTTGCATTGTTTTTGATGGAAAACTTTTACAAGAAATACCAAATAATAATTTTACAATTTTGATTAGAATCATGAGAAAATAAACTCGTCTGTATGGTACAGCATACAATTCTTTTATATTCATTGTAACAATGATGTGTACACAACAACTGTTTACGTATTCAAGTAGAAATTATATGAGAATTTTCGATGTCATACTGATTTTCTTTTGACTACCATACTAATCCCATGAGTTACTGGACGATGTATCCCACCACACCCCTACATCTATTCGATCTGTACACTTAGTTTACGGTGGCGTCTTAGAATTCAGCCATGCATACACTTAACTTTGTTTATACGATGAAAATTAAATGAATTCGGTAACCAGTTTAAATTTTTGTCACCACCAATTGGATTAGTTTTCCTCTATGTCGGTTTATTGGAATTTTTGCTCAACATTCTTTGGTTGTTAATTTGAAACTTGTAAATGTATTCAGAAATTCTCGTTAATCTATCCATGTCACGAATTTTGTTACGTTAATTGGACGCTAAAATGTTATTTGACTAGTTTGATGATTGGATTTAAAAATGAAAGAATTGATGAAAATACATTGTCATTGACAATAGCAAAATATGATGGTCTATGAAAATAGAAAAACCTGATTTAATTGGAGCTCTGATTTTTCATTCTTATCGCGAAATCATTGAGGTTACGTGCACTGTTAAATTGAAACCGTTCACTTGTTAAACTTCAGGTAAATGTAACATGTCAATTATGAATGGATTTGGACCAAACAAATATTTGGTGGGATGATTTGTTGGTTATTTTTTATATCGTTACTTCAGTGGCCCGTCAAACAGGTCGTTTTATTTTTTTTTTTCGGGGGGGGTCAATTTAGTCCCAATAGAATCTTTGTTCTCTCTTTTTTTGCAGAGTATTTTGTAGATGAATCGGTAAACCGGCCGAAAAACAGTAAAGAAAGACAGCAATGAAGATGAATAAGAATTTATTCAAGCATCCATCTTTCAGTGTGGTACTTTCACTGTGGTACACCTTTCACAGTACAAAATTCAATGCTAAACCACAGAAAAGGTTGTAATGGCATTGAAGGAAAGAAAAAGAATAAAGAAAGACTGTTAACAACAAGATTTTCATGCCATAATGAATAATAAAAAAAAATTACTGCGGTAATCCTGTAAAAGGAGAACATAAACGAATTTCTTTAGTATCCTGGTTGGTTTACTCGTCCATATTTTATATTTTCTTCAATCTTTCAAGCGTTTTTTCGTGTGCGTTTATTTTATGGCCGTTCTTCTCTAAAATGAATCCAATCACTTATAAAATTTAATGCATTCTAACAAGCAACCAAGATGAGAAAGAGTGAAAATAGCAAGTGAATACCATTGAATCTTATATTTTTTTTGGCCACCAAGTGTATACATCAATATGTGAAATCTTTACCGTTTCCTCTTGTTTTATATACAGAAATATACCTTTTGAATTTTACTTGTATTTGGTAGATAATATTTTATTTATTCTAAACACGCACAATAAAATGATTCAACCCTTAAATATTTGATTATCTCTCCGTTTTTTGGTATACGATGCATTATGATTTGGATTTTAGCAAAAAGGTGGGGAGGGTATTGCTAGCGATAAAATCTGTTTTCTCATGTTTTTCACTACTGTTTTATGAGGACAATCCATTCACAATGTAACAAACAAAATTAATGTTAAAAACAGTGGTAAGAGAACAGTGAGATTGAAAGGCGTTTTGCTTAAGACAAGGCCGATTGGGGGATCATATGAAAATTGTTACAATTTTTCGGTCTTTCGTTGGTACAGTTTTTTTATTTTTTGTTATTTGGTTTGTCGGATCACTTTTTGAGGTTTTTATACATGAGTTAAATTCCTTATTTCATTAGCTTTCATACCATCACCTACTGGTATGCGAATTTTCTTGTTGTTATAGATATTCTTCATCCTTATGTCCGCATTATAAGGAAAAAATGTTTTTTTTTTCCCTAAAAAATGAAAAAACACGCGTTAGATTATAAATATTTTTATTAATCTGCTAGAATTTCTCTATTCTATTGGGGTTTACCTTCTTCACATTCCACATAGCAAATGATATTCTTATTGCCATACCGTTTTCCTTTACAAGTAAGAAAAAAGGTGTCATCACACTTCTTCAATGGGGAGGCTAATGCCCATCACTGTCAGCTTCCGCCATCCCTTCAACTGTGTCGGCGTGTTAACTTGATCGGTATGCTTAGTAGCTAATATTTACGCATTCACACACACATACCACTACCCAACCAGTTTTATTCTGTTAAAGAAAATTTGCCACAAGTCTTGTAAAAATATAATAAAATCATGTACGTAGAATTTTATTATGGGGAGGTGGGTGGAAGCTTCACTTTCTTTTTTTATATAATGTACTGGGAAAGAATGAAAATATTTTCACATATAATTCTTAAACAGCCATATCTCTATAAGTTATTCTTAGATGTTTTTATTTTATCATAATGTAGACCACCAAAGGTGTATATCGTTTATACACATTGTTTGTATCTTAACAATTCAAATGGTTTATATGAATTTTCGTCTTTATTTTTTCTTTATTTCTTGTTCTAACCCAACAACATCAATGTCTTTCGATATGATGATGCTCAGTAACTAATGTAAATATACATGGCAGCTTAGACTTCTTATAGACAAGATAATATGATCTTAAAAAACATTCTTTTTGTACAATTTTGTTTTATTCTGATGTATCACGGGGTTGAAATGTTCCACATATAGTACAGGCGACACGAGTTAGATGTTGTAAGAGAAAATAAAAATTGCCTTTAGTAAAAAGAAAATCTAAAAACATATAAATATAATGAACCACATACAATCACCAGTACTGAAAATTTTATGAAAATTTATGATAAGAGATACAACATTTTTCTTTTACCTCTTTTTATTATTATATTCTTTCCATATAGTGGAAGGTACAGTTAAACCAAAGACAGAGCCTAACCTTCGTTGATTTGGTGCAAACGAGTATACAAACCGAATAAATATAAGAGAAAATAAAAAAATAATAATAATAATAAGAAAACCACAGAGAATTTCTTCTTACTGGAGGTGAATCGGTGAGCACGTCTAAGTTTAATTTAATTTTACTGTTTTATCTTCATGTTCAATTGGGATACGATGAAATACAACAACAACGAGTTTCAAAACCGAAAAGAGAAAAAAATCGAAATTGAAGAAAAAGTGGAAAATTGTTTGCGGTAAAAGAGGAAGTAAACTGAATGAAGATTCATTGGATCTTGCTATAAAGTTTATTTTGTTTTTTTCACTTCACGTTACCGTAACAGGATTTTATGGTTGTCGTTTTGATAAATCCTTGTGACGATATGTTTATTGGCCATCCATTGATGCACGATAAATAAACAGATGATAGAAAAGTTTAACAATATTGACGGTACGATGATGTGATGATTCCATTTTAATTTCAATGTGAAATAAAAAAGAAAATAATTTAGGAATTGCTCATCAGTTGATGAAGGAAACGTTCTTCATCGCCTTTGAATAACATTGAACCATTTGGAACACATTGAAATTGTAATTTGGTGTTGTATTTATGTGAAAATGAATTCCATTTAGATGTCAATGTATTTCATTAAGTTCAGGTGTAACAATTTACAGTAACGATAATTTATATATTATGTTACTGTTGAGGTTTAATGAGGTTATGCTATTGATATACCAATGTTAATGTAAATAAACACAAATGAGATATTAGAGTAAGGTGAATTGATAGAAAAAGAACAGCCAACAGATAATTTAAAGAGGGCAAAAAGTTTAAACAACTTCATGATACTAACTAACAATATTTGATAATGGCAAAGGTAATTCACACCTTTTGTTCATCCTGTAAAGAAATTGCGGTTTATTGTTTAGTTCTGTATTATTGAGGATTGGAAACAAATGTAAAATTATTTTATCATTTCTACTGACTTCTGATTCAATTTCACAACGAGAATAACAGAAAAGAGCCAGAAACCAAATGGATTTCTTTTTCTGCTGTTTATCTTAAGTAAAATAATACAGAAAAGCTTATGGTAAATTGGAATATAATTTTCCTGGTATTTCTTTCATTTCTCTGAGGTATTAAAATTTCACGCGTTTGTTACAAATATAGAAACATCTTATTATCGTTTCACAAGATGAAAACAAATAAGGAAAAAGTTAAACTCAAATATTCTGTGTAAAATAAGGTCATGTTGAACTGAACCAACGGTTGCATTCAAAATGATAAGGATCACTTTTCAAATGACCTTTTGTGTGCCCTTGATGAAAAAGAATTTGTTTTCAACATCGGAATCATTTTCAGTTTAACTTCTTGCGTGATTTTTGTTTTCTTTAAATTTCCTTCATTTTCACTTGGTTTATTAAATCACTAACACATGAACGGATTCATAAGATTTGAACTTTACTACCAACAGACATAAGAAATGGAATTTCAGATGATTATTGTTGGTCAATGAATTCATTACACATAATTAGTTGTAATCATTTATGAAAATACTTTATTTTTCTTCTTATAGAACAAAAGATAAAACAACACGATAACTAATATGAATACAATTACATATACTGGAATCATCATATAATAGTTTGATGAGTTGTTCCATATTAATTTACGTTCTTCAGAAATTGGTAAATAAATTGTGAATAGGTTGCCAATCGTTATTCTATCATCCATTTTCAATACGGATTGCAAAATGATACGTAAATCATTTGAATAATCGTTTAACGGATAATAAGCAAAATAAAGTAAAGTAGTGCGAATTCCATTATCATTTTTAATTGATATTGTCTGATTCTTTAAATCACCACAACCATCTGATGTTGTTAAATCAAATTCAACAAAATGATCTTGTGGACTTATTCTACTAAAACATAAGAAACAATTATCTAAATCAAATATTGATGGTATTCTGTTTACAAATTTATATAATTCATAAAAGAAACATTGTTCTTTATCAGCCGATACTACTTCATTAATAAAACTTTCTGAACGATTAAAGAAATTATCACCGCGATATTTAAAACATTTATTTTGATAAGAAAGATCAACTGTACCGGGATATTCTCTTGGATCAACATAAAACACTGAATTAACTAGTGATGGTGATTGATAGCAAAAGTGATAATCTAATATGTTTATTGTCAAACAATTAATTGATGCACAATAACTGAAAATTATCAATATTTGACGCCACTTCATTGTGACTGAATTATGGATTGTTTCTTAGTTTTGTTGATGCTTTGAGAATACGTTTAAATATCATAGTATGATCATTTTACTATCGATTACACAATCATTTAATTGAGTCTAATTGATCTCATGTGAATATTACGTTTCAGTTATGACAAATCACTTGAATATCTGTATGTAATCCCATACAAATTATCTTATTTTACTATACGTAATTCTAATTAATTATGGATTAGCGTAAAACATGAAAATGTTAAGAAAGTCAATTGACCTTTCTTGTGTCCTTGATCAATATGAATATTCCATAACTTCTCGTAAACTCAATATTTTCATTTCTTTTTAAAATTTTTTCTCATTTTCACATGTTTTTCACTTATTAAATTACTACCACTGAAACGGATTCACTAGATTTGGATTTTAACACCATTAAATTTAAGGAATATAAGAAACAAAATGAAAAGTGATACAGGAATACATAAAAATAAACTGAATGCTATGAGTAAACGAGAGTTAAGGATTTTAGTGTAGTTTACCATGTTCTCTTCCGTTTAATCAATTTCATTATAGCATCATTTGGCCACGGCTCAAAAATAGTTTATGTTCAGACATAACAAACAATATCGTTTCCACAGTATACCATTTATTGGATACAGTGAAAGACACCATATATAACTCTAAAGTAATTTCATTCTCGGTCGTGGGCATATAATGCTTAATAAATTTCCCATATGTGTGGGAAAACTAGTGTAAAATTTGTTCATCGTTTCCATTTACAATGGAAAATAGAAAATTTTTCTCGCAGCATCTCCACAACCAGAGATTCGTTCAATTGGAAACAGTAAACATTAGGACAAAATGAACAACAACACAACGATATCGTATAACAGAATTTCAAATGAAAGACTTGGTCGCATTTTTCTTATTCGGGTTAATATAGAGAATAAACGTCGTCCATTTCTGTATGATTTTCAAACGGTTCTACTAAAAGGAAATATTCAGTTTCATTTTTAACATTTTCCAACGAGTGAATGTCGAGGAAGAAAAATAAGGAAATTTACAGAAATACACACATACAGTGCCAAAGTGAAGATGTATAATAAAAATTTAGTGCCTTGGCTTAACGATAATAAGTGAAGCATGATGACTAATCCGTTTGTTAAATAAATAACATGAATTTCATGTTGTCTTTAGATCATTTCAATGAATGGTTGAAGCTGAGGGTGGTTATACCATTCTACACTGAATTGTTATACCAGCATCTTTAGCATTTCGTTTCTGTGCTGCTTTTTTATTCTGTGTCTTTTGCCTAAAACAGAAGTGGAATTCACAATCGAAACATAATCCTTGTCTCCATGGTACAAATAATAGAATATCATTGCTTCATGCACTTGATCTCATTGAATCGTTATTGTATCAACGATTTGTATAATACACAATTACATATTGTGATATTGTGAACAAGAGAATTCCTTCTATTTTGGCAAATCAACGATGGTTTTTCTTTCATTATTTCTATTTCGCATTTTTTTTCTTTCTGTCTTCTAAACTCAATGATTATTAAAATGGAGTTTTCCATGAATTGATTGTTAAAATTTTCGGCCATAAGTATTGGATTGTCATGGTATCTGGTTATTCGTTATAGAAAGGATGAATGTTTTCATGTTAGCGCCTTTACAATTGATAACGATGACAATATTGTTGATATGAGAGAGACACCAGCTGAGCCATAAAATACACCAACACTGTATCAATTGGTAAATGTACCGAAATCGGCATAGAATGACATCAACTGTTTTTCCATTCAATCACGAAAAACTTGTACAAAGAATCATCCTTTTGCAACGGTTAACTGTTTACTTAAGCTCTTAAATATACCGCAATTATTTAAACGACACATTCAACATCATCTAAATATTTACCCATTCGGGTTTATAATATACTTTTCTACTTACTAATTAATGATATCTACATGATTAAGATTTATCATTGGAACGTATTGAATAAGTTGATCATTTATCAACTGATAAGATTATTAAATTAAATGATTGGCCTAACCAGAAATTATTAAATTTTCTCTGTTTGGTAGTCTATTGAAATCAATTTTATTGTTTATATTTCCCTGATGATCATTCAAGAATGTTAAGAATTTTTGTCTATAAATAGCCGAGATGATTATCCCTTTTCCTAGTACGATTGAGGGGTGAGTGGATTCACATGTTCCATCTTGGGAAGGGTAAATACAATCGAATTCTTTGACGTTTATTGAAAGATGTTCCCCAAACCGTTAAAGTGAATACCAATTTGTGTTGTTACTGAAAGGTAATTGGATCATCATATTGAATTTTTTCAAATAAATCTTATGCTTGTCAAAAGCATTTTCCGTTATTCGATTACACAAAAGAAAACTATAAAATGTCCATCGTTTGTTTTAATTTCGATAATACATACACTGCCATAGTAAATGATGACTAGAATAAGAATATGGTGGAGAAAGTTTTCTCAAATCGTTTTTAAAGTAAACGATTATACAATTCGGATGGTGTTCCTTTATTATTTTTTATTCTATTTAATTTCTATGGCTTTGATGGGGGGGAATAGATACATATACCGCCTGCCGGATACAAGATAAGACAAAAGGACATTGTTAAATAGAAAGAAAAAGAAAAAGAAGTGAAAATTTTAATTAAATTCTTAGCAAATATCAATTTCCTTTGAAAATTTTTACGAAACGAACAAAGAAATTGAATTAATATGAAATCTTTTTTTTTTTTTTTCTATTTTTGGTTAGTTAGTCTAAAACCATTGAATGTGTACGTTATGGCAGTTGAAACAATTTTAAAGTACTCAAAAATGTACACAATTGCTATGATTTTAAAGAAACTTTCATTTTGCGTTTAAATACCGTTAAATGGTTTACATGTAACCATCATCAGTACTCGTGCAATCTATGAAATTCAAAAAGAATAAAGAATGAATGTAATTGTGACGTGTTTACGTAACGCCAGTAATTAAGGCAATAGAATAAAAAGGGATTTTTTTTTTGTTAAGAGATTCAGATTAATTTCTCAAAATCCAGGACTAAGTTTCTTGGTTCATCCCTTTCGATTAGGGTTCTTATTCAACGTAAGTAATAGAACCCTTTGCTAGCCAATGAGTTCAGCACATAATTTTGTCAAAGTACAATAATTTTCACACTTTTGGTTTTGTTCCTTTTCATTACGGTTTGTCTAAATTATATGTTGAGGCCTTCATAGTCTCTTTCAAAATAATTTTTAATTATCAGCCAAACGTTGAAGAACAAATAATAAGAGGCTTTGCTTCCATGAAAGGACAACCGTTTCATTGTAACTGAAACCTCCTGTCGTCTTTTTTTTTATCAAATTGTGGGTCAAATGATCTCAATTTTCATCAAAACAAATTGACATTTTCTTGTGTGGACGTGTTTCACAGATTGTTTCTACTTCAAATATAAAAAAAAAAATATTTAAATATGTGACTAGAATTAAGAAAGACGAATGAATCAAATGAATGGTAACCAACAAGGATAAATAAAATGTCACTGATTCTTAGCGGTAGAATAAAAGATACAGAATCATTTCAATGAAATGTCCAAAATGAAATAATCAAATATATTGGACCATTATAATGTTTACATTTTTCTTGAATGGAATTCTTCTGATAAATACGAATATTGTTCATTTTCGCTTATGTTTGGATTCTATTGAAGTGGTTCTAACCTTGTTGGTGGATCACATTTAGGGCGTTTTCATTCTAATTTCCCTAGTTTTTATCATTTTAATTTATTGACCAAGTGACCATCCTTAAATTGACGCGACATCAATTCTACTGGTATTTATAAAGATAGCAACACTGAAGATTTTCTTTAATATGAGAGGCAAACTCTCAATAAACTCAGCAAAAAAGAGGAAAAAGTTTATTTTTTTTTTTATTTATTTTCCTTTGGTCATGATATTTTCTATCGTTGAGTTTTCCATGTTTTCCTATTTCACCAATCGTTTTTGGCTACAACTATATCTGTTTTTCATTTACAATATTTTGACGAAATCATTCTCAAATTTCCTTGTGTGTATCTTGAGGCTCTTCCGTTTTGGTGTGGTGTCCTTTCTTCTAGTCGTTTTTTTTTTTTTGAATTGGCAGATCCTCGTCTTTGCAATAATCTATGAATCACTTTGGCTTATTTATTACATAAATAGACCAACAGAATTCCTACCACACCGGAGATGGTGTGAGATTTCGTTTGGCCAGGAATTACAGTTGACATGTAATTCGAAAGTTTTATTTGAATTTTTCTACTTCTGGCAGTTTTTTGCTTTTGTTTTTGTTCTTTCCTTGATTTTAGTTAGTTTCATCTCACACACGTTCATCGTTTAGTTTCGCTTCTAGTTTTTTTTTGTATTGAAGATTGATAAGAAAAGTGTTTCGTTGTTTTGTTTCAAAATTTTTTTCATTCTTCGAATGGAAATAATGTAAAACTAAAGAATGAGAATCACATTGTACCCGATCAGTAGATTTGATATCACAAAGTGGAAAATATCCAAAGTCTAGTGCAAAAAAAAAATGGAAGTAGGGAAAAGTTTTAGCATTGCTTTTCAAATATTATTTATTTATATTCACTCGAATGGTTCGATTCAATCGGATTGCGTTCAAGAAATACACCCGCCAACAGAATTGAACCAAAAATGTTCTTTTTTGTTTTGTGAGTTTTAATAATATCGATATAATCAAAACCACAACATAAACCTCAATGTCTTTTGAAGGAATGCCTTTCAGAGTTTTATAAGGAGCTGATATTTCTGATACAATTCGATGTTTCTTTTAATATTATCGAAACAGAATATTTATCAATAGAAATATTATATTATAAATTTTGTTTTAAAAACTTTTTGGCATTGGTTCATGTCTTATAGTTCATTGCTAACGCCATCGAAATCAACTGCCAAGGTATTTCGATCGTTAGTTTACCAATTTCGACGATATACTGCAACTGAATTTTTAAAATTAAAGACAATCGAAGGGAAATGTTTTTTTTTATTGGCGAATGAATTGATGTGAATGAAGTAATAGAAGTACTGAATTTAGAGAAAGAAATTGGAAGTTTTCTTTCGTATACAATTGAAAGGAGTTATAGGACATACATTGGTGAGAAACAAGAGATTTTCATTTGATTGTTTAAGGAGAGATTCTATCTAAGTGATTCTAATGAAATGATTATAATATTTCAACGTGATATTCCAAAAGAGATAATCATTGTTATTTGGCACTTTCTACCAAAAGTAAATGACATTTGTTTTACGTGGTCCTATTGGTATAGCAATGATTATTAGAAAATCCATAATTTTAAGAATTCCATTAAGAATAATTTTACAATTTTCTGTTAATAAAGAAATCAATTATTGATAACACACTTTTATTCAATGAAAATTACACTTAAACAGTTATACAATTGATTCTATCTTATTTAGTAATTCATTAATAACACATTGAGAATAAAATTTAGATTTTCTTATGAAACAAAATATAAATTAATAGTAAAACTAATAAAATTGCAGTAACATAGAAAGGAATCATAATATAATCAGTTGGTGAAATGCTTCTGATGATCAAAGTTGGTTCATAAATTGGTAAATAAATTGTGAATAAATTGCCAAACACTTTTTTACCATCAACTACAACTACAGATTCTAATCCAATACGTAAATCATCTGTACTTGATGAGGTGATTGGATAATAAGCAAAATAGAATAATGTAGTCAGATTACTATTACCATAATGTCTAATCGATATTGTATGATTCTGTAAATCACCACAGCCATCAGTTGTGAGTAAATCATATTCTGTGAATTCTACAAGATTCTGAATTCTTTGAAAACATATGTAACAATTATCATCATCAAATATCGATGGTAATCTGTTTACAAATTTATATAATTCATAAAAGAAACACTGTTCACTAATGGATGATGTGGCACTGTTTATAAAATTAACTGAACGATTAAAGAAATTATCGCCGCGATATTTGAAACATTTATTTGCATATTTGTAAGTACGATCAACATATCCAGGATATGTTCTTATATCTGTGTAAAATATTGAATCAATATCTGATGGTGAATTATAGCAATGACTATAATTTGATTTATCTAATAAAAAGCAATTAATTGATGCACAGAGATTGAGAATTGTGACCTTTAAGTACCACTTCATTATGACTAGTGATTATCGTTATTTCTTTTTGGAGTTTATGTAATCATAAATATGAATTATCAATTAATGTTCTTTTAATTTTTATCGTTATTCGTGTAATATGATGGAAATATTGTACTATGATTGCTATTGATTACAAAATTCTCATGTTATACAACTTGTGAGTAATTGTCTTTACTCAACAGTTTAAATGATCTAATTTCTTACAATTAGATATAATTTTATCGTATAAATAATCGAAATACTGAATGCAATTAAAATAATTGATTCGTACTTAGTTATAATCGATTTTACTCGTTGTTAATATTATTTAAAAATCGTTCTACTTATGCAATACATTGATTTCTGTAATAAGTCTTTTATCTTTTCAGATTTCCGAGTATGAGAGAAACAGAAAACTTTGGTTGCTGCAATCATGTACTCTGGATATGCTAATTGAGATCTAATTAATGAGAATAAATTAAATTATGTGATAAAATAGATATTAGTGTTATGTAAAGAATTATGTATTATCTAACATCAGATATAATAAATGAGAGTTAATGATATATTCAAATAGACAATATATTTTAGTTCATTTCAGTTTTCTACATTTTATAGATTTATACTTTGTACTTGTGGAGAAGGAGAAGAATTTTTTGAAATTTTTAAATTGTCAGTTTTTCTAGATAGAAATCCAGAAAATATTTTTCACGTGGTTTTCTTCTGGGACGATACTACCCTCCTGATGTTATGTTCGCCTGTTCCATTTCGACCAAATTTTTCTTGATTTTCTTAGGAATCTAGAGATTTTTCGATTTTTTCCTTGAATTTGGAACAGGCGACCATAACTGTAGCACGCAACTTATTCTGTTCCAAGGAAGAACAAAAAAAAAATTTTTGAAATTTCAAAATTTTTCATTGTTCACAAACCAGAAAAATTTTTCACGTGATTTTTCTTTCAGGACGATACAACCCTCCTTCAGTTATGTTCGCCTGTTCCAGTTCCTTAATTTTATGGTGATTTCCATGGAAAACTGTAAATTTTTCTTAAGCATTGGAACAGGCGACCATAACAGTAGCAGGTCATTTTTCGCCGGGTAGAAAAAAGAATTTTGGAAACTTTCGAGATTCAACTGTAAATAAAATTTCCTTAATTTAACAACTCCATATTTTAGCATCCAAATAGATTGCTGTAATACCTGAAATCAATTTGTTTTTAATAAAGAATAACAAGAGTAATATTTCTTATGTTTTTAACTTTTATTTAAACAATTTTTATCTTTAATTAATTAGCATTAACATAATGATGCAACAAATGTAATAAGCATAACACAAACAGATAATAAAATAATTAGTATTCATTAAAATATTAATAATTATGTCACTACGAACTATGTTGCTGCTTTCATTGATCATCAATTCTATGTGTCTATTGAATAACCATTCACATGATGCTTGAAGAAGCATTCATAAAAGCGAAGATCATCTGCCACAACTTTACTTCTGCTGATCTTTATGTCCTTTTCCAGATTCAATGCAACTGACACTTATCATAACAACAAATCTCAAATCTTCTTGCAGTAAACACTCGTACTTATTATAATGTGTTTATAAATAAATAATTTCTTAATAACTACATACAATAAATTCTTAAAGTCCTAATCTTATCTAAATTTATTCCTAATCAAAATGATCATTTAAAATAATTTACTTAAACATTACTTATCTAGTGTCATAATGCATATTTTCCAATCACCACAACTATTCACTTTCCATCTCATTACCTAATTTTGATTAAAATCATTTATTATTAAATATGTAACAAAACGAGAAAACAAGAAATATAACGATTAAAATGGACAACACAATTATAATAACGGTCACTAAATTCCATGGCATATCATTTACTTCCTCTAAAGGTAAGTTCAACAAGAATTGTTGCTCAATATACGTATCTGTTAAAATAATTGATATTTTATTTCCTTTAAATAGTGCATTTGGTAAACCCAATGTTACTGTAAAATCATTTGTTCCCATATTAACAAATTTCTTTCCAAATATTAAATGATTACGTAAACTCCCACATCCTACAGATGTTTCTATATCGTATTCATGAACATAATCAATTTCTCTGACATCCTTAAAACACAACATACAATTTGGTAAATCAAATATAGACGACATATTATTTGAAAATTTATAAAGTTCAGAGAAAAAACATTGGCTACTAACTATATCTGGTACTGTTTTAATATAATTACTAGATTGATTGAATGAATTATCATTACAATATTTAAAACATTTATTTATGTATGATGTGTTCACTTGACCAGCATTCTTTGATGATAATGACCAAAATATCGAGGTGACCGTTGAATTCAAATAACAATGTTTATAATTACTTTCATTAAATAAAAAACAATTAATTGATTTATAAAAACTAAAGCTAATTATTAGTAGAACAAACTTCATTGTTTTTAGATATCAAATTACACGTACCAAGGTGAAAGGTTAACTAAACAAGTTACACTTACAAAACCATAAATATTTTAATATTTCAAATACAATTAATTGAATAAATTCAATTGTACGTAATGTCAATTCAATTACTTATTCTTATGAAATCGTTTACAACTAATTCATTTGCCTAATAACGAATAATGATATACAAATTGGTGGCACAGTGGTATTAAATGAATTCAAATTAATAGGCCAATCATTTGCATCATATGCAATTCTAAGTGATTGTTTCAAATACACACAGTGTTCCTTATTGAATTAGTACTATTTCTTCTTTAATATAAAACAAAATGTACAAATAAGTAGTACAATGATTAGAAAACCAGATCCAAACATAAATGGTATTAATGATTGACCTGATGTTATGTCTTTTACATATAGAAGTGGTACATTTACATAAAATGCTCCATTTGTTTCAAGTGAAAATATCTCAAATTGTATATTTGTTAATTGTTTATCGTTGGATAGTACTACGTTAAGAGTAACATTAACTGCATCATTCTGATGTATTACAAATATTAAATGATTACTCATGACACCACATTCTTCAGATATTCTTATATCGTATTCAATGGCTTTATTAATTATTCGAACATCCAGAAAACATAACATACAATCATTTAATTCAAATATTGATGGTAACTTTTTTACAAATTTATAAATTTCATAAAAGAAACATTGGCTACTAATTGATTCCGGCACATCTTTAACAAAATTCACTGTATACTTTGGCAAACCATCATAGTAGTACTTATAACATTTATTTTTAATTAATAGAGTTTCATTGAGGTTAGTTGACTGAGAACTTTTCACAAATGTAGAGTTGACCTTTCTATTAAACGTATAACAATGCGTATAATCAACTTCATTTAACAAAAATCCGTGAATTTTTACCAGGCAAATTAAACTGATTAATAGTAATTCAAATTTCATTTCAACGCTTATTACTTCCGATAACCATTTACAGTAACAAATGACATTACACTCAAATGGTTTCTTCTAAATTGCAGTTGTTATAATTTTAACTTAAATCATCATATTCCCAAAGAGAATTATTTAAATAATTTCGAATAGAATACAATATTATGAAATAGATAACGAATAACAGCAAATACATATGATCAAGATCAATGTCTCTAGAGTGCAATTATGGCGAATAAAAACAATTCACTTTCTTCATGATTCCAAATGACACCAATTCAATATGACTTAGAAATTGGTTAATAGCAATCAATAAATTGTGGCAAAATAATTTGAATTTAACATTTCTTGATTGACAATCATTACATCAATGCATTGTATAGGACGATATTCTTATTTTCTGTTTAATATATAAAAAATCGAACAAAGAAGAAATATACCAATTAATAGAAATAACACACCAATAATAATTGATATAAAGTTAAACTGAATTTTTTTAACTTCTTCAAGAGGTAAAATGATGTCATAGTGTCTCGCATCAGGAAATGAAGGTAACGAAATCGTTATCCAATTTGGATTAATCGGTATTTTACTTTGATATGATGGATACAATGAAACAAGCATATGATTAATAGCTGTACCTTGATTTCTCTTAACAAATATCAAATGATTACGAAACGTGCCACAATCTTCTGATGTTTTTATTACATATTCAACAAAATCATCAACTATTTTAATATCAATAAAACATAACCGACACTTCTTAATATCAAATATTGATTGTAATTTATACGTAAATTTATATAGTTCAAAGAAGAAACATTGTCCACTAATTAGTTCCGGTATAGAATTAATAAAATTCACAGATCGATTGAAATAATCATCACCTATATATCGATAACATTTGTTTATAAATGATGGACCAACATCATTAGGTATTAATCCATGTGTATTTGAAAATGTTGAGTAAACTGATGAATTTGTTGTATAACAATGTTTAAAATTGTAATCGTATAACGTGAAACAATTTACAATTGAATAATAGAAGACACCAATAATTATAAAAGTTAATTTCATTGTGATCTTATAATTTTCAACTATTTAGATGTAATGTTCACTAATAAGTTAACGGGTTAAATTCAAATTAATTTCATAGATTTTTACTTAAATTTGATGTCAACGATCAGAAATAAATAATTCACATAATTCATGTTGCAAATTCCCACGTGTATCATATAAATCATTTTCAGAATTCCCAATCCAAATTAAAATACAATTTCTAATGGATCAAATATATGAAATCGATACCAACCAATTGCATCAATATTAAACACATGCATGACATTTAGGAATAAAATATGTTTTCATATTAATGGTTCGATTATGAGCATTTCTCTTATTTTACCTCAGCCATTTTCTTTCTTCTTATTTTCTATTTAAAAACTACTTCGATTTCAATAGATAGAAAAACAGAAATATTACAATTAAAATAATTAAAATACATAAGACAATAATGATAATGGACATATAATTAAACTGAACCTCATTTACTTCTTCAAGTGGTAAGAATAAATTAAAATTATCGTCATCAGGATATGAGTGTAACATAATCGTTATAGAATTTTGTTTTTCTGGTACATTAGGTCGATATGGTGAATACAATACTATAAAAAATGTATTTGTATCTGAATTATTATCTCTCTTTCCATATATTAAATGATCAGGTAAGGTATCGCATCCAACTGATGTCTTGATATCGTATTCAATGAAATCATCACTTAATCTAATATCAATAAAACATAACATGCAATCACTTAAATCAAATATGGATGGTAAATTATTTGTAAATTTATACAATTCATAAAAGAAACATTGTCTACTAACTGACTCAGGAGCATAGTTAATATAATTCCTAGTTCGATTGAATGAATTATCAGCCAAGTACTTAAAACATTTATTTTTGAATGTTGAGTCAACATCACTTGGGTTAAATCCATGCGTGATCGCGTGGATGTCGAGTAAACCGTTGCATTTGATGTATAGCAATGCTTATAATTACTTTCGTGTAACGTAAAACAATTTATAGTTGAATAATAGAAGACACTAATCAATGATAAAGTAACTTTCATTGTGATCTTTTAATTTTCAACTAAAATCCTCACTAATTAGTTAACATTAAATTCAAAATAATTCCATAGATTTCTCTTAAATTATTGAACAAAGTTCAGAAATAAATAATTGATATAATTCATCTTGTAAATTCCCTGGTGGCTTGTTATAAATCATTTTACGAATTCCCAATTCAAGCTATGATACAATTTTCAATGATTAAACCCATAGATAACAATAATTGAAATAGATAACAACCAATTGCATCAATATCAAAACACAAAGATAAAATGTATTAGTAAGACTACAGTTTGCAATTTTAAGAAATTCTAACTAGTCAATTACTCATAATTGATATAAAATCTTATTCAAATTAATCAATTATTTTACTTCGCTTTTAACAAATAAAAAAGTAAACAACTTACAAGGATAATGATTAAAATACATAAAACAATAACAATTATGGACATATAATTAAACTGGATTCCTTTCACCTCCTGAAGCGGTAAGAACAACGTAAAATTAAACGAATTAGAAACTGAACTTAACATAATCGTTATAGAATTTGGATTTACTAGTCCAATATATCTATATGGTGGAAGCAATAGAATATAAATTGAATTCGTAACTGAATAGTGATCTCTCTTAACATATATAAAATGCTCTGGTAAAGTATTACATTCAGCTGATGTCTTTATATCGTATTCAATGAAATTATCATTTATTCTAATATCCATAAAACATAACATACAATCACTTAAATCAAATATGGATGGTAAATTATTTGTAAATTTATACAATTCATAAAAGAAACATTGTTTACTAATTGACTCAGGAGCATAGTTAATATAATTCCTAGTTCGATTGAATGAATTATCAGCCAAGTACTTAAAACATTTATTTTTGGATGTGAAATTTACGTCACTTGGATTAAATCCATGTGTATTCGCAAATGTTGAGTAAATCATTGCATTTGATGAATTACAATGATTATAATTCGTTTCATGTAATGAAAAACAATTGATTTTTCCATAATACAAAACACCAATTAATATTAAATTAAACTTCATTGCGATATCCTTTCAATATTCAACTACTTAGCTGAAATGTTCACAATCAAATTACATTCAATTCAAATAATTTTCATCAATATCAGATACTTACATAACAACACTTAGAAATATATAATTAACGTGATAAATTCCCTCGATAGTGCTAGAAATCATTATACGATAACTCAATTATATCTAATTATTCACATTTAGTTAAACTTATATCTTATTTAATAAGTAACAAAGCCTAGAAAAAACCAATGAAATATCAAAAACCATAATACAAGCATAACAGTAGATACAAAATTAAATTTGTTTTCATTTACATCAAAATTAAAAATTCCATTTTCAGTTGATGAACTATCAATTATGTATAATTTTATTAAATGGACTATGGAAAAACAATGACTAACTGAATTATCACGTACCTTTACAAATATTAAATGATAAATCAATGCCCCACAATCCTTCACTATGGGAATGATTATAAACTCTTCTGATAACATACAAACTCGAAAACTGATGGTAATTCTTTGTAAATTGTGTACAATTCATAAAAGAAACATTGTTTACTAACTAATTCAGATACATTACTGTGGAATTATTAATATAATTCACAGGTGAATATGAATAATAATCTTTTTGATATTTAAAACATTTATTAATAAATGACACATTAACACCATCAGGAGTATTAACATCATTATTCCTAAATGTAGATTTTACTGATACATTTGATGTATAACAATGTTCATAATCAGTTTTATTTAATGAAAAACAATTAGTTCTTAACCAATGAAGTAAACTTATCATCAACTTCATTATAATATTTTGATGTTCATCCACTAAGAAATAAAGCTCACAAACTACTGACTTCCAATATATATTTTCTACATCGATTTTATCTACTGAGTAACAGGTAATACCTTTTCATAATCGAAATAGTTAATAGTAAGTAGAAATTAATAATATTAATGCATTCAAATTATAGTTTTATCAGTTATTTAAAAAAAAAACCAAACCACTGTACTAGATTTATTAAATATTACAGAGAAATAAGTTGTCATCATAGTTCTGTTTTCATAATTCAATAAAACAAAAAAGGAATAACACGAAAACTTATTGAAATAAGAATCATTGAATACTTTATTTCAATTATCACCAACGTAAAGTTACTGCTCATCATTAAACTATCTCTTTGGTTATTTGAATCACAACGAATACAATTGTATTCTATTAATAGTGTCATGATTATTACAACATGCATAATGATTCCTTTTCATTTAAATATTGAATTCACAATTTTATAAATCAAAAAAGAAATGATACAAACACCAATAATAATAATAACAATTGCAAAAATAGTGAAACCAATTGTATCCGTTACTTCAATTATCGGCAACGTATAGTTATTAAGCAACATTAATTTATCAGTAAAATAGTTTGGACGAATTGTATTAATATTCAATACTAAATTAACCGATACAATTTTATTATAACGATTGTATATTTTATTTTCCATAAATAAAAAATTACTAGATGCTCCATTAATCATTTCAATGTTAATTACATGATTACTAAGTGTACCACAATCCTTTGATGTAATTATGTCATATGAGTTAATTACACTTTTATCCATTGTAATGTTCTTAAGACATAGTAAACAATTCTTTAAATCAAATATCGATGATTTATAATTTAAAAATTTATAAATTTCATAGAAAAAACATTGCTGTACTATATCTGGTGTTGTAATGGCATCCAAATAATCCGATCTATTAAATTCAACATCTGGATTGTATTTAAAACATTTATCTTTAAATGATAAATCTACCAATCCTAGAGAATTTGTTTTGAATATGGATTTAATGGTTGAATTTGATAAATAACAATGATCATAATACGGTTCACCCAAAATATAACCATTAGCAAACGTGTTAATAATATGAATGTTAATTAATATCCAAATACAATTCATTTTGAAAACACTAAAGACGACCAAAATTCAACGGTCAAGCACAAATAAATGACATAAAATCCGATCAAAAAACAGTTGCAAGTAAAATCGATCAATGTAATGCCTCTAGTCTCTAGAGTGTTACAAATTCCCATCTTACATCTTATATTGAACGTGAACGTATAGGTAACAAACAATGATAATAATTTGAAATAATCAATTAATAGTATTCTAATAATGCAGATATATTAACATAAACTACTTAATTTACAATGAGATATTGTAATCTCTGTCATACATTCAGATACACCAAAGACTCATTAATTAAATTAAAAAAAAAAATTAAGTTTCTTCATATCAAAATTAAACAATTCCTTAATAAACTAACAAACAACAATACACTTTATTTAAGAAATGTTTGTTTCTCATCAATTAGATATAACAATACACCAATTGACATAAAGATAATTAAAAAGTATGCAATAAACAAACATATGTCCACCAAATAATCTCTCTCTTGATCAAGTACTTCAATAAATGGAATAAGAATACGAAATTCTTTACCAAATTGTTTCAATTCTTTCTCATATGATTCATAGCTGATATAGAACATAGATATATTTAATATTTCATCAACATTAGATTTTATTAATTTCAAATAACCAACAACTGAATCATTTTTATAAATATTCTTAGCATCATAATTAACTCTTATCAATATAAGATGATTACTAAGATTACCGCATCCATTTGATGTAACTAAATTATAATCACCAAAACGATTTTTTGAATCTACCGATAGGAAACATATTGAACAACCATTTAAATCAAATATCGATGGATAATTATTTGTATACTTATAAAACTCATAAAAGATACATTGTTTCCTTACACCCAATGGTGCATTTTCTATATAACTTTGTGATCGTTTCAATGAATCATTTTGATTCAATCGAAAACATTTATTCATATAATAATCCTGAAAATGATCACCACTTTTATTTCTTAATAAATAAATATATGAACAATCCGTTTTATGATATGAATAACAAGATTCATAATTAGATGAGTTTATGTTAAATGCAATTGAAAAGTTCACTAGTAACAATAACTTTGTAACACACAACCACATCATGAAATTTCTTATTACAATGAATAACTGAATGTTTAGTAAGAGATAACGTTTCCATCAAAAACTTTCAAAATACACTAGAGACATAAATCAATAAATTATTGCTCAAATCACTAAAGATTAACATTTTGATATAAATTGTTAGTAACGTAATATTCAATTTCCTCAAGAAAACTAACCCTTAGTCTAATTTCCTTAATCTAAACATCTTTTATTATTCCCATACAAGTAAACCATTGCACAAATCGTAATTAAAATAATAATAAAATAAATCGTAAATAAGATAATCTCTAGAGTATAACTCCGTTCAGGTGGTAATACCTCAGTAAATGGAATAATTATTTTAAACTCTTTACCATATCGAATTAATGACTCAAACTCATATGATTGATATGTCATATAAAAATCAGTTGAATTTTCTTTTCTATTCAACGTAAATTTACCACCCATATTATCATTTGATGTAATTTCTTTAATTAAGCCATTATTTTGTACTAATATAAGGTGATCACTCAAATTACCACATTTATCAGATGTCACTAAATCATATTCACCTCTATATCGAATATGATCAAGAAAAAGGAAACAAAATGAACAATCATTTAAATCAAATATCGACGGTATATCATTTGTATACTTGTAGAATTCATAAAACATACACTGTTTCCTTATACCCAATGGTGCATTATCTATAAAACTTTCAGTACGTTTCAATGGTTCATTTTTATTTAACCGAAAACACTTATTAGAATACAAATCATCAAATACATCACCGTTAACATCAAATGTAGTTAGAATATTAGATGTAGATGATTGATATTCCATATAACAATGATCATAATCAGATGAATCTAAGGTGAATGCTATCGACAAAGTCACCAGTAATGAAAATTTCAATAGGTAAAACCACATCATTACAACACCGGAATAACTATCCTTACTATATGAAACGAATAGAAAGTAAAACGTCAAGTGTCCGAAATATTTGATTGATAAATTTTCCAAATTCTCAAGAGACAAAAATCAACTGATTATTACATAACTTACTATTACTTTATCCATTCGTCTAACTACATTTCACTTGAATTACACAATCAGGAAATACATAAATAAATTAAAAATTTTTCTCAACAACTACAGTTCAACACTGAATATATTCATCAGTCATATTTTAAATGTATAAAATTGTGAAATAAAACAATTGCAATTCAACTTTCTATACTTTACCCAAAAGTTATCGGGTTATGATTGAGAAACTGTAATAGTATAAGATACCATTCCTATTCAAACTGGTTTTATCATTCATACCATAAAATCAAAAAAAAGGAAATGAAATATTTCGAATGATATATCCTCACTGTTAGTCTATTAATCACATCCTAATTCAATTTCTCCTATCATGATTCCATAACAGTGGCTGAATTGATATCGTTTTTTGCCAAGGAAAATCCAGGAAAATTTTCTATTTCTAAATCATTCAACTTGTTCAATTCACGATTTTATTGAGTGGTGGAGCTCCAAAATTGAATATCAAAAAACAACATTGAAATGAAATATCATAACAAAATGTTTATATATTAGTTATTACAGTATTTTGGAAAGACATATATTACGATAACATGAAGTTTTCATTTGTTACACAAATTACGAAGAAAATAAGGGAGAAATTTTGTCTGTTAAACAATATGCTCAAATGTTTCGCATAAAAGTTAGAGTTACATTTAAATTTTCCTGATACACATCACTGTATAATATACAAGAATATTCTTCGTCTTTATTCGATTTCCATTGCGTTGCTCAAAGGTATCTAGTGGTACACATTTATCATTCACAACACAATAAAATTTCAAATTAAAAATCAAAGTTTTTCATTTCATCAAAAAATTAATGAAGAAAATCATAGCAGAGCAATATAAATTTTTTATTTAATTCAATGTGATATACTGATACATCAAATGAAGTAATTAGAGTATTATAATCGACATATTGCTTATCAGTAATGACTTAGTGGAAAATCATAAAAACCACACATGAAGTCATAATAGTTAGCTGCTATTGAATTACCCATTTGCAGGTAAAAGGATTTATTATCGTTTCCCATGAAAATCGTTAGATCACCTATCATTGTATCCATTATTTCTTTATTGTTATATTTTTCCGCAAATAAAAATGATATTTCTTTCATTGGTTTGTTATTCAACACACCTGAGTTACGATGTTATTTCATCCATACAAAAGGATGTTGATAAAACTTGAGTTTCATTCGTGTCCCTGTAAACTTCCCCAATATTGTACTTTTAATGGTAATTGGCTACCATAGATGATCCATATTCGATATCATCTACCGCTCATACAATATTGCTTATATTCGTATATTGTTCTACTATGAAAACTGCTGATTTTCCATTTAATAACAAGAAAAGTAATCGCCGTAATAGAACACTGTGACAAAAGTAATAAAAGAGAAAAAAGGAAATTCATTCCATCGTATATTCCAATTGTTTTGACATTTGAATGCTTCAATCCATTGAAGAAAATGAAATCGTCTCATCTTTACTCGCATCTGTTCCATCAATACAGTTCAATGGTAATCATTTAGAAATCGTAATTTGAGTTCCATTGCGTTAATGGTTTTCTGTATATTTTTTTTCTACCCACTCCCACTCTATTCAATGAACATAAAATTGGTTAAATTGCATATCATTTTCATTCGATATGATTGTCAGTGTTTTTTGTTGTATAATACAATTTATTATCATGATGTCAGGATGTTATGGTAACAAAATCTAATGTACCACATCGAAACATTGAGAAAATGTTGGTACATTAAATTTTCCTTGTTCTCACCTTTGGCTCGTTAACCGAAGTGATTTTAGCCAGTAGTTTTTCCAAACGAAAGGTTTTTGATTAGTTTATTTAAAATGTGAACTTTCGATGCCTTATCGTTTGGTTTTTATTTGTTTTATTTTTTTTTTTAGTGAATCTAGGGTTCAACGTGAAGAAACCAATTGGGAGCATATCAAAGACTAATCAAGGTGTAGTTCATTGGCCTTCCATAATACAATGGAAATTTTCTTTTCTATTTTCTTGGGTCATTTAATGGGTGGTCAGAACTCAAATGGTGTTCAGTTTGTTGGGTCATTCTACTAAAATGGTTTTAACTTATCCAGACCCCGATATGTGTCTTTAGTCAATTCATCGTTACGGATATCAGTAAGAAAGGATATTAAGCAATACTATAATTTCCGATGGACTTTAGCGGTTTACCAATTTATCTAACTGTAATGGTTTGTTCACTGAATTATTATGGTTGGTTCAATACACATTTTACTGTAGTACTTGTAAAGTAAGAAAGGTCTTAGACTTCTTAATGGTCCATTTAACATTGACAGACTCCAACCAAATGGAAATTGAATACACCATTTAATCAATAGGCATTAGTTTTTCTCGTATTTTTTTAAAATAGAAAATGCATTATTCACCATTTAAACGCTAATTGCAGTATAATGCACTGATTTTCAATTTGAAACGAATCAATTTAATCGATATAACAAATGGAAATCTATTCCTAATGTTATCGACATGATTCAAGTGGAATCAAATTAATTGGCAATTGCAATGAAACTGAATTAGAAGAATCCGCATTTTAATTCTCCCTCGTTTTCTTGACGGAACGTATTCGTAAATTGATTGTGTAATTAATTGCAGTGTACGTCAATATTATTTATTCGTCTGCAGAGATCTCAATTTTCACTTCTACAATTCACTATAACGCAAAATCACTTTATTATTTAAAATACTTTTTTTCTTAAGGTCGAAGCACATTGAAAAAAATTATATTACGCGAAATAAACGATTTAATGCTGCACCGGTATAAACGTTATAGGGAAATTATTTTCTTTTCTAAATTCGTATAAAGGAAATGGGTTTACCAATCATCCAGTTTTTATATTTTATACGTATATAATTATGTGATATTCAAAAGAATTGTAAAACTTGTTAAGTATGCCCACTTAGGAATAAACTAATCCTATAATATGAATAACTACTCACATTAAATTCTATAATCCACACAGATAATAAAATAGATAGGATTACACTGACTGTGATTAAACTAAATCAAACACTAGTAACCTAACACTCAAATAATTGAAATATTAAAGAGAAAAGATTGAGAATATTGAAAAAAAAATGAAATGAGAAAATAAATTGATCCACAACGCAACTCAACTATTGAAAATGTTAATTAGGACTAAATAATCTCTTCATTGCTATCAATAATATTATAATTAGGTCCAATCAAATCACATAAAATTATCAAATGAATTTTTTATAGAATTAATTACAATCTGTAATTGAATAGCTATTTGAACACATGATTGAAAACACTACAAAAATAACAATTTTGAAAGTGATGGGAATAATTCTAGATCAAAATTAAAATTCTTTGAATTTCGTCAATTTGAAATTTGATTTTTAAATTACTGCAAGTGGTAATGATAACTTTAGAATAAAATTAAAATCATTTGGAATTTGGATGCTTAATTCATTCTCAATTGATTAATTCCAATTATAAGACACATATCTCAATATAAAATATTATGTAACCTGAATTTCTTGTTTAGCATCATCTTCTAATTAACTTTGTGAAGGCAAATCTATCAGCTAAATATTATGAACTACAAGTAACTTAAGAATGAAAAAAGAAAACTGATCATCGAGGAATAAAAATCCCAACCCCACGATACTAAAGGACTCCTCAAAAAGACTTGGAAATATGTTATGCATGAAATTTTTTTTTTCAGTTCCTCTCTATTCTTTCTTGGCAAATAAGAAACTTTATTCTTCACTTAAAATGTTTGCCATCGGTTTTTATATTTTTGCGAGTAAAACATACAAATTTTGGTTTGAAAGTCATCGACCATAATGAAAATTTACATTTATCCTCATCTCTAACAAACATTACAAAAAATAAAATAAAAGAAAATCTTTAACAAAGTAGTTATAAAATAAGGAAATCACAAGAAGTATAAAGTGGTAGCACACACATGTAAAGAATAACATAAGAAGTGAATATCCCAGTAAAACTATCAAAAGGAAACGTTAATGCATGGCTAGGCTCAAATGAAATTTTCTGTTTTGTACCTATCTCTTTCATGTGTAACTTAACAAAAGTTTTTCTTTTTCATTTCTTATTTTTGGATAATTTTAACTGGTACTTTATATTGAAGTGAACCAATAGCAACAAAAACCGGATGATTCGTAGAATATTTTCTACAGTATTTTTGGCAAATTTCTAAATATTTAGTCTTCTGTACAATATAAAACTGTTCGTTTGCAATGTCATCTCATATACAAGAAATTGGAAAAAAAAACTTAAAATACCAATGTTGCACTTATGTTTTTGAGTGTATAAAGAGATAATGCAGTTATCATAATGTGAGTTTTTCTTTGGCCTCCCTTTTCTAACATATTCTCTTGATGATGAAACAGATTGACTAAAAACAAGTCAATATAGTAAATGAAACAACAAGATAAAATTAAACAAAAAAAAATTGTAAAATACACGGAAGAAATTGGTTAAAAAACATTGAAACTAATCTCCAAACTATCAAAGAGTGCATATGCATCTCATCACTTCCATGTTAGTAACATTGGGGTATGGTATTTTGTATCTTATGGTATGCTCTTCCAGTATGTTGAATAAAACATTTAAAAACTATTTTTGTCATGGTACAACTTAAGGTATCTGTTAGTCATCGTCTATTCGTATTATATTTTAAATGAAATTTCCTATTTTTCTTTTTTCAAATGATAAAATTTTCTTTCTTTTTTCTTTTGTGTTTTCACATACTCTGATTTTCTTTAGAACAAAATATTCATAGTAAAGAATTCGTTATTATACGATCAGTTTAGAGTTGTTGTCTAAGTCTTTTCTATTTTCCTTCACATCCTTCCGCTGAACATTTAAAATGGAAAATAGAGTAAAACTGTGTATACGATGTTAAGACCTTTGATGGCACTTTCTCTTTACGATAGTTTTGTTCATGTCATTCAATTGGTTTGGCAAGTGAGTTAAACTAGTTTAGGCATCAATAAAAGCTTAAAGAAGTGTACTTAAATAATGAAATGACACACACCGACAGTGTTTCTCCAGCTTGTTTTTTATTATTCTTTATTTTGTTGGGCGGGAATGGTAAAACTATTTCATAAAAATGTTCTACTTTCAATGAAAAACTTAAATATTGTGTGATTCAACTGTTTCGTAATAAGGGAAGTTGAACGTAAAACCTTCAGGGGTGGTGGAAGAAATGAAAACTTTTTTTTTTAAAACATTTTACTCTGTTACACATCAAACTGTTTCAATATTGTTGATCCAACTGAAAACTGATACACAATTAAATGCACTTACTTAGTTATTTTGTTTATTTCTTGTTTCAATGCATGGAATTTTGTCCACCAAACTAGTAGTTTTCATCGTACTGTGGGTTTTCCAACCTTTCATTTAATAGGAATTCAATTCAACTAACATTAACTTCACTTCGTTTGTAAAACATTCAAGAAAATCAAATTTTTCGTACGGAATAAAATTCGTTCGCTTTTCTCTTCTTTTACTCCGGTGGATGAAATTTAAGTTTCAAACAAAAGATAATCGCATTTCAGTCAGAGTGGAAAATTTCAATTTAATTATGGATGGAAGTGAAATAAATGTATTTTGGTAGTTTTCTACTCTATTCTCTATTTGTGCCATCTTAATTTTCTCTAGTAAATTTAATACCAAATTTATGTGTTTCAATGGATATAGAATAGTAGTTGGGGGGACGTTTTACGATGTGAACAAAGACAAAAGTGGCCAAAATGAAAAACTAAGTATTGCAAAAATTCCAATTTCATTGGAGAGAAAGATATACACAAAGTTGACCATCATCAACACATGACTGCATTATTTTTATCTCATCGATGATTTTCTACAAAAAAAGAAACTTTTGTTTTTTGGACTCTTCTTTCAATGAATAAGATTGTTTCGTGGAAAATGCCATATTTGTAATGAAAAACTAACAAGAAAAATTTATTTCACATCAACTTATAATGAAAATGTTTCATTCAATTTAGGAAAAATAATAAACTTCAGGTGTATCATTTGAACGTTTGATTTGTCCCGCTTTTGGGAACATGGAGGAAATTTTTAGTTGAGTCATAAAAGGAATTTTTAGAGGTAAGTTCATCATATGAAGCCATTTTCATTTTATTCTCTATTTTTTAGAAAGCATATCAGTCTAAATTGGACTCTTCTGTTGATGACTTTTCAGCATCACTGATATTCATTAGAAATCTCAATTGACCAGAGTATATATGCTATTCCACCGTCATCTATTGATGATAGCTTCTATCTGAAGGATTCTTTTCGCTCATTGAATCCTTAAACATGGTTTGATTGCATTCTATTCCCAAAAATTATTTCTTATGACGAAGCTATCTGGTATATACGGTAACTAGAACTAATTTTTATATTATGCTACTCCACCATCATGACCCTCCACCACCATGACTAAATCGAAATAAATTGTAAAAACGTTGAGAAACAAAGTGAAATGAAAATGTTTCACTTTTTTTTTTTTGCAAACGGACTTTATATAACAAAGCTCATGAATTTTTATTGCCATTTTTTGTATCTGTGTATCTGTATAAATGCCGTCTTATAGCCCCAGCATAAGGATATGCACATATATTATGGCATCGATAGCATATGATTCAGTTTATTCGGTTAGATTCCTCTTACTCTTCTGTTCTGTGCTCTTTCGCGATCAAAACGTATTAAGAGTTTTCATCAGATTGGGCCCATCCGGGCCTCAAGTAAAACATGATAAAAATTCAAACGTAAAAACGCATTTGCCGAGAACAGTACCAATATTGAGAGAACCCAACAATGCCTCAATCCCAATTGGAATGAAAATTGGAAGCCACAGCAAATGTGACGGGATCCTTGAATTTAACAAGTGGGTATTGGTTATCACAATGCGGTTGTTATTTTTTTTTTCGTTCATCCTCTACTTCATACGATACTGCAGTGAAATTCTTAAGTATTCGTTTCGGTTTTTTTTTTATTTTATTTTTCGTTTGCCTCCCCATTTTTGTGGGCTCATCCTTAATAAGCAACATATGAAGAAAAAAAACAGAATTTTCATATGAAATTTTATTCCATACAAACCGAAATCGGTTTCTATTTTTCCACCCAACGGTAAAAAGATATCGAATACCATTTTTATTGAAGTTGAAACGAGACAAACAAAAAAAAAAATCCGAAAAGAAATTCACAACGTTTCATTATTCATTTCAATTCACTCCATTGAATTTTTTTTCTAACCCAACATTTTGGTGTACCAGAGAAGAAAATCTGAACATTTGTACCACACAGTTGGACACTATGAAATACAAAAAATCAAAGCAAATGAAATGATCTAGTGTGCCTCAGCTATGGCAAAGGAATATTCAATGCGTTCCCTTCTAGTCTACTCATATATCCATAACTATTCGATTACTTTTTTTTGTAAATGGGTGGTACCTTGGTATGAATGTCTCGCCATGTGAAACAAATTGGTTAAAAAAAAAAACGAGAAAAGAGAGAAGAATCTCAGTGAATATCGAATAAACGAATAGTAGATTTTATGTTATCCGTAATGCGGTAATTCTATGAAATATGTATTTTGATTAAACTGTGATTTCGATTAAATGTCATTGATGTTTTTGATGCAGCACAGTGATATTCAACTATCTGCTGTTACTTGTTAATTGGATCAGTTTCATATGGTACATGATTTTTCTGTTGTCAGTTGTATTAGAATTCATCAGTTTTCATGTAATTATCATCTTTGTCACACAGAAGAGAATTATATTCACATGGTCTATGGTTACAATTCCACATATCGTATCTTATTATCTCGTTTGTCATGTGATGAAGCATATCGATGTTTATGTGGTAGTCACTTTTTTAGGTGTCCTGTCGCCTAGATTGTTTTGTCTGTCGTGATTTTTTGATGTAATTCTTTTTTATTTTACTGCAGCATTTAAACATCATTCTACCATCTGGTCTTTTGGTGGCAGCATCATTCATATGACATAACATTAAATGAATGGTGATTCAATGGTTCTCACAATTTTATTCAGCACTATTGTCGTGTACTTTTTTCACCCACGGGGGGTGGTATTGAGTGCGTGATGACACTCAAGTGGCACTCGTTTGGGTGACAAATAATTGTATAGAGAATACAGTGAATCCTGAGGTTCTCTTAGGACGTTTTATTCATCTCATTGTGTTGTTGTATATTTCGTTTTTTTTTTATTTTGCCCTGAACACGACATGACACCAAAAAGTTAAACGGTTACAATTTCCAATGAACCATTTATTCGTGTACAGTGAAAATATTCGCTTTCAGTTACACAACGTGTACCACTCATTCTCCATCACCAATGAGCAATTTTTTTTTTATTATTTCGAAAAGTACGAAAAGTTCAAGTGTTGTATAAACTGGCGGGTCCATATGAGAATAACATATAAAAATTTTAACCATCGTAACTATAAAATGAATAGATTTTCGTCCATTTTCATGTATAATAATGTTTTTATTGTTTTTCTTCATGAATTTATTTTCTGGTTGGTAAAACGGAAAAAGAACAGAAAAAAACCCAATCCAGCTACAATCATAGATGATAATATTGGATTAGAAACCAGCATTTTCCTGGGAAAGACAATGTAAATGAAATCTATGTAACATTCACTTCTTATTAATACCTGCAA
>JXOR01000784.1:114845-274511 GCA_001014335.1 Coboldia fuscipes | reverse complement strand
TATCTCGAAACACGGATTTCAGACTTACATCCTTTTGTCGGAGGACTGTAGAATGTTGTCGTCAAAAGAGTTTTTTTTATAAGATTTTGCTGATTATTGATTTTANAACATTTTTTTCGCTTACTATATGGGTCTAACTCGTAAGACTAAAAAGGCATAGGCAAAAACACTAAAATGCGTATATCTCGAAACACGGATTTCAGACTTACATCCTTTTGTCGGAGGACTGTAGAATGTTGTCGTCAAAAGAGTTTTTTTTATAAGATTTTGCTGATTATTGATTTTAATCTTTTATTCACAATTGAGGGGAAAAACTTCGGCATTTGAAGTGAATGTTAGGATCATGCTAAAATATTGTAATAGGAAATAAGATTGACGTATAAAAGTATTTAAATTTTATTTTACATAAACATTAGTTACTAATATCTACTATATTTACTTATATTTTAATCATATTTACTTATAAAAATATACAATTTATTTCATAGTGTTTACCGCCGAATTATATTCGATGCTAGTATTATCACTACCACTACTTATTGTGCTATCATGCTTGTCGCCACTGAAATTATCATCAAATTCTTTAGTCTTATTAGTACTGGAACCTGCTCCCTTTTGAATGCCACTAGGTCCAGGTGTCGGGCTACTACTAGCTGATGCTAATGTTTCGACAATATTCGGTCCAATGTTACTCTCCTTAGGTATTGATGTTTCAGTCAAATCATTCATACCTTCATCCATGTAGTGATAATGCGGTTTAATAAACGACGTAACTCTTCCCCGATGATCCAAATGATCATAATCATCTGAAAGTGAAAAATAGTTTATAATCAGTAATATTAACAGCAATAAATCAATTAGTAATAAATTGTTTCTTACGAAACTCCTAGTTATATGCACCATGCAATTACATAAAGCATTAATCAATTAAATATTCTAAATTTAAATTTAATACAATAATAATGGCTATACCTCTTTCTTCCAACGGATATTTATGTTTAATTTCATCATATACATGATCTTCCTTATTTATGCTGTAGTACATATTTGGATTTGTTAAATCAGCATTAAAATTCTTAGCCTGCATATCAATTGAATAAGTGCCAGCTGCAAATACACAATTCATGGTTATTTATTTATTTTTTTTTATAAAATCAAATTAAAGCAAATACCATACACTAATGACATACTCATATCTAAAATATTTTTTATATTAAATTTACCTCGGCTACTACATGCTGAATCTTCTTCACCATATAAGAAATTACTTCGATCCACATTATTTATGCGTTTATTAATTAAACGTGTACTATCATTTGGATGTGTTTGCATTTGGTATACTGGATTATCAAAATTCGTTGGACCATTTTGTTTTTCATCACTGATATATTTAACATGAGCTATTTCTGTTTTTAAATTTTGCACTCGTCGCTTATAGTGTAATAAGATACCAGCAACAATAGCCACTATGATGACTAATAATATTGTCAATCCAACTATCATTCCAGTGTTACTTTCTGCTAAAAATAACAACATTTAAATAAATGTTTATACAGTCATTTATCCAGATAATGGAATTTACCGTTTACAATTTGGGCACCAATAAAACCATCTCTCGTTAAAACATCACAATCTTTCCCAGTAAAACCTTGTTTACACACACAACCATGAGCAGCATGACAAAGGAAATTCTTCGATGGACAGGAACAAATTTCATTACAGTGATATCCATAATAACCCTCAGGACAAACTAATATAAAAGAAATTTATTAGGAATAACTTTATAAGAAAATACTTCAACTTTGTCTCACCATCATCACAGTGTTGACCCATCCATCCTGGATTACAAATGCATTGTCCGTCAATGGCACGACATTTTGCATTGTTCTTACATTTACAATTCAGCGCACAGTTTGGTCCATAAAATCCATCAGGGCACGATTTATTACAAATTGCACCAGTCCAACCTGGCGCACATTGGCATTGACCCGTTATGTGATTACACTCACCACCATTTTTACAGTCACATTTTAAACTGCAATGTGGCCCAAATGATCCAGATGGGCATGGATGTTCACATGTAATTCCAATGTAACCAGGTCGGCAAATATATTCACCAGTTACATGGTCACATGTTTTATTGCCATACACAATATCTGGACATCGTTCCTTACAACCAAGCCCATAAGTACCCTGTGGACATGGAGTATCGCATTCGTCTCCGATCCAACCCCTGCTACACATACATTCTCCAGTAGATGGATCACATGATCCACCATTACGACAATTACATTCAAACTCACAATGATCACCATACAAGCCTGGAGAACATGTTGTTTCACATCGGGTACCTAAGATTATCAAAACAAAATTAATTAATTGCTCTTTGTTTAATGGTCTCAAGACATTCTCTTTGTTAAATGATGTTAGGGTTATAATAAGAAAGCATTAATGGATTATACAATAATCAATAATCGATAAATCAGTCATAGATAAAAATTAAAAATATAATACAATAAAATCTACCAAAATATCTGATGTGGGTATCATTTATAATCCCGTGACCTTTTTAGTATGCATCATGAAACAAACAATGAATAGATTAACATCAAAATTATTAGCAATCATGATGAATGAGTTTAATGAATTAGCATTTAATTTACTTACCACCCCAGTTATCTTTGCAAATGCAATGTCCATCGGTGGGGTCACAGGTCTTGGTGTTATTCATATTACACTCGCAATTTTGACTACAGCCGTGGCCAAATAGGCCAAGTTCACATTTCTGATCACAGTGTTCCCCAATAAAACCGGCACGACATGTGCAAGAACCATTTTGTGGATTACACGACGAATTATTTAAACAAGTACATTTTGTTGTACAATCCTTGCCATAGAAGCCTTCTTGACATGGACGATCACATCGTGTACCCTTCCAACCAGGCAAACAGAAACATTGTCCTGTTTCCGAACTGCAACTTGCTTGATTTTCACATTGACACTTTTGAGAACAATTCAATCCATAGAAACCATCGCTACACACTGAATCACAATGATCACCTGTATAACCACTTGCACACATGCAAGTACCTAAAATTAAATTTATACCATCAATATATGATCTTGCATAAAGAAATCATTACATTTTACCGTTTATCGGTGAACATTGAGCTCCATTTTTGCATTCACAATTCAGTTCACAGTTTCTTCCATATTTTAAAAAGGGACACGGCCGATCACATGTCTCACTAGTCCAACCGTCTTTGCAATCACATTTACCAGTGTATGGATGACACATTTTAGTGTTATGTGGTTCACATAAGCATGTATTTTTACAATTTTCACCATAAAAATTAGGCGGACACGTTCTTAAATTACATCTGTGTCCCTTCCATCCTTTTGTGCATGTACATTCACCATTTGTTGCATTACATTTGGCACCGTTTTCGCATTTACATGGTCTTTCACAGTTAGGCCCGAACTTATCATTGGGACACAAATCGAAACATTTCTCCCCAATAAAACCATCAGCACATTCACATTTACCAGTAATATGATTACAATTGGCACCGTTATAACATTCGCACTGCTCTGTACAATTTGCACCAAATTTACCCGGTGGACAACGATTAGCACAAACATCGCCAATCCATCCTGGTGGACAATCACAATTACCCGTTTCTGGGTCACATTTTCCATCATTTTGACACTTGCATTCTTGTTTGCATTCAGTGCCATGTTTTCCTTCTGGGCACGATTGTGTACATCTAAAAACACAAATTCTAAGTTAAATTTAAATCGTTTTATAATTATAATTATGGAAACTTACAAAGGTCCAGTCCATCCGGGGGCACAGATACATTCCCCTGAAATATGATGACACTTTCCACCATTGGCACAACGGCATTCTTCTTCACAATTTATACCATAATGATCTGGTGGGCACATTTCTGTACATTTTGGGCCCATGTATCCTTTGGCACAATTACAATTACCATTGTAGGGATCACAGGTACCACCGTTTTCACATTCACATTTATTGCTGCAATCACGTCCCCAGTAATTTTCCGGACAGCCTAAAACGAATGAAAAATTTTATTAAAAATTCACTACAACCAATTTTATAATTGACACTTACTGATTTCGCATGATTCCCCCCCATAACCAGATTCACATTTGCATATTTCTGGAGCGATACATGAACCATGCTGGCATTCATTTGTACAGATAGGAAAACACCGGGTTCCTTCTAAATTCTTACCGTAACCCTCTACAAATATGTTTACAATACATTTAGATAAGATACATTTAATTAGTAATTTATACCATTTAATACATACCACAACATTCTTTTATAACATCTTGTTTGGCTAATGTTTGTGTAACATTAACGGTTTTAAATTTTATAACATATTTACTACATCTTGGTGGTACTCTCCAACACCAAGCATTCTCTCTTTGCTGATACGGTTTTTTGATTGTGTCTACTACTGTCACAGTATAGCTAAAATTAAATCGTTATTTTTTTTATCAATTTCTTATCTAAATAATTATTAATAATGAACGTGAGAATAAAACAATCAATATCGATTTTTTTCATAAAAATCAATAAATCCATAAATTCTGTTTGAAACTTACTTTTTTAATCTTTTACAAACATTTGGCCCATCCAATTCATTATCACAGAAGATACCACTAATGAATAGCAGACATAATGGAAAATAAATAATTTTCATTGCTATAAAATTATGAATAATTCTTCTCTTTTTTTTTAAATCAATCTAATAAATTAGTTGATTTCAACACTATTAATATTTAATTGAACATCAACACTTAAAATATTTGATGTGATCGAAGTCTTCTCATTTCAATTTACTTAAATTGAATACCATCATAATCTAAATGATCGTTGAGATATTCAAATTACAGTATCGATTAGTATTTAATAATAAATCCAATGAAATTAGAATCCTTCAAATATCTTCAACACCTCTCTCTGTAAATAAATAAGATATTCTGGATTAATATTATAAAAATTTTATTTATTTCAATTGAAAAATATTTATTGGAATTCAAATGTTTTAATGGAATAATATTGAGTAGAGCTCATTTTCACATTTACCAAAAGATGGATGACATAAATATCATTTTCACAGCATATCTGTTGTCGAATATTATTACCATTATCAATTTTAAAAAATCGGCTGAATAAATAAACCGATAACAATTTTATTTTCGCAATTTTATAATATAAACCATTGATAAAACTGAATCAATTACGTTGTAAGGTAAGCAACAGTTTAGTCTAGCTTTTTACTTAATAAAAAGACTTCACAGTAAAATTATACAGAATTATTAACGACTGATTAATCGCTATATCCCTTCCTTTAATTCATTCTGCTAAAACTAATCATATTCGGAATAAATGGTACTAAAATGTGACAAAACCAATAAAATTAGATATCATCTCACTACCAGCACCCTACGTTTAAGAATTAAAACAAAAATAATTTAAACTATTAAACTTCACCGCATAGTATCACGTCGCAAATATTTAATTTTTCAGCATTTAAGTTACTTTGAAGAGTTTTTAAAAACTAAAAATTAAACTATACACTTGAACCAACACGAACCAATTTCTTTAAACCACATCTAAATCGAGACTGGCACCATGTTTGTTCGTCCATTACCATCTACTAATGAATGGTGTTTATTTCATAAATATGACTATGATTCATAATCGTTCATTGCATGCTTGGTAATCTTTAATGTATGTATGAATGTTTATAAAGTGTTGATCGTATAATCTACCTCACATTTATCCGGATACGCGTCGAATGAAAAACAAAAAAACGGGAGTTTAGGTAATTCTGTTAATTGAAACTCCCCAAAATACTCTATGTATCAAAATTATTATGCTACTCTGTTTGGAATCAAATTTAAAAGAAATTCACAGCCAGACTTAATTTCAAGATATTCACAGTTTTCCTAAGAATTTTATTTGGCTGAACATTTATAACTCCAAATTGATGTTATTTGAGTATCAGCTATAAACAGTCGAAATAAATGTATTAAATTTATCTATGCAGTAGAAAACTATTGCTTATCCGTTTATTTTTTGAATGAATACAAACCATTACTAGTATTTTAATTCTAAAAACAACATAAATCTATAAATGCTGACTAATTCACTGGCCCATATTGCCAGCATCTGGATTATCAATGGGGGAATACTTTAAATAGTAGTCGGCGGACTCTTCAATTACTAGTTAATTTAATTAACTGGAAACACTTAATGCGGGAATATTCATTCAGATTTATTCTTTTCAATTCGTTTAATATGAACTCTATTTTTCAATAAAATTTAAAATTTCAATCATAATGGTAATGTTCTGGTGTTATCCAAATCATAAATAACATTGAATATCAACTATGAGTCAATACTGTGACAAAAATATAATTGATCAACTATTGTTAAGAATGTATTAGCACAATTATAATAATGTACTTCATATTTCAATACAAAATAGCGGTAATTAGCGTCAATAAAATTAAAATATTTCTGTTAACTGTTGATTACTTATTAACAACACTTCATTACTCCACTGTTTTTCCGTAATTTCACCTATTTTTTGTTAGCTGTGTTGTCTTGTTGGATAAAATTAAATTCTAAACAATCATTTTATATTCGGAAATGCCTTTCTATAATATGGTATTTAATATCGTTAATTATTAGACAAAAGGAAATTGATTAAATAACATCACTGAAATTATTTTGAGAATTTTCATTCCATAACTACTAAAATTCATTTAATTTTATTATCAATTTATTTTTTAGCAAATTGAAATTTTTAATTTACACCAAATGATCGGACGTCTGTACTGATAACAAATAAAACATGAAAAACGATATACAATAAAGAGAAGAACGTAAAATTGTGTCTGTGTTACAGGTGTATACAGTATTTACAAATGAATGAAATAAAAAATAAATAAAAACATTTTAAATATTTAATACAATTGTTATCGTTGAGTTTATTTCATACCTGTTCTACCTTCATTATGTACATTAAATTGATTGGCGTGAAATTGTACTTGATTTCAAACGCATGAAATTTATATACACACAATACATCAAATAAATTGTGAAATGATAATAGTCAATGAGCCCATTACAATATTCATTTTAAATAATTCTTACGTTTGCTATCCTACACCGTCTTATCGGTGTATATTTACTTAACAAAAGTCACATTCATTTACACTTAGTTCAAAAGTTTTATTCTGATCCTTGAACAGAAGCCATTCAACTTATGATTCAAATATAATTAACTTGGAAAAAAAAAACACACTGACAGTAAATTAGTGTGTTGTGAACTAACTGGAGTTCCATTGTTATAAGGAGACACTATGCTCCATTACTCACATCACTTTTGTACAAGTAAATCATGATACAATGGAGCCCCCCTTTAACTATAGCCTATTGCATTCATGGAGTCATCTAAACCATCATAATCACATACGGTCGTCGCAAGTGATATGAAAAGTGCACAATAACAATAGCTGTAGCTCCACTATTCGCTTTGTTATATAGGATAACACACACATTTATAACATATAAAATTATGTACTTCCGTTTATTAAAATATATCAACGAAATTTACAGAAAAAAAAAACAGAGTTCAAACAATACAAACATCGTAATCATTTATATTCATATATTTTCATGATGTTCAATGTTTTGATATTTTTTATTTGTTTTGTTTTGTTTTTATTTCACTGGTTACCATTGTGATTGTGGTTCAGAGACAATTTTAAATTAATTATATATGGAAAAGTTATTATTAAAAACTTTGGCATATTTAGATGATAGGCTGAACAAATGTTACATCAATTGTATGTTTTATCAATCGAAAACAGATTCATTTCAGAAAGAAAAAAAAAAAAACTAAAAATAAAATTATTTAAATGACTAAATCTGTCATGATGTATCTTTCGGATGAGGAAATATAAAACGGCGACTAAAATTTAATTGATAATTGAAATTCAATTTGTTTTAAATCATTACATTTTAATTATGTGTTTTCTTTCACAGTTTACGTAAACATCTTATGACCAATTATAGATGAATCACTGAACCAGTAAATCCATTTGATGATAACTGAAGTTAAGAAGCAAGCAAAGTGAATTGATAAGAAAATTTATTACTGGCACATTTATTGAACTGTCACATTTTATTTAATTCCATTTTGTCATTTGCTTTCAATCGAATTCATTCTTATGTGATTTGGAACTTTATAATTATGTCAAATGCCATTGTGCAACACATAAGTAGCATAATTATAAACATGACAATCGTAATCAAAAAAATAAATGTAAAGTATTGTCGGTAAAAGTTAAACAGTAATAGACCTAAACCGAGTGCTGAGTAATGACGGTTTTAAAACCAATTGTTGCATGAAAGTAGGGTAAACTGTTCCGTCAAAATTTTATAAATTTGCATAATTCTTCAACGGTATTCATATCATGATTGTATTGTAGCGAAATTATTTTTATAAACAAATTGGATCCGCTTTGTACACATACCAAAATATATTTATGAACAATATTGGTGAACATTTGGATAATATTCAAATAAAATAAAATTTCATTATTATCAAATTAAATTGACCATCTTTTGTAATCAAGAATATGTATATGCAATTGCAAATTAATTATTATTATTATTTTGTATTTGATTGGGCCTCGTACTTCGTTATTAAACATATGATAAACTGTTCATTATATCATTAAACATAAAATATTAATATCTAATCATTACTTGATATTTTTTTTTTATTGTTAAGATTAAGTATATCAACTGAGACTTTTAGTTGAAAATATTAAATACACATACAACCAATTGTGTTGTGTATACTGTAAAAATAATTTAGAGGATATTGATAGCATTCTTCTAGGAAGAACATAAGACCTAGTTAACTGATTAATATAAATGTATTAAATTTCACTTTTCAATGTAAAATGTGGGTGTTGATTATACAGCCATTATTTTTTTATATACGGAATTCTTGTAGTATATGATAAGAATTATTTTTTTTTTTCGGCAATAGTCGTCAACATGAATATTTTTAAAGAACGGAAATTAACTCAATGGACGGTTGACTTATTTCAATTTTATTTTGTTACTACCATTGTAATACAAGTGAATGCAATTGATTTAATCAAAATTAAATTCACTTTCGTTTCCCACAGATTCCTTTATTAGTATGTTATTCCTGATACAATCATTACTCATTATCATCCTATTTAACTATAATTCATAAAAAATATTGTCTTATTCAATAAACGTTATCGATCGTTATGAACTTTTAAGGTTATTCTGATTATAACGCAGAATTATAATTATGTGTTTGGGCAAATGGCATGTGAGTCATATTGAATATTAGTTATATTGATTCTTATCTTTGTTCCAATGGCCTCATAGTTTCATATAAATGGCCTGCATGTTAAATGTCCCTATTCATACCACACTCACCCTTAGAAATATGTACTATCGACTAATTATTTCGATTTTCATTATCAAGGCTATACCCAATATTATGGGTATTAACATTCGATTCATAAATTTATTTATGCTAGGCCACATATGATTTATTCCATTACATATTGAATTCATTTCAAACTTTGAACATTTTAGAATCATGAATATTTTATTACAGATGTTCGGATGCACATTAACGATTACAGATTGTTGTTCATTCACACACATAATGAAATTTTGTCTTAATTTTTATTTTTATTTTTTCCGTATAGAGAGGAAAAATATACTCACAATTATCTACACAAAACGAGTTTTTAACGTTTTACATGTAGATATTTATGGTCTTTAGTTTTTATTCTAGTCGATTTGAGTTAACAATGGCCGTAATATACGACTCTACAACCACATTAATTCTCATCAAATGCAGGTAAGTGCAGTGGAACCCTCAAAGGATTTTAGAAGAGATTCTTTCATGTCTGCTGTCTAATCCCTAACTGTTGAGAAATGCAACGTATACAAAAGTAGGGTAGGTTTAATGCGCTTTCATTCTTTTCATAACAATTTGGTTTTCTACCATGACTTTGGTAACTTTAAATCATCAGACGTAAGAGAGTATTGTAACGTTATTATACTACGATTCCTCAATAGAAAAAATCTAACTGGTATTTATATTTTTTTTCTTTAATAGTTAAAGTATTTGATAATTAATAAGAATATTTATGTTTATGATTTCATTTCTTTGTTCGTACATCGGCACCAGAGCCCAACCCGATACACTTCACCTAAAAGTGTTCGTAAGACAGGGCATATTTTTTTTTTAAGTGATATGGAATACCGACTTATCTAGCAGCAAAATAAAAATAAAAATACAAAAACAACTCGTAAATTGCGTAAATATAGTTGTTCAAGTCAAAGATCTTATTGTCCATGAATCCAACAAAATACACCAACACCAATCACTTCGCAATGATGACAAATCCGAATATATTCAGCCAAGTAAAAAGAGCCATATTTACCTTATTAGCGCACTTTAATTCCGCATCAATCGCTGATGGTAACCACTCTTTTGGTTCACTTTTCACTAATAATTTATTACTTGTTATTGAACTGATCTTCACATTACTTCCAGTCACTTACGATGGATGTTATGCATACATGTATTCAATTGTGATCAGTTTCTTAAATTAATTTCACAACACACTTGAGCACATAATTTTTGTCGATGTAAAATGCTACGTAACACAGAACTGTTTTTAATGAAATATCAGCAAATGTTGATCAGATCGACGACTCAAATGCTGTTTGATGATGATAAAACAAAATTTCCAGGAATTTTTCGAGGCTGATGTAGTATTTTGGATTGAATCAAATTGCAATTGCTTCCACAATTATCTAGACCTATTCTTCCACAGTTTTTTTTTTTGCTTTTTGTAACTTGTAGCAACAACTATTCCGTTCAAACACAGTGTAAGCTCAAATACAGCAGAAATGAAACTGAACTGGTATGAATTTAGTCACTCTACAATGAATAAAACGCCCAGAGTACGATGTTTGACTCGGAATTCATCGGGCTCAACGCCCAGCCCAAGCTTAAATGAAGTTGAGGCAAGTTTCGAACTAATAACAGATAACGTTTGGAATTAAAAATTAAGTCTACGGATTATGAATGATTTGAGCATTCTAGTGGTTTACCCATATTCTAAAATACATTACTGTAAATTGTTTGGTGTGTAAGGCTATATGAACACATTGATTTGGACAAAGGTGCCAATAATAATGAATCGGATGTCATTAATCTGATATTACATTCCAAAAAGGGCATTTCAAAAAAACTTTAACTATTCCGTCTTATATCCAAAATAAAACAACTTGAACAGTTATGATATCGTTTTCAATTCACACAATCGAATATAATTCAATTGAACATCTTCAAAAATGAAAAGTGTAAACCGAAAATATTAAAAATGAAATGAATACATAATTCTTCGACGTACATCAATGGCTTTCAATTGTGCTGCTATGCTTCACTAAATCCGCTAAGATACATATATTCAATATAATTTAATTAAGCATCTTCTCATTACAGAATTTTCATATAAAAGGTTCAGATCTATGGATAAATTCTCATTTCTAATTTTATTTTTGCCAATAGTTGATCTCATATTAAATAGTATGTATTCTAAAGAGTGGTGTATTCATTTGTGGATTATCCTTACCACCCTAATAGCAGGATACTTGGCAGATAAAAAATTTATTCCAGTGAAAGAATTAAAAGTAAATGGAAAGAATTTTGTGCTGTCGTCGGTATACGATGTGATCAAAGACAACATGAGAACAGATCATCTAAAAGGTTTGACCTTACCGTCATACGATTTTAGAAACAAACGGACAACTAATGAAAAAGTAGACTATTACAATCAGGCTCAAGGTTCTGAATCAGCAGAGTGAGTTTACAATTAACTGATTTTAATTTGAATTTAAAATGGATAATATTTTTACAGGTGGGTAGATGATCATCAAAATCATAAAGAAGTAGTTTGCACCACACAACATAAAGATGACGATTTTCATTCACGCCTACAGATTTCAGATAATTATTTTCCAGTTTTAAACACCATCGGTTCATTCCTGAAATACGCCTTTGGTGGTTTATTTATGATTTTGTTGCCTATCATAGCATTCAAAGTATTCGTACTTCCATTTAAGATTTTATTAGGTTTAAAAGCAATTGCTACTGCAAACACTTTTTTATTTGGCGCACTTCTCTATCGATATCTTAAAATGTCTGGAAACGGAGACGGAGTTCTTTCACTGTTTGGCAACCGAGTTAAAAATCTAGATATTGGTGTGGACCCGTTAAAGGAAACAATTGACAATGAGGATGAATCAGATGATGTAGATTACGATAATATAAATGATGAACGGGTGAGAAAAATTCTACAATTCATACAAGATAAAGACAATAAGATTTAATTGAAAAACAAATAGTTTTATTTAAATTTTATATATCTAAGAATTATAATAAATGTATGTTACTCTAATTTGGATGTTTAGTTGCAAAATTCCAGATTTCAATTATAATTTCTTCATAGAAACAAATTTATGTTTTTTTTAACAATTTCTGTAACAATTTTTAATCGTCACTATCATCGTCGGTATCATCGTTGGTATCTTCGTCGTCTGATCCACTTAATCCTTGATCGTTATCATCACTATCATTTGAAAAATCATCGCTACCATCATCGTCAATAGAATCATCTACAGATAAATCATTAGACACTAATGAAGATTCTTCATCACTAGAATTATCATTCTCCATTGTTGTGTTCAGAGTCTCTTCTAACAACTCGTTTGGCTGAAGTTTTGCGGCTACTTTTATTTTGCCATTCACTTCTCTGGCAATTACATTTTCAGTTTCTTTTTTAATTTTCTTTGAAGCCACCTTATCTACAGAAGCTGATTCGTCTTCTGGCTTTCTTTTCTTAGATCGCAACACACCAGACAGATCTAATTCGAATTTCTCAAGTAACTTATCAGCTTTATTCTTTAATTTCTCCATCTTTATCATTTTTTCTGTTTTCACTTCAGGCCCCTTAACATCTCCACGGCCTAAAGAATTATAATTATTAATTAATATCTATAATTTAAATGTTCTCAATTTTCACACTTACTCAGATTAATATAAACTGGTACTGATACTGGAACATTTGCACATGGATGAATATGAATCGTATGAATGTTGTCCGATCCACCGGGTATCTTGACCCCCATTAATTTTACTACATGGATAATATTCTCAACAAATTCCTCTGTTGACATACCAAGTGTTCCTACTGGTACACTAATTAAAACACCAGTGTTTGGCACGTGGTAAATAACTCTCCTTAATACATTAGCGAATTCTTCTTGTAAGTTCTTAGCTTCTATATCAATTGGAACGCAACTCTTGCAACGCTTAGCAAACATTTTTCCAAGGAATGAATTCACATGCCTTACAATACGACAATCCGCCAGGAATTTTTCATATGTATTCATTAGTTTCTTCTTCATTTCAAATGTCTTATATTCATTGTAAATTTGATTGAGAGACAAAACGGTTACGTTCTTCTTAATACCCTTTTCAGCCAACAATTTCTCGAAATGAGCCACTGTTGGTTCATAATCGACTTTACGTCCTCGGACCAAATCTTTAGTAATGATGCAAATATCAGTATCATCATTAACAATAGTGTGTTCAAGCAAGCTAAAATTTTTAAATACAAAACGGTTAAATCTCTACTATGATCACAATCGATGTATCAATGGTTACTTACAGTGACGAATTGTGCGGTTTGGTTTTTGGGACCTTGTACATACTGAATTGTAACATGAAAGTTAAGTTATCATCAAATAAGCTGGGTTTCTTTTTCTGTACATCGCTACTTAGCTTTTTAGCAGCAGTGACGAGTTTTGTAACATTTTCCTTCGCAAAGGTACTCTCAAAGAGATCCTCAGGGAATGCTTTTGGTGAAACACCCTTCGGAAGTTTTTTTGTTTTCAACTTAGTTGATACCGGTCCATCTCCAGCAGCATGTTTATCGGCTTGCTTGTTACCTTTTTTATTTGTTGTCACATTTGGTGTCGTTGCCATTGTTGACACAACCTTGTTACCATTTTTTACGATATGTCCCTTAGATTTGATTGAATTCTTACTATTACCGTTTTTAATTGGTCCAACCTTTTTACCATTTACCGATCCAACTGATTTAACTGCAGTTGAATTCACAGATTTCGTAGATTTTAAAGCAGCCTTTATCTTAGAAGTAGTACCTTTTAAGCTATTGCCTTGTTTTACAGTTGCATTGGACCCGTTTTTTGAAGCCTTATCAGATGGTTTGGGTTTATCGGCATCCTGTTTCTTCTGAATTGGAGCGACCGGTTTCTTTAATTCTTGGCTTCCTTTTTTGACCTCCGGTTTAGATTTTTTAGCATCCTGTTGAATCTTTTTGGCTTCTTGTCCAGATTTCTTTGAATCAGTTCCAGTCTTCTTGGTTGGTGCTTGCTTTTGTCCATTCTGTTTTTTATCTTTATCGTTTGAAGGCTTCTTCTTTAGATCCTTTTTTGGATTAGCAACAACTCCCTGCGATGTCGCTTTTACTTGTTTTGCGGCCGCATTACTCTCAGATTTTGATTTCTTAACTTGTTGTGTCTTGCCATTTTTAGTTGATTTCTTTTCAGTTAAACTGTTTGCTTCTCGTATCATGTCTTTGAGAGTTCCCTTGCTCTTTTCCAACATACAGACCACATTGTTTTTCTTCACCGTGTTACTTTTCGGTTTATTTTTTGTGACTCCGCCACCGCCACCGCCACTTTTCTTTTGGCCGCAAGTAGTGCCTTTAACTAATTCAACTGATTTTGGTTTTGCCATTTTATGTAGTTTTATATGAATTTAATTAAAATTAAAAGTATTAAAATATTTTTCTCGATTCAGATACGCGACCGCACGAATTTTTCGATTTTAAAAATTTTTGCAATGCACGTTTTGAAGTTTTGTTTATTACAAGCACACACGTGGTAATAGAATCCATCACCTTTAAGGCAATATACCAATACCCACGCTATATGCTTTTACTTCTTATTTGTTCTCAATGGTATAAATGAGACGAATTACTCAGTACTTATGATCGTGAGTAAATTAGAATGATTTTGTACATCACTGCCATGAGCATAATCAGTGACATTTCTCATAATATTTCCCGGCACAGGATGCCCAGCTGATGATGAAATAGAATTGTAATTTAAATTTTATTTATTTTATTAATAAGAAGAATTTTATTTATTTTATTAATGCTATTGATCATCAGACAGATAAACTGTAATTCAGTATAAATTCAGTTAAAAAGTTTCGTTTAATGGAGTGAGAAAATAAAACTGCCGTAATGACAAGAAGACTGTCGGATTGTTAAAATTTCAACTGTCAGTGAGGGACAGTTCATGAAGACAAATTGAAACCAAAATAAACAATTTTTCGAATTAAAAAATTAGTTTTAAATTAATCCCATGGATACTTCGTTTTCCATTCAAATCGTGAATTAAGTGAATCGGAACATAATATTTGATGATATTACAATCCAATAAGTGTGATACAAATTGTGAGTGCTTGGTAATTATTATTAACAATAGTGTGACTGCTCTTTGGTAAAAATTTCATCTGATTCAAAACAGTGAGTTTTGACCAGGTGTATCGCTTGTTGGTCCCAATAAAATTAGTTTTAAATAAGCAACATCGTGTATGAATTTATCGATAATTTAGAATACGGTCAAAACTACTTCCGCTGAAAGTGACTAATCCACACGGATAACAATTGCAGCTAGAACCATTGGAACACTAACAAGAAGATGAATTCGATACACATAATTCTCGTGACAATTAAATTAGTGTAATAGAGAAATTCGCGTTGTGTGTTGGGTTCCAGGGCTTATCAGCAGTAGCAACGATAAGCGAAATTAGGTAAAGGTACCCAGTCAAATTCAAGTCAAGTGTACGGTATTTAGTATATAGTTGAACAGTGTAATAATGCCAATACCAAAAAGGATAACGCGAAAGACAATAGGCATTTTAGGAACAAAGGCACGTAAACCGATAAAGGATGGATTTATTACGGTGAGTAATGTACAATTTAGCTCTATCAATAGCAATATGTGTGATGGAATTTAGTTCCAAGGTAGTTTATCGAAATAACACTTGTTAACAATTTCAATCTCATTTTCACGGTAAAATGTTTGATGAAGTATTGCATTATCATACACCTCATTTGGTTACAATATTTGCTTATATTTTTTTGTTATCACGTTAATTGGCAATGGTTACATTATAATATACATATTTATTCGGTCGAATTAAACATCCAATACATAAATATGAAGTACAGTGTTATATGTATACTACATTCTGGGTGGTATTCCGTTGAGTTGGCGCAGACATCCGTTGCTCCATTAAAGTCTGGAATATCAAATCGAATTTTAAACGAACCAGACCAGCTGCTAAACTGGACGAACAAGAGACACACATTTTATTAATTTCGTTTTTTGGTTCAACAATTCAGTTTTCCTTTCATTCTGTAGGAGGATTAGTAGTGAGACAAATCAGAAAAATAAAAAAATAAAGTTTGAGAAGACGCTGAAAAAAAAATTTAATAAATAAAGTGTGGCTTTTTCAGTGCAATCAAGTGCAATTATGGAACAAATTCTGAGGAAAATTCAGATGTAACTTTACATAGTGTATTCATATCGAAAAAGAGTGAAATAGTTTTCGTTTTTTCTTCTTTTACTCATTGTGTGCTTTTACTTTTTATCTGGTTCTTATGTTCCAATAAAGAAATCAGAATAAAAGAACATACATATTTGTTCTAAATTTTGTAATTTTGATTTTACTCCAATTCGATAACAATACTATCAACTTTTCTGTGGTCTGTGATAATGTTGATTTGTTATAATTACAATAAGATTTGTTATCGCTAACAAATCATTCATTCGGTTATTCGACGTGTGTGTCTAGTTTTACCAATTCATCAATTTCAATTTCCTGTAATGGTAAAAATTGAATTAAACAGAAGTTAAATGTTTTCGTTTAGTGTTATTGATGGCACATCTTGAATATAAAAGAACGTAATATTCAATGTATTGTTACATAAGTTATCTAACATACATGTTGTGATAATTATAGATTGATTTTACAGCAGATGAGCGAGATAGAGAAGACCTTGTGTTGGGTTACTTACAAACTGATAAATTTTGCAACATACATATTTATATTTTCTGTATAGAAACTGTATACGCAGTCATACATAATGATTTATGTACCCTTTTGTTGTCTTATATAACAATTCATATATTTCTAAGTCAAAATATTCTACATACATTCAACTAATTCCATCTGATGAATATATGAGATTATCATGAATCAATATTTTAATTTCATTGAAGTCGAAATGTGTAGTTGTTCACAATGAATTTATTTAAATTCGGACAATAGGAATAACATATGAGGATTGTAGACTGAAAGTCTCAAACGAAAGGGAAAAGTAATAATAATAAGCATTAGAAGTCATTAATCGCATATTTAATACACATGTACACCGATTCTCTGGTCGTATCCTTGACTCTCTTTATTCAACATACATTTGTATACCTGGATCTCTGGGTAAATGAAAATAAAAAAAAAAAAAAAAAACAAATCTTGCAATTGACTATTGTTGATTTCAACTGTTCGTTTGCTTTTAAATTGCATGCAATTGTTTTCTTTTCAACCAACAAAAATCATATAAAACATTAAATATATTATAAGCAATTGGTTTAAATTGCGAACAATACTTGAACAAATTCAAATAATATTATATTGCGTCAAAAAATTATTATTATTGTTTGAATTAAATGTGTATATTCAGTATATGGATGACTCCAATTGGTTTAAAACTCATAACAGTTCAATTAATAAATCTTGGTAACATGAAAATGTAAAAATTTTTGAATCCAATTCAATGAAATTTCTGTGTGAATATCAAATGATATCATTTTATATTTACAAAAATATCAACCACAATGGACAATGAGATAAAAAATGTACGAACATTAAAATATCAACTGAATATTTAAATAATGAAAATATGCTATGTAATATTCAATGAATATCCTGCACTTTATACCTGGAATTTAAAAACCGTAATAATATTTTAATATGCAGATGTATAAATCGATCATTTCTTTATTTTTCCTTCATACAAATTTATATTATTTTAGTATGTTCATCGATTTAATATAAAATTTGGTATTAAAGTATCTACAAATTTTTGGTGTTTAAGCCAAAAGTTTTGGCATAAATTCCGTTTCATTGGTGTATATCAGTTGCACTTGGATTTCATAATATATAAATAAATTTTAGATAATTTGCATAATTGGCTCTATTTGTCGCGTTTATTCGGTTATTTAGGTAACCGAAAATAATGTTGAAGAATTGATTGTCGGATTTATATGTATAACAATATAAATTTTGTTGAATGCAGTTACATACTGTTACATAAAGCATCATGATACTGCATTTTAATGAAGACCCCTGTAATATAAAATTATATTGTTTTCATTACATTTTTAGCATTGAAGTGTATAATTGCCAGAAAAGAAGTTCAATAATACAGTCATCGCTTAACTAATAGTTATCTTATCTCATTGTTAAGTGTTGAGCGATTTCTACAATTACTGATAACAGTGGCTGACTAATCCTACACTGTGTGGAAGCGAAATAGCGGCAACAATTAATTAACAGCAATTAGATGTGGAATTACCAGATAGTTAATATTTTAAAGGTTCATTGAACATGATAATTCCATAAATATAACAAAATGCTATTAATTAAACTAAACGTACATACATACAGTGCCGGTATTATTATTCGATTGGTGGATGAATTGGTTAGAATTAATATTGGTTTTAATGAATTGTTAATGAAGTTGTCTAGTTGAGTTATGACAAAAGGACTTTCAATACTACACGTATTGAATCAAAAATTCACAATGGTGTTATGTGTTATAAAGACATACAGTTGGTTTGGATAAAATTATGGGTCTGTTTATACTGGGGACCTCCAATCAATTGAAGATAATCGAAATTGGTGCCCTTTCATGGGTCTTATTATCGACAAACATTAAAACCACATTAAAGTGAAAGTGTTTTCTTTACCGTTTAATTCGAATTGTTATTTGAAACGGTACGGAGGTGTTATTCTTATTCTAGTTAATCTACTGTGAACACAATATATTGTAGTTTCGAAGTTAATTCATTCGTAATGGTGCTGTTGGTGGGTAAACAATCAACCAAATTCAAATTAATTCTAAATATTCTGATTAATTCTTGAATATAATACTCTTTCGGTTGTTGTTTTATAATCACACTATGTCGAAACACATAATTTAGTTTGTTCACATTATGTTAATGCTAAATTGTACATTATAAATTATTATGAATGTTGTTTTCAGATAAAATTATTATTCAAAATGTTTATTAGTTGAAGGAAAATCCAACAAGAGAGAACAAATGGTATAAGCACTACTAAATAATTCATAGTAATCTATCGTTTCTGTTATTATGTTGGCACTTTCTATCTATCTGGATTTTAATATTACATTATGTATCTAATGTATGGATATTCAGAAAAAAGGAAAATTAGTTTAATATTTTGATTGACAAGGTTATATTTTTGTGAATTTGTGGTGTTTTGAAAGTGTCCAGTCAATAGATAAAAGAGCATAAACATATAAGCAATATACAATTGAAATGACACAATCAGTTGAAATGGAAATGGAAATTGTATCATCGAATAGTAAATGTGACCTACCTGATGTGGTCAGGAATCAAGAATCACCGGAAGATCCATATGATTATTCAACTGTATCAACGCACAGTTGCTCATCAATTGAAAATGGTAGCAACAGTTCTTGTGTTAATTTAATAAGAGTCAAGTCGGCAAAAGAGCGTGCTGAAGAGATACCAAATGAATCGTTAATTGTGCCAGTCACATCAAATCAACAGTCATCTGTTAACATAATACTGCCATTAAGATCACAGTATAAAATAACATCAAATTTTCAGCAACTCTGTCAGCATTATAAGGTTATTATTGATGTGTATTTGTAACTAATTAGAGCAAGCACCATTTCACCAAGCATATGCCACAATCATTTATAACTTCGTTGGGTCAAATAATCCCTTAAATAAAAATTATCATTCAAATTACCATTTTATTATATCTATACTTATCGTACCGATAATCATGAACATCATTCAATATTTCACATTTCTTAATTAACACTTCAATTAGCATTGACTTTGTAACAAGCAACCGTAATAATTAATTTATAAGTGAAATTCAAAAGAATTTCCAATTTATTGATAACTGAAATGTTTTGGTTTTATTATGATTCCAGAGCTCTGGTATTGGCGAGCCGAGTGTATATCATGCACTTGTTGTGATATTCTTAGAATTTTTTTCTTGGGGACTCCTAACTATGCCAGTGATTAGTGTAAGTAATCAAAAATTGAATTCTATATCATCAGGAACAATTCTGAACAGAACGTGTTTTAATCGAAATAATATTATTCTATTTATAGGTATTAAATAGCACCTTTCAGGGTCATACATTCCTAATGAATGGTTTAGTAATGGGCATCAAAGGGATTTTATCGTTTCTGAGTGCACCGTTGATTGGTGCTCTGTCAGATGTTTGGGGCCGAAAATTTTTCCTATTAATTACAGTTTTATTCACATGCGTACCAATTCCACTAATGACAATAAACTCATGGTAAGTGGTAAGGGATGATGAGAATTTTGAATCGTAATTTATTTTATAATCATTTTAGGTGGTTCTTTGCTATGATCTCAATAAGCGGAGTATTTGCAGTCACATTCTCTGTAGTATTTGCGTATGTAGCTGATGTAACAACCGTTGAGAATCGATCAAGAGCTTACGGTTTAGTATCTGCCACGTTTGCCGCTAGCTTGGTAAGGATACATAATGTCAAACATGTTAGGATACAATTATAAATTTGAATTGAATCATTTTAGGTAATTTCACCTGCGATGGGTGCATATTTAAAAGAAGTATATGGTGATACATTAATTGTAGCCTTAGCAACTGCCATTGCTGTTTTAGACGTATTTTTTATTTTGGTTGCGGTGCCAGAGAGTTTACCAGAGAAGGTGAGACCAAATCCATGGGGCGCACCAATTAGTTGGGAGCAAGCTGATCCATTTTCGGTAAATATGATGTCAATCATTTGGCGCAATTTCCTTATATATCAAGACACTTGAATTGAGTTATCTGATTATGTTTTAGGCGTTAAGACAAGCCGGATTAGATCAAACAATATTAATGCAATGTGTCACTGTACTGTTATCATATCTACCTGAAGCTGGTCAATATTCCTGTATATTTGTTTATTTAAAATTAAAAATGGATTTTAGTTCAATTGAGGTATCAATTTTCATTGCTGTGGTTGGAATATTGAGTATTATAGCACAGGTAGTTTTGGGATCACTGATGAGGGTGCTTGGCGCTAAACGTACAATAATAATTGGTTTATCATTTGAAATGATGCAGTTATTAATGTTTGGATTCGGCAGTCAACGATGGTAAATAAAATGGAAATAGGAAATTTAATGCCACTGTTAGCACATCGTATTAACGTAAATATTTAAATGGTGTTCATTTTCAGGATGATGTGGATAGCTGGTTTTTTAGCTGCGTTAGGATCAATTACATATCCAGCGATAAGTGCTTTTGTTTCAATACATTCGAATCCGGATCAACAGGGTAATGAGTGTTTTGATAGTCGTGTATATGAATTAATAACATGATTGTAAAATAATTTTAGGCGTTGTACAGGGAATGGTAACCGGAATGCGTGGACTTTGTAATGGTCTTGGGCCAGCTATGTTTGGAGTGATATTTTATTTATTTAATGTAAACTTGAAACTAGATCATGCTGATCTAATGTTAAAGCCAGGTGACATAACGCCCGTGGTCCAACAGAATCAAACAATTTATGACGCCTATACTCAAATAGCGCCAGGTCCGCCGTTTGTATTTGGTGCTCTAATGGTACTGTGTGCCATCCTAGTAGCTGCTTTTATACCAGAGAAATTTGCTGACACGGCAAGACGGCCGTCATCTGTATTAGATAAAAAAAGTATTCTAGAAAATGTTTCAAATGCATAAGAATGTAAATCATCTAAACGATGTTGACCTTAACTTTTTTAGGAATTTCATTGGGATCATATGAAATTGAAAGTGGACGAAAAATGGTTGGTCAATTAACTCCATTAATGCGTGAGGATTCGGCTGAATTATAAAATTTAAATATATTTATGGTACCAGATAATCTTGTACCATAAATGTTTGTGTCATCTGGACGCTGTTAAAATAATATAATTGTTAAAATTTTATTTTAATTGCTATAGGTAATATTTATTTATTGAGTTATTGTTTTATTTAAATTTTTCAATTAATGAAAAAAATGAATGAAACGTAATTAGGTACTATATGTAATTAATAATGAAGGAAAACATGAATTATGTATTTGAGTTAAAAAAAAAGTAGATTGTTTTTCTTGTTAATATTAACGTTAGGTAATTTTATATAAATTTTGATAACTGAATGAGTCTGTTTTTAATTACGTTAAAGAAAGATTGTGATCAATTATTGATTGTAAAGTATGTACTGAGTTGTTATTGGAAGAGAAAGTGTTGATGATATGTGAACGAAAAGATATTGTTAATGGATAAAGATGATATTTCTCTTAATTAACTTTTATTTTTTTAATCTGAACTGGACCAAACGTTGAAACAAAGATTAGCTTATAGTAAATAAAGACAGATTACTTATTTTGCAAGAAAAAAAAATAATCCTACATAAAAACCACCATTTTTTTATTTGATAAATAATAAAATTAATTTGTATTGCTAATTAAACAATTATCTCAATTTTTAAGCTATACTTCGTTCGATGTTGCAGTGCTCAGGGTTTTTAATCATTTGTGTTTTTAACGATTCATTTTATTTTAAAATTGATTCGTTTTACCTGCAGTATATCCAAAACAGTATAAACATACGATATATATATGCAATATATTAATTTGTTTATTCTGCCATAAGACTAGTCATAATACTTAGAATACAATATCTGATGACATGGGTATCGCAGAAATATGAAAAGAACGATAGTTATCGATAAAATATACATATGTCCTACCTGAATAACTAAATAAAATTTCGTGTATGTACATATTAAAATTGAATCAACATATTAATTTTAGTTAGCTTAATTACTATATTATAACAGTTTGATTTTTATTATAATTAGGTGCACAAGGAACACCATAATACTATGATTTCGATGTAAACGAACTAGAAAGTATTAACTCGTAATTGAATTTGTCAGTGTATAACCACCAAATATGCATAAACATAAGCATGGATAAATGAAAATTAAAAAAAAAATTGTTAGCCAATTCAAAATTTCAGTATAAAAATATCGTTGTTACATTAATGAGGTAGATTCTTTAGAATAATGTGATTGACAGATTCAATAAAACAGTAACTGAAACATTATTTTTCTAAAAATAAACTGGAAACTGACTAATAATTCTTACTATCATTTGGAAATTGGAAACATATTTTCAATAACAGATAAACAATCAATTTAAATCTCACTCAATTCCAAACGAGTTCTTGTCAATATCACTCTTACCTCTTACCAGATCCATTAATAGAGTAGATAAATTCGTTAATACTTCCCGTTGATTACTTTCTCGAACAAAATTTTATAAATTTTTGGTTGACTCATTGGCACTGCAAGATTACTCACATTGGCAGTTGTTATCTTTAAATCTGATTTACAATAGGGCAACAATTGGTACCATCGAGATCTTCACAATCGGTTCAGTGACGTTTTTTGGGGGATTGCTTCGTATGTTCTTTGAACTATAGTAATTGAACTTTTGTCAGGTCATAAAAATTTATGTACTTAATTAATTTATGGTTCATCCAAAGGTAAACTGAAGCGGTTGGGAATATTCTAATATTTGATTTTTTATGGTATCAACTTAAGGAATTACTCAATCTATGCGTATAGCTTAATCTTAAGATACTTCATTCAACAACATGTTTCAATTGTACGTTACTCATTATCAGTACTTCTTTAACTGATTTGATAACAATTTTAATTCCTTATATATTTCGGTTAACTTGCGATTCAATTCAGTTTAGACTCAATTTTGTATCGTGAAGTGTTAAATAAGTGAATAATGAAGTTGACATATATTTTAATTGTATTTTCTGCCTGTTTCTTAGCGATTCGGGCACAAGAACCAGCAAACCCCATTGATTGGCATTCAGTGGAACCAATTGCTCAAGTGCCTGGATTCTGGGATAGTTTTCCATTGCTGAGATTTATTTTGCAACTGTTCTCACATAATTTCGATTTATCGTATGGCAATAGAACGGAGCGTGATAGTTTTCCACATATGGTTGGAATCGTTGTCAACCTTGATCGTGGCAATGGATTCTGTTCTGGTGCTGTACTATCGCCAAATTGTATAATGACTGCTGCTCATTGTGTCTATTCGTAAATATTTAGAACTATTTCATTTCATCTTATAGTTAAATCTAACTTAATCATTCTGATATAGAGCTTATTCTGGAATCCTTATTACCGGAGCCCATAACATTCGGAATGGAACTGAAGATGGTCAAAGACGGTATGTCTTTGAACAAAGTAATATCGTAATCCATCCAAACTATTTCCCCGATTCAATTCAACATGATGTGGCGCTAATAAAAGGCGTAATGCTCACTTTAAGCGGTATTATTTTGCAATATTTTTTGAAAAATGCGGAATAGTTTACTAAATTAAAATATCTTATCTTATTGATTAGATTTCGTTCAACCAATTCGACTACCAACACGTCGACAAGCTGGCGCTACTTGGCAAAATCAATTGACTACTCTTTCTGGATGGGGAAGATCATTATTTGATTGTGTGTAGTATTTAGCAACTCACTTGAGCCAATAGATAAAGAATGAATAATATTTTTCAGTTGCTGAAACACTGATTAGGGATGATCCAAGATTCATTGAAGGAACTGTTCTGAGTCGTGCTCGTTGTAATCTTGCTTTTCCAACGATGATCGGTCCGGATCAAATGTGTACACAAAGTGAAGAGTTCATAGGTGCATGTCCTGGAGATTCAGGTGAGATGAATATATATATAATGGATATTTATAGAGATTCTATAATTTTATCGTTTTGTTTTTCTGTTGTAGGCGGTGGACTTACTGTCGTTGAAGCAGATGGAAACAGGACATTGGTTGGCATCGTTAATATGATTTCAGCAGTTGGCTGTGAGGGTGGCAGACCGACTGTATACACAAATATTGCGAGCTACTCCACATGGGTAGAACGTGAAGCTGGTATTCCTGTTCGAGAGGATTAATAAGCTTGCATTATGAGACTTATGAGAGAAATTAAACTTAATCGTATCATTTTTCTTCCCTTACATATTATTTTGAGATCGATAAAATATTTAACTCATTCTTATTTGTCGATTCTAAAATTTTAGATTACAAGATGATGTACATAAATATGTAACGTTTATAAATTGATAATAAAAATCTGTTTATAACGAATTGAAAGAATTAATTTTAACTATTGCACAAAAGATGGTTCATAATAAATTTTACTCTAACGAATCCCATAATGTTTAAATTTTTACTCATTTGTAATGTTTGATGAAAACTTGATGATATTGTTAACAGCTGATTTTGAAAAAAACAATAATAGTGTGTTTCATATTTATTTATAAAAACGTGTTTTGTATAAATCGTCTCCTTAGTATTATAACAGTGTATAATGAAAATCATAGTTTCGAGTTATCTACATTTGAAGATTTTAAATACTTTAAAGTTAATATGAATACCGATAATCTTATGTTTGATTTTATCAATAACTAGAAAATTATAAATGTTATCAAATTTCCTTCAAAGAACGAAATGTAGATCATTATATGAGAAATTCAAATATGTATCAATTGAATTATCGTTTATCACATTTATACACTGTTATAATACTAAGGGGACGAAATTAATTTAGCAAGACATATGGGCCTAGTACCCAGAGTTGCAATCAAAAGAAAGAAATTATTTGACGAAATTAATTAGTTCTTTTGAATAAATGTATCTATCACTGTAAACACATTGAGTAAAACCGTGTTTACTTTAGTTGAAATTAAATTAATTGTACAGAACTATGAAGTGTCATTACGAGGTGTTAAATGTGGCCCGCGATGCAGATGATGCTGCTATAAAATCAGCATATCGCAAACTGGCGCTAAAATATCATCCCGATAAAAATTTGGATGATCCTGAGACAGCCAAGTGTCAGTTCCAGTTGGTACAACAAGCCTACGAAGTATTATCTGATTCTCACGAGAGAGCTTGGTATTTCCGTCACAGATTACGTATTCTCTTCGTTTCCTAATACACAATTGCAATATATTTTTAGGTATGACAATCATCGTGAACAAATTTTACGCGGTGGTCACACGGAATATGAGGACAACTGTTTAGATGTGTACCAATACTTTACTGCATCCTGTTACAAAGGGTTTGGCGATGATCCAGATGGTTTCTTCAAGGTATATGGAACTGTATTTGATACCATAGCCGCCGAAGACATAGAATTTATGGAAACTGAGAAAGATTTTGAAGAGATTCCTAAATTTGGTTCATCCTTAAGTGACTATGAAGAAGTTGTTGGTCCATTTTATGCGTATTGGCAGAGTTACTGCACGAAAAAAAGTTATGCCTGGCTTTCAAATTATAATATTAATGAAATTCGTGATCGAAGAATTCTACGTGAAATTGAAAAGGAAAATAAGAAATTACAACAAAAGGCCAGAAAGGATCGTAATGAAGAGATTCGTGCTTTAGTTGCATTCGTCCGTAAAAGAGACAAGCGAGTCTTAGAGCACAAAAGACTTTTAGAAGAAAGAGCGACCGCAAATAGATTGAAGCAAGAGCAAAAGCGAATCCAACAAATACAGGACCGTAGAAAAGAGCTGGAAGAGCAAAAACGGAAAACCCACAATAGTGCATCTCACAATGCATATGAAGCACAATTGAAAGAACTTGAAAATGCATATGCCAGTAGTGGAGAGGATTTTGATGATGACGATTCAGGAAATGAATTAGAAAATGGTGCTCAAGGTATATCTCTCGATGATGAAACTATTACTGATTACTATTTAGACGATTTATATTGCGTAGCGTGTAATAAATCGTTTAAAAATGCCTCATCATTTAGTAATCACGAAAGTTCAAAGAAACACAAGGACAATATAGAGAAATTGAAAAGAGAAATGCAGCTTGAAGAAAATGGCATTACTGAAGATGATGAGAATGATGAAGATGACCCTTCTGCTATTGTAAATAATGAAGTTATAATATCATCTGATGAAAATTCAGAAATACCATTAGCTAACTCAAAATTAAAGAAAAAAGGCAATAAATCGAAAAGAAAACAACAAGTGAAAGTAATCCAATTGGATGATGATAACGAGGTTGATGCAGCCTCCAACTCAGTGAATTTGTTAGACATAAGTATACATGAATCTGATAAGGATGATTGGGATAATAATGATAAAAGAAATAAGAAAATGAAAAACAAGAAATTACAAAAACCCAAACAATCGTCCATGACAACACCATCCAGTGATACTGCACCATCGAACAAACTTAGTGATGAAAATACCAAAGCACCAGTAAAATTGTCCAAAAAATCACAGAAATTGGAAATGCCAGAGGTTACACCAGGCTTAGATGTGAACCATGTCTGCGTGTCCTGCAAAGGTGTATTCGAGTCAAAAAATAAATTATTTCAACACCTGAAAAAGACAGGTCATGGTGTTTATATTCCTGAGCTCCATGCTTCCGCCAGTAAATCTACAGATAGTGGTAAAGGTAAAAGGAAGAAATGAAACACCGTAAACAGTTCTTATCATCTAATGTCAGATAATTAAGTGAATTGTTATTTAAAAGAGCGGTAATGTGATTTATGTCTTTACTATTATTAAATTTTATTGAAATAAACATTTTTAAATAATAAAATAAGTATTTATCCATTGAGTGACTTAAAACCTAAAACAATAATTCTTTGGATTGTGTTCGTATGTAAATCGTTGACTAATTATGATTGTCAATTATTATATTGTTCAGGTTTTTTATTATCATAAGTTAAGCAATATTAATGAGTATTTATTTTTATCTATGGCACACAAACAAGACGTTCACCACCCTCAACACGACGTTTAACACTCGATTTCATATTACCAGATTCTGCTTTAAGACTACAACCAGCACAAATGAAACACAATAGCATACCACCCAGAGCACAATAAAAGGACCATCCTAATTTGACAAATCAATTATGTTATATGATTGCTTCAACATATAATATGAGTTTGAATGTTATACTTACCAATAGAGCATTGATCTGGATAAAAGGCCTCAGCATCAGGACCGCATAAGTTTTTCACCCTGTCAGCGCCCCATCCAAAGGAATGTAAGAATACAGCGGCACCAACACAGATTCCACTAAATACTTGGACCGATCCAGTGATGTTGTGAATACTTTTGCCGAACAATGATTGGCGACAACAAGTGACTAGTGTTAAGAATACTGTTATCGTAAGTATTGTGAATCCCAGTGAAATGAAAAACATTGATGCCTTCCATAACCCAGGATAAACATAGTTGTCCGTTGCAAAACCATCAATATCGAATGCGCCGCAATGATATTTATCATACATATTTTTACATCTAAATGCATTCAAAATCTTATTATAATGAAAATTGAAAGTTCATGTCAATAAATAAAATTCTAATTATACCTCATGAATATTCCAACCGAAGGGTATCGCACGACAGTGAAATTTGATTCTGTTACTTTGTATGAGTCATAATTTGGTCCAATTAACCATTTAGCCGTTACAATTGCTGACAGTATCAACATATCAGCAATGAGACTAATGATGAACCAGAATAAACTTCCACCGGTTATTATCACATAGCACATATTCTTTGAGTTCTTCGTATTTGTTGAAAGAATTTAAAAGATTATTTGACCAAATCGTTTGAAATTATCACGTTAGTTAGTATGATGGTCTAACTAACAACTGAACATGAATCTAGTAGACTTCTAATGAACAGAAATAAAAAAAAAATATTGAGAAAAGAAGAAAACAAAATATTGTCGTAATATGTAAGCAATATAAAACACTTTGGAACATAAAATAAATATATTCTTTTGGTGCAATTATTCTATCGCTGCTGGGAATAAACTGTACGAGTTGTGGTTGAAATTATGGGAATTATGTGAACGGAATATACAATTGGTTTATGATATTCAAAATAGTTCATCACAACAGTTTTGGGTTAAACGTTTAGATTGTGATTGTCAGTTATATATTTTATTTTCAATATTCTAAATTGCTTATTCTTCTATAGTTGATTAGCATGGATTTTGTAAACCGATTGAATTAACTAAATATTGACGGGAAATAAATGGAAATTAATGTATAACTTCAGTCAATTTGAACTATTTGGTATGGCAATCAGTCAATTACTGGCCATTCAATTATTAATTCGTTAATTGTTGATTGTTAGAGGATTATTTATTACTTCACGTTTTAGTTCGTTTTTTTTTATATGATTTCTCTTTCGTTGGATCCAGCACTTTGAAGACTGGTTTCGCTTACCCGTTAAGCGCCGGTGCTTTTCCACACTAATCCAATATAGGTATATTCACTCTAACAGGCCTTAATTTTAACATCTTTTTAATCAAAATACATGAAATGAATCACCAAATAAAACGATCAATTTACAGTCCCTTAAAATAAACCATACGTTCTCTTTTATAAAATTCTATAATTGATCTGATATTCTCAGAAAATACAAAGATTCACCAAAAATTATTTGAAAAAAAAAAAAAACACACCAACAATTCACAATACCGTATCATATAACAAACATGAAATTCTATCTTTTTGCTCTGGCACACGGTTCACTGATCTATCTCATTTAAATTCATTGAGTTCCAATATCCTTGCACAATTTTCATCTGGTTAACAATAATAAATATTAATATTATTTAATTTAAATTCACTCCCATCTGTGGAATGATACTTAATTATTTGTGTGACTATTATGCAAGAACACACTCCTAATAATATTTACAATTTCTCTTTGTTATTTATAATGTTATTCAGTTAGAGAAGGAACACAGCTCCATATAAAAATATAATGTATAACAAAAATAAAACATATAAGTAAGTAAATTTCCTATGTTACAAACTCTTTCAACTGTAACAGTGATCACTCTGTACTGTTTCAATTTTAAATGGTTACTCCATTGCCAGAGACATCATTACTAAGTTTAACTGTGCCGTTCCAATATTCGTAAAGAAATGGAAATAATAAGTATAAAAAAAAAATTCTATCGGTTTTAATAATTGTGCGATGCCCAAGTGAATACAACCACGGTATAAACATAACTAATGCCTTATGTTTCGACACACACCCTAAATATATTATCATTGAATATGTTCGTTTATACACTCTTGAAACAGAAGTGAAACATCCATATATTTTTGTTATTTTGTATTTTATATAATTTTATTTTTTCATTTCAGCTTTTTCGTATGCTGCATGATTTTGTTATTTTTTTTTTCATATTCACTCACATTTACCATCAGTTCAAAGTGTTGGAATTAAATAGAAAACATACGGTGTGTCTGGAATCAACGGATACACATTGGGGCCTTTCAATAATTACAACTGCTCCTTCACCGATTTCAGCATTTAGCTGACTGACAACGAAAACCACACTAAATCCGCAAAAGAATATACACAAACGGATGGGTTTGGTAATGTTAAATAAAATGCTGTTGGTTGCATCGAAAAAATAAAACCAAATTCACATGTGTATCGTTAAAAACCATGATGGATAAGAGTAAAACAATACAGTAGGAATGGGAAACGAATAACAGCAATAGCATAAACAGACTATCTTGTTTGGTTGTATACACACATTCAATTCATCCAAAACGAATTTGTATGGTCAGGCAGTCTAAATTAATTGTTCCACTGGTAGATGCATTTTTTAATATTCTAATATGTACACGATTCAAAAAGACATGTACATCCAATGGCTTGGCTATTTGTTCGGCAGTTTCATCATTAAAATTCTTAACTGCTGTTATTCTGATTATATAAAACCGTAAGTATAAAAATTGATACAACAAAAATAAAATACTTCTAAGTTCCGTCTTAATGTAGGAACCCGAACACCACAAAATAAGCTGTTTTCTGTCTCCTTTTCACTTTATATGCGATCAGCGGTATCAATGCGGTATTCTTATGCATTAACTGCAATATGAATGCAACATTGAACAGAATGTTGCTATATAGCCAGTGTGGGCGCATTTTTTTTGTTGTTGTTGAACAGTTAACATCTTTTTCATTTCTCCCAACGATGCATTCAAGAAATAATATCATATGAGCAGTTCATCTTATTTAACGAAGTAAATTATTTTAATTTCACTTCTTTATCGCATTGTAAAAATGTTGATCCTCTTTCAATATTTATTATTGACTATGTTTGATATGTTCTTGTTCTTTGTCCATAATATGCGGTTCCACCAAGTTATTGGTCAACACATATCTTCTTTTTAAAACATTTGCTAACATTTTATTCATATAAGTGTGGTATAATTTTTATATACTCAACGCTATTTTATATCATATAATTGCAGTAAAACCAATTTTATCGATTTTATGATATAGGGAATGCATATCGATTGGTTGATAAGATCGATTTGAATGTGTGTGCACGTAGGGCTGAAAATTCTTGTTAGGGAATAGAATTGATTCATTCATAGGAGTGAATGTATTACCGTTCAGATTGTTTGGGGATAACTAATGCGTGCAGTCATAATAAGATAGCAATAACGAAGATAGGGACAAGTGTTGCGAATATTTTTCAATCCAATGCAGTCGGATGTGAAGAAAACGTTAAATTTTTCTTTTGAATGCTGTAATCATCTCTTTTATGATGTTTGCGCCTTCTAGAAATCGGTATGTCAATAGACCAACTAATTTAATTGCATAGAAAATCAAACAACGTATTTACCCATTTGATAACGATGAAAACCAATTAAATTTCGCACATTTAACGTAAAAAATACGCTGTTTTAATATATACTCCATAATTTACTTGTACTCTTATATTATTTTTATTTCACGTCCACCAGATGATAATGCAAGTGAACCTATCGTCGCTTCATTTTCATAACATCATAAGCGGAAAAAGTGAGTTTTGAGATAATCACACATGACATTTTTAAAATGGCGTATTATTAATGGAGAATATGAAAAAAATATTTCTACTCTGGAGCAATTTGTTCGGTGATTAGCTCAGATTTTTCTAATTTTCACAGAGGACATATATGCATGATGTCCTACATCCTATGGTAAAAGAGTTCCATAAGGTCTAAACAAGCTGGTATGACGTTATGAAATTGAAGCTACCATGTGTACAGTATATTGGTATCATACAGAATATATAGGTAATACTGAAGACAAGGTAATAATTTCTGGAAGAAATGAAGAATTACGTTTGAGAAAAAATTTAATACTAAAATTTAAAAAATCAAATAATCCATCTAGTCATATTCCATGTGAGTAACGTAGACTGGTTGTGCAAATTATATACTTGCCGTTGATATAACAATTTAACAGTACCAGCAAAGAGATCTATGGTCCATGGAGGAGTTAGTGGGCTCGCCTATTATCGCCATCGGATCATCGCTAATCCTTGCGGTCCTGTATGTGGCTAGTCTATACGTATGGAACTCTAAAGATGATAGGTAAGTGCGTTGCTATTATTGATGTCGATAAATTTATAACATGTCATAATTGCAGAGATCATCCGAGTACGATTAAGAAGCGGTTTGCTAGTGTAACAGTCGTTATGCTGATATCACCGTTTATCACAAAATTTTTCCTAGTCAATGAAGTATTAAAAGACGCCAGCCTATGGCGGATACTCGGGTTCAGGAGTGATGGACTCTTTAATGCTTGTTGTATGGCCATAATTCTGACATCGATATTATTTCTTGGTCCAATCACAATGAATATTAAAAATGGATTGTGGCAAATGTATGGAGGTAAAATATGGTAATTCCAATTGTTTCGACCAGTGACTGACCAATTAAATCGTCCGATTTTGTATTGCAGAAGTCGAGTATTGGAAAACTTGCTTCACCAATATGCTATGGCTACGAAACCATTTAATGGCACCATTGTCCGAGGAGCTAGTGTTTAGAGCCTGTATGCTGCCCCTTTTATTGCAAGCATTTAAACCAATAACAAGTGTGTTGGTTGGACCGTTATTCTTTGGTGTTGGTCATGTACACCATATCTACGAACGAATTCGAAGTGGCATGCAGTTGTCTCATGCCATTTTAATCACTTTCTTCCAATTCATGTACACAACTATATTTGGAATCTATTCAGCATATTTATTTATGCGTACTGGACATTTTGCAGCTCCATTTTTAGCACATGTTTTTTGTAATCATATGGGATTTCCTGACATGGAGGAGATTTTTGCTTTTCCAATGAAACAAAGAATTTGTTTCTTAATAATTTACTTGGTCGGTTTAGTATCGTGGATCGTATTATTAATAATCCTTACTGAACCGTCGTGGTACGAAAATAATCAATTTTGGATAATCATAAATTCATCACAATAAATCACGTAATGTTAAAAAATTAATAAACCTTTTATTTCAATATAAAGATTTTTAATTTTAAAATAAATTAAAAAACTAATCTAATAAATGTACTTAATATCACTATTTATATTTTTAATTTAATTATCATCATTAGCTGAGACAAGATCTGGCATCTCTCCAGAATCATTGTTTGTACTGGTGCTCGTATCAGTTGAATCGATTGGTACTGATTCGAGGAATTCTTTTAGTATTCTAGCGTGATCATATACAAATTTAGTGGAATCAGTTTCAATTGTAGAATCTTTGCTTTGAGATGATGTACCTTCGTCTTTACCTTTCAATGGCATTAATGACGATTTCCTGGGCACATTATTGTCATTGATTTCTTGTACACCAGACATTATTTCATTAATCGCTACAGATCGGCTCTCAATCATTTTCATAAGTTTTTCCAAATTGGCGCCACTCAGACGGTCACCACTAGAATCAATTTGATTATTTCGCTGCCAGTTTCTTTTATGATTAATAAATGATTCTACACCGGCTCCCAAGAACGTACTAATTAATGATATCAGATAGTTTTTTAATACATAAATTACAATAAACAATGCAATTATGTTGTATGGGAAACCACATTTACCTAAAATAAAAAGGACAGGATTTTTAAACTGCTTTAACCATAAAGATTAATCTAAGTACTTAGTATGGTTGTAGTTATATCTGTGAATCGTTCAGCCAGATGTGTAAACTGGCTAAATATCACAATATTTGATAGTTCCATCCACACCTCGATTGGAGTACAAATATCACTTGGGTCCATTGGTTCACTATAATGTTGTTAAACGTAATTCAATACTTAAAGTAATATACATTTACTTACGATCCACATTCAGAAACTGGTCGACTACCAAAGAAACTGGTGATATGACTCCAAAATCCCTCTGCGGTTTTACTGTGATGACAATTCAACAACTTTAGTTCCCTATTCAAACGCTCATGTTGTTTGTGCTACAAATAAAATAGACCTTATTGCAACTTTAATTGCAAAAAAAAAAACATAAAATTACTTACCATGTTACATTTCACATACAACATATAGAAACTAATGAGAATGCCAACCATAAAAGTTAAGACTAAAATTCGAATGTTGTAATATTTACTGACNTTTGTGCTACAAATAAAATAGACCTTATTGCAACTTTAATTGCAAAAAAAAAAACATAAAATTACTTACCATGTTACATTTCACATACAACATATAGAAACTAATGAGAATGCCAACCAAAAAAGTTAAGACAAAAATTCGAATGTTGTAATATTTACTGACAAGCCATATTATGAAGATTACCAGAGTGAACATCAATGTGAATTTGACCTGCAATGTTTAATTGTACAGAACGGATACTATGAAAATATTAATTTCTCACCTGTGGATTGAAGTACATTTCTTGAGCCAAAAAAACCATTTTGTCTATCCATGTGAAGAGTCGTTCCACATGCATATTCTGAGAGACATATAGTATTTGCGAAATAATGTTATTCAGTTGCAATAAATTTACGTCTTTTTGCTCTAACGTGTCTATTAACTGGTTTAACTGTTCCAAATCGGTTTCACTTATTTTTAATTGTACATGGCGAATAAAATAATCATCGGTTGGATGAGATTTCATTTTGTCTTTTTTAAATAAATATTTGAGTAATCGTTTATACGATGAGAGCAGGAGATTATAATTTAGTTTGTCTTCACTACTGTGATCCGTCTCGTTTAAAATGCAGACACTAGAATCTTTTCCATTGACATTATCTGGACCTGCAATGGAATTAGTATATTAATTAAGTACCTGTTATGGTTTTGTAAATATTGTATTATATATACCTTGGGCAGCTAACTGGCGCATTTTCCTTGCTTTATCCCAAGCATTTGGCTGAATCCAGTCAGGATTGATGTAGTCCGCACTAACCACTGTGGGCCAAAATAATGACAAGGCAATACATGCTAAGAACATCCATCCTAGAATTACTATAAGTTAACAACTATTGAAGTATTTATTAGCACATAAAACGCACTCATGCTGGCCATGATCCAATTGGTAGTTCGAAGAATCCGCTAATTCGCAAGATTTTGGATAACAATTACCGCCAATAGACACACAACTATTTCCACCAGTAAGTGACAAACGGTTCAACTAAACTGCACTGTTTCCGTAATCAACCGTAAAAAAGAGCCGGGAAAGTTGCACTTCTCAATGACCTCATTACGATTTAATTAGCCGATTTTGTAATTTAATAAATACGCACTTGTTTATTGATAGTTGGGGATGTCCATTTTTACATATCGATACCTTATTGCTAGAAGGTTACATGTGACGGAATCAGCGTTTAAGAGTTGTTTATACTTGAGACAGCTGAAATCGACTTTATATAGACTGCATTAAAAAAAATTAAAGGATCTGAAATATCTTTTGAAATAAATTGGGTTAAAATCATATTATTTGCAAATATCATACAGTTTTATTAAAATTAAACAGTCACGAAACTACACTTATTACAACCTTCTTGCAATAAGGAATCGATATACTTTATCAGCTGTTTTGCTTTATATTACCCATCCACCTCCAAGCTCTGAGCTTTCATTGCCTACACACACACACACATAAATACGTACAAATGTGAAATAAGTAAAAATACCAGAGCTTTTACCCACAATAAAAACAAAAAACTCTGAATCATCTTTTGGAATAGTTAATTTCTGTTTTTGCTATCTTTTCGTGGTTCCAATCGACTTTTTTCTAGTGCTAGTTCACCATGAACCGTTTGTTCGGCAAAGGAAAGCCCAAGGAACCGGGTCCCAGTATAAATGACTGTATCACGAGCGTAAGTGTGAAACTGCGATGAGTGTGAATCACCTTGAGCCCATATTAATTAAATGACGTCTGATTTTAGGTGGATCAGCGGGCCGATACCATCGAACAGAAGGTGGCCAAGCTGGATGCCGAGTTGAGAAAATACAAAGATCAATTGGCAAAGATGCGCGAAGGTCCGTCCAAGAATTCCGTCAAACAAAAGGCCATGAGAGTGTTGAAACAAAAGAAACAGTACGAAGCACAAGTGGAGAGTTTGAGAAATCAATCATTCAATATGGAACAAGCCAATTATGCGAACCAGACATTAAAGGATACTCAGGCCACTGTAGTTGCAATGAAGGATGGCATGAAGTCGATGCAGAAAGAGTTCAAGAAGATCAATATCGATCAAATAGAAGACATACAGGACGAAATGGCTGATATGTTGGAACAAGCTGATGATGTTCAAGAGGCACTTGGTCGTTCCTATGGTGTCCCAGAAATCGATGATGATGAACTGGCTGCTGAATTGGATGCGCTCGGTGAAGAGATTGCCTTAGATGATGATGCTAGTTATTTAGATGATGTTGTGAAGGCGCCAGCTGCCCCAGACAAGGAACCAGGCGCAGATAGTGTGCGCATTAAAGACGGTATTCTTGTTGACGAGTTCGGCTTACCACAAATTCCAACTACGGTTAAGACCTCTTAAATTATAAGTTGTATATTTTTACTTTCATAATTTCATTGAATTAAGCTTCTAAAATCAATTTATTTTCAGTTTGTACAAACAAGCAAAATAATTATAATTTTGTTAAATGAAACACAACACAATTTAACACGAAAATGTATATCGTATTCTCATTTAAGAAATGAAAGACTGTTATTCACTGATCTCATCGATTACAGGAACATTTTGCAATTCAGAACAACGCCGTTTCCACATTGCAAGTTGTTCCCGTAACAATTTTTCTTTTGCAGCAGCGCGTGATAACAAAATTTTGGCCTTTTCCAATAATTGAGATTTCAATTCTAATTTTTCTTTAACGGCCTTCAATTCATTAGCTAAATCACCTCCTCCCTACGGTTAAACAGAATTATGCTACTGTTATAATTACCTTTGCATATAACTCGTTTTACCTCTATATCGCCTTTTTGTTTGAAAACCTTGGAATTCGGTGAATTATGTAGGGAAGCTTGAAGATCTAGTTCCATTTCTAGAGACTTAATTTTATCACCAGCAGCTTCATATTGCTGTTTAAATCTCTCAAATTCGGATTGCAATTTCTCATACATTGCCTAAAAAGAGAACATATATAAAGCTGATTATTATAACAGAAGTATAAAGTCCACATACTTTCGAAACATGAAAACTAGAATCAGCATCTGGAGGTGTCTTAGACGATATATTAATTCCATCCTTTAGATTTTTATTTTCAACACGAAGCCGTTCAATCACGCGTTTCAAAGCTAAAATCGTTTGATCGTGATGATAACTCGGCGATGTTCCATGCACAGATATTGGCCTACGATCACCTTGCTTAGTAGTAGATTCGATCTTTGTCTGTGCCAGTTCATCCTTCAGTACATCAACATACCTATAAGCAATAACTAAAATAATTATACTCCTCATTTAAGTTACTTATAGATTAGTGAACTCTTCTAAATGTTTAATATGTTTAAGCATTCTGTCATTTTCATCTCCTTGGCTTAACATATCCTTATCTAATTGCAGTTGAAGATTCTTAGCTTCCAATCGTAAGTTCTGAGCTTCTACCATAGCCAATCTTTCGTGTAATTTCTCAACTTCAACGGTCATTACATTAGTTCCTTTACCTTCCAACTCAAGAGCTATGATTCGTCTTTGTTGAGACTCTAATCTTGATTTAAGTGCTTCTATAAACTCGGGTTTATAATCAGCAACGTCATTTAGACTTAAACTCGATCCAGTTTTGTTCTTGGTATTAACAAAATGATCTGGTGATTCTGCTGGAGTATATTTATTATCAACCACAAGGTTGGGACAAGAGGCAGATGAACAACATCGACCCCCACGTAATTTTGATTCAAGAATATTTTTTTCGCGCTCAAGTCGACCGATAGCTGCTTTGGCTGTATTAAACTGAGATCTCATGTGGTCGAGTTCGTTTTCTCGCTCATTTAATTTTACTTTAAATTTTTCAGCCGTTTGTTGCCATCTTTTCTGTTTATCCCACAATCCCAGTTCCAGAGAATTTCTTTTCTTGCGGTTGTCTAATAAATTTGTTTGTCTGCGAAGATCTTCTTTCGTCTCCATCAACTCTCTTTCCATTTGTTGGACTCGCTTGGACAAAACGTCTTCCCTGGCAGAAGATGATTTTTCGGTTTTTATAGAAATGACTGGTCTGCAAATTAAGTTATGATTAAATACATTTTAATGTTACTTATGAATATTGTAACACTGACCGTTTCATCAATTGGTTTTTCAATGATTTAATAACCTCTCGGGACTGTTTCTCTCTCTGCATCATATTAGAATTCTGTCGTCTAAGCGCTTCCAATTGTGTATTTAAAATTCGATTGGTTGCACTTAGTTGAGTCACTTCACGAAAACTGGTATCAGTCATGTATCTTCTCTCCTCATCTTCCTATAAATATTTTGTAAACGTTAAAATTTTTATATCACTAAAATGCATATGAAGTTAAATTTACATGGAATCCAGCTAGAGTGTCAGTTAAATCTTGAATGTGTTTATCCTTTTCTTCCAACATATCTCGTAACTGGTCAATATCTCTTATGTTGCTAACATTTTCAGTCATTTCTTTCATATCCATTTGATAGTTCATAACTTTTTCATTTAATGCAGCAATTTCCAAATCCTTTTGAGTTAAATTCATCTCCCAGGTATGTTCTCTATTACTTTGTTCCCTTAATTGATCACGAAGACGCAATATTTCATTATCCTTCATAACAACATGCTTTTCCAAATTCAGTTTCATTTCATGGGTGAAATTTAAATTATCAATTTGGACTTTGTGATACATGTCGTCAATAGCATTGTCACTAATAATTACCGTATCGCCATCATCTTCATGATGTGCTGTATCTTCACTTTTCTTTTCCGATTCTTTTATTTGATCAGTTAATGACGTCAATTCACCATCTTTCTTCACTATTTCTTCTTCCAATTTTTCTATTATTTCGCGAGATTTCTTTAATTGGCTTAATTGTTCTGCAAATAATTTCTCATGTTCCTCACGTTCCGATTTTATTATCTCCTGATATTTATTCAGTGTGGCGTCTCGATCCTGGATAAGATTTTGTAGTGAATTAACGGTTGCTGCTAAAGACTGCTCTGCAATTGATTCTATTTTTTGGTTTCTAGTGTCCATAATTTCAATATCCTTCTGTTTGCATCGTTGTTCCAATTCATTACAAGAACACTCCAACTCGCTTATTCTTTAAATTAATTAAGTTCAAATTTATATAACATAAGATAGGGATAAATGAATGTGCCAACTTACTTTTGTTCAGCCTCCAACACCAACTGATTTCTTTTAGTTGCCAATTGTAACGCTTCTCTTAATTGCGATTCCATTGATCGATAATTAGCAAAGTCTATTATTTCATGCGATTGAGTGTGATGCTCAAACGGTTTATGCACCACAACCTTGCCAGACTCTTTACCAAGTTCATGTTGACTATTTTCATTAGTAATATCCGTGTTCACTCCAATATCGTTTGATTCTATACATGTTTGAGTTAAGGCATTGGATGTGCAAACTTTGTCTCCATCGACATTAGAAAAAAGGAGTTTAATCATGCGCCAATGTTCGGTCGATTCAATTTCTCTTAATTTTAAAATTACATTTTCTTCTTCGATTCTTCTGTTTATTTCCTCCAAAGCATGCATTTGATGAGTTATTATTTCACATTTTGATTGCAGTTTTATAATCTACCAATACAACGTTTAATTTCATCAAAAATAATATTACAATTTATTACTCACCTGAATCTGATTATTTAAACCGATATTAGAATTAGTTTCTTTATCGATACTTTCTATATTCTTTAAGACATCCGTTAAAAACTTGTTATAAAACTCTTTATCCTCTAATCGCTTGTTATTATTTAATTTCTTAAATTCTTGGACAACATTCGCTAGTGAAAATATCGATGGAAGCGTACTGTAATTCGTGCAGATATCGTTCAACGATTTTTTCAAGTAATTTATCTTTGTTACGAAATTCTGCTCTATTTGTTGTGCTTCACATTTAAAAGTTTCATAATCTTCTCTTAGCTTTTCATTATCCATTTCTTGACGACTCAACGATTGTTGTAATTCTGATATTCTCATCTCCAATTGCTTTTCATTCTCTTTAACTGTAATTATGAAATTGGCGTAATTATAATAATTCAAAATAAATTTATAGTACATTTCATACCATTTAATAAATCTTTGCCAAGTTTTCCAATTAAATATTTATCATTACCGGTAGATTGAAGATCGACAATCAAATGCTTTAAATACAACTCCCGTTCAATTTGGTTGGTTATTTTTGATCTAATACATTCCAACTATGAAGAATATTAACAATCTGTAAAAAATATTATTCTACAATATTCATTAAAAGTTGCGTTACCTCATCCTTCGTTATTTTCAGTACATCTTCTGCTTTCAACAGTTTCTCATTTTTTAATTCAACTTCACTCTTCAAAACCTCCACTCTCTCAGAGAGTTCAACAAATTGTGATTTCAATATAAATTCACACGTTAAACTGCTATCATCTACCACTTGTAATTTATTGCATTCATCTGAAGAATTTAAAACGGACTTTAACTCTGTTTCATTCAGTTCGCTTATTTGTTTTGGTAAACTTTCTTTTATAACTTTCTTCAAGTATTCTAATTCAGATTTTAATTTTTGATTATCTTCATAGTTTACTTGTGAATTTTTAAGTTTTTTTTCCATGTTTGATAAATTCGATTTCAAACTTGAAATTAGTCGAGACTTGTTTGAAAGATCCTTTTTCCACTTTAAAGAATCCGCTTCTCTTTTCTCCTTGATCTCAAGGTATTTTGAGTTAATTTCTTCGAAATCGTCTTTTAAGTATTTATATTTAACTCCATTTAATCGTTCTTCAGTCAATTCGTCAGTTATTTTAGCAATTACTAAATCCTTTTCTTCACTGGATGCATCAAGTACTGCTGACATTTCAGTGCTTTTTGTCTCATAAACCTTCAAACGATCACATTCCATATGTAGCTCACGAATTTCCTGCTTCAAATGTACATACTCAGTGTCGTCTATTACAGTTTTACACTCTCTTTCAGGGGATAATACTGCTTCTTCAGATTCTTGAAAATTAATAATAGCCACACCATGTTCTTCGACACTAAATGTATTCCCGTCAATCAATGAATCATTGGGTGATGATTTAATTTGTAAATCAGCTTCCTTGACAATGTGTTCGGTAATTTCATCTAATCTTTCTTCTATATTCGATTGATTCAAAGTTAATTGTTTTCTTAACGCCATTTCACGCTCTTTAACAACTGTTAGCTCAGTTTGAATTCTCATGTTAGGATGATACCATCCGGCTACACTTCGATTGTCCAATGCATGCAAAAGTTTCTCTAATATTGGAGTATCAATAACTATATTAGCTGATTGTGCTAAAAGTAAGATATTATAATGATGTAATTAAAATAATAATGTCGTTTATCAAGTACCACTATATTCTCGTAATTTTTCCAATATTTGGTGCATTCCGAGACGTAGACATTCATTTTCTTCTACCACATTTTCGTATTTCAATTCCATTTCATTTATTCTTGCTTGGTAATTGTTCATCAACTAAAAATTTCGTTAATTTTTATAACAAAATTAAATCTAAAAGATAATAATAACTGAGGTAAGAATACCTCATCCGGAAGTTCCTTCGTTCTCTCATCATCTGTCGTATTTAAACTATTTTCATTATTTACATTTAATTGGTTTTGTGATGTTCCACAGTCTTTTAATTGTTTCATTAGTATGTTTATATCTTTTCTGAAAACGAACAATTCAATTATAGCACACAAATATTCATAACACGAATTATTGTGAATCGTACCTTAAATCATTCTTTTGAAGCTTCAATTGAAGGCACATTTCTTCGGTTGCCATCAGCTTTAAACGAAGTCGTTCATTCACCTTTTCCAATTTGCGATAGTTTGCCTTTGTCGAACTCAGTGAAATCTTTTCATTCTCAGGTAGGCCTAATTTTTGTCTAACAATTAGATGGCAATGTTTAGCTGCTTTAGTACTCACAGTCATATAATTTGATAATACCTACCGTAAATACAGATTTTCTTGTGAAACTTCGGTTAGAGTGTTTAGCTCAATTACCAACGATTTAATTTTTTTATTTTTGTCTGCTAGCCTTTGTTCCAGTGATACGATTTTCTTTAAAGCATGAGGTAATCCGTTCTCTCCATGTTCGTAGGATTTGAGTGCAGCTATGGCATCGTGTGCCTGTTTTGCACGTAAAGCATTTTCATCTTCCATATCCATTATGATGGATTGCAATTCTTTACAATTTGTCTCTGCCGCATCTAATCTCGTCTTCATATTTTCATGATCTTTATCACCATTTGAATTTCCTGACTTTTGAGCTTCAACCGTTTTGTTAATAATTTCAGTTGATTCCAATAAATTTTTCGTTAAGGTGGCAACTTTCTCTTCTAATTCGGAGAGAAGTAAATCTTTGGAAGCTATTTCCTAAAAAAATACCTTGATGTAATAACAAATAGTGATTAAAAGAGTACTACTAATTACTATCTCACCTCCGATAATCTTTTCCTATCTACATCATCCAATTCAACATTGAACATCGCATTATTTTCAACGATATCATTATATTTAGCTTCGAGATCTTGTATTCGTGTGTCCTTCTCCTGAATTAAATTCTTCCATACATTGATGCGATCATCAATATCACGACTGAACGAATTAATTTCTTCTTCCCGTTTTTGACGTTCATGATGCAGTTTGTTAATATCATCTTCATACTTATCAATTTTTCCTCGTAACTCTTCATTGATAAAGTCTTGCTCTTCAATTCGATTAACCACGTCTTGATATTGGCCGGTTAGTTCGATTAATTTGTTTGTCGCATCGCCAAGATTAACTTTCAACTCCGTCACAAGTTCATCTTTTTTGGCATTTTGTTGTTCCAAAGAATCGATATCCTTGAGCAGTCTCTTAATATGCTTATTTTTGACACTGATATTATTCAACAGTTCCTCTTGTCGATCTATATCCGAGAAGACGTCAGGAGAATCATCTCTCTCACTACTCATCGCTCGATGATCTGATGATTTCTTTACCTCTTGTAATGATGAAAGATCCTCGCTAATCTGAAATTATTTCCCGGATCTGAATAAAGACAACATGATAAAACAATGCTAAGCAATCAAACCCCATTCAGTTGTGTTCTTAACTTTATATTTTCTTCCTCAAGTTCTTCAACTGTTTTTGATAACTTTTCTATTTCTTTGTTTGCCGCGTACAACGCCTCGGAACGGATATTCTCATCGCCTTCTACAATAATTATGTGCAAGAAATTAGAATCCACTTTGTTTCAGTTTACTTAATCTAACACATTACCTAATAATTTCTGAAACTTTTCTGCCTTTAATTTAATAAAAGAAAGTGATTAAATATGAAAATACACAATATTTTAATTCAATAACCTGATTTCCTTTAAATTGTAGCAAAAGTAAAATAAATTCAATAGTTTTTCTGTAATACTTTCTATCCAACTCAACGGGGTTTAAGTTGAGTACTTCACTATAAATCTTTTCTTTTTCATCATTTCGTAAATCGCGGAAAGATTTACTCTCAATTAATAATCTTTTCCAATCCATTATTTGTTTCCTCTTATTAGGTAAAATATAGAAAAATTACTACCACCTATTTTAAGTGAATGGTTTGTAAGAGTGCTTCACTATTAGGGGTGTAATTAGTTGTGACGTGATGTATATCAAACCGTTTCCAAGAGCAACGGTTAAATGTGCTTGTACTAACCCTTGTGGTCACGTAAAGCAATGAGCAATGGATAACGAACGGTGATATGTACAACCTGAAACAAATTACCTGCTAAATTGTGCAACCATCCCAACCCTCCATACACATGTTATTGAAAATTTAAATATTCAATTATTTAAGTTTATTTATGTTGAGGAAATTTGAAACGATTTCATACTTAATGCAATACAATATACAATAAGAAATTATAGATAGTCGTTTTTAAAAAAAAATCTAAATTATATACGTACATTTCATAAGAATCACTCTACAAATAGGTATTCTTTAAAAAGTTATGCTTCGTTTAATTTTAATTATCTAATCATACTTTTTAGCATTTACAATAAATCAATAATTAATAAAAACAGAAATTAACTAATTTGTAATGTATCAAATGTAACTATCTGAATTATCCTGATAATTGGAACACATAAATTATCTGTCTTATGTCGTTACTCCAGATTACTTTTACATTTTCATATGCATCAAAAACGGAGAAGGATGAAAATAAAATAAATATGATTGTGATTACACTTCTTGTTGTATTGTTGATTTAAAAAAAAAAACAGGAAAGAGAAACACCTAAAATTTCACTATAATTAAAATTACAAAGGTGTTGCATACAGTGAGAACGTTTCAGAGTTTTTTTTCGTTAATTAGTTATCCATATTTCATTCTTTTGTCTACACATGTAAGAGAGACAAAATATTATCCATTTGTTACTTTTTGTTTCGTTTAAATCCGTTAATTAATATTGAATTTTAGTTGTTGTCTTGTCACTAATCTAATTCATAAAAAGCATTCACATTTCATTATCCGTTCATTTTTTCTTTCGCATTGAAAGAAAAATCAAACAGCGATTTAAACAGCATTTATCATTAGGGTAATATAATTTTAACATTTCAGGGTCATCGTCTATGATGACTTCTATCCCTGTACTCTCGATCTCGGCTACTATTTGATGGTCGACGATCCCGCTCCCGTTTCGATGGTCCACTTTCACGTGAATTCTTGTATGCAGCTGACGATGTTGATGATCGGTAACTTTTATTAGGAAATCTATCACCGGTTTTCCACATGTAATCATCCATTGTTGGTGGTCGATCATATTGGCGCTTATCATATGCTGAGCGTGTTGCTGGCATTGTTGGCGGATATTCAGGTAAATCATAATATCTCGGTGGTGGCGGCATATTCTCATATGATAGCAATAGTGGCGCATATCCTGGCGGTGGAACATATGGCATTGGCGGCAATTGGTGCTGCATTGTACGCATATAGTTGGCTACGTAAGCTTCAGCTGCTGCCGTCTTCGATTGATAGCGACCATCCCAATGGGCTGGACGTTCACGACCATATGGAGACCCTGGTCGATTATAATGATTGGTTGGTGGACCAATTGGGCCTACCGGTTTATTTCGATGATTATTTGGAAATGTTTTCTTTCTGCTGCCACCACGAGCTAACATAATACCACCGCGTCCACCACGGATACCGGCTCCACCACCTCTTGGAGGTCCCTTAAATGGTGGCCGTACACCCTTTTCACGTAACGTTCTTGCCAACTCTTTCGATTTCTTTAAAATTGGCGTGAGATCAATCGACTCATCCGCTGGAAATAACTTACATAACTCGGAACCAATTTGTGGTTCAATTTCTTGACCGTCGCGGCCAATTTTAACCGGTTTACTATCGTTCCATGGATTATACAGATGCGCTGTACATGTAAATGATAATTCCTTTTTGCAAATCCAATCTACTTCAATAACACCGCCGAGCGCTTTTGCCGATATACCGGGTGGTAGCACCCATGAAACAGCCGGTACATCATGTCTAGATTCGCCACTCATTCTAGCAAAGCCGGCAAATTTTCCACTCTCTTTAACAGAAAATATGAGCAAAACGTTGCGACTCTCTCGGAACGCCTGATTAAGATTAGCTTCATTTTGAGGTAATGTTGACCAGACACCCTGAGTCTTTGATAATGTTATGTTGTCTGCATTATTTGATTTTATCACAAAAAATCGTGTATGCCGGAACAAATAGTTTAACTGAGACATGTAATCGTACGATTTGGAATTGTTGTTATTCGTTGAATTTGTCTTTGATTTCTTACTATCTGGCTCTGCTGAAGAATCATGATTATTTGATGTTCGCTTTTCCAAGGATCTTTCACGCTTCAGATGAGGCCGCCTTGGCGATTTCCTACTAGCCGATGATGAATCCGTGCTGACTTCACTTACAGAATCACGTCCTTTTGAACTGGCTGAGCTAGCGGCCGATGCTTCACTCCGGATATCGAAAGCTTCATCATATTCATGTAATTCATCCGGAATATCGTGTTCATCTAGACCAAGATTCACTGCGTCTGGATCGGCCATTTTTCAATAAACAAAATGTTATTATTTTTCCACAACCTCGGCTGAGTACGGGAACTATCAACTTGTTTTTTAACCGGTTTCAATAATGCTCTACACTACTTCCTAATGATTCATATTCAGAGCAGTATTGACTCAGTTATCCGCAACGATACCGAAATTGAATCCAATTGCAGTAATTAATCCGATCAGATCAATTAAAATTCACTTTTTAACCAAGACGACACAAAAAATTGTATTTCATTGAAATGTTTATGTATTATTGTCGCAGTAGTTGCATATGGTCGAATCAGACACCTACCACATTTCGAGAATATTGATGCACAAGATGCACATTGCCAGGATCTATGCCCTTGAAGAAAATAGTATTGATCTGAGATGGAAAGTCATAGAATTTTTTTAAAAAATTGAACTATATCTTTCGTTGTTTCCATACAATATATGTCATTTTAAAAATTTCAAACACGATTATCTCAAAACTCATTTGCACACTTGCGATGATATTCAACTACAGCGACGATACTATTAATCGATTATTGTTGAGGTTCCAATTATTGTTGAGTGCTACATTACAATCGATAGAACAATGGATAATAGATTTTCAAAATTTCTTTTTGATTGTTGATGAGAATTATGCTGTAACTCTCTATGAAGGCATAAGCATATTGGAACTTTTAGTAATGAAATTCTTGAATTCTGGAAATTTGTAGAAAGTGATAAAAGTTTAAATGAATTACATCCCAGCAACATCGATTACAAAACCGAAATGATCGATTGGGACGCTCATAATCGAAATACCATCTATGTTGACGATGTTATTTTTGACATTTCGGGTCAATAATTTCAATTCCTTCTGGCGCCGATTTCAAACAGCGGTCATTGAATTGTTCCTGAAAATTTATCCACCACATAAAATATCTATACAATAGTTGATTATTAACAAAATTTATTTTCATATAAATATACCATTTCATGTAATTTCATTAACACATCACAAGATCTTTCAGAAAATATCTATTCTGTGACAGATATTCGGCGATACAGTGATTAAATGAATCAATGCACCAGTTTTTAATCCAACTATTTCTTGTCAAAGAACACATTTGAAGCGATTTCATCGCACATGGCTTTTGTACCTTCAGTAATTTCGTGGAGTGTTGAACTCTTATGAATGACACCAACGTAATGACGCCAATTACTAGACCGTTTTACCACCCAATAATCGGTGTGAGTTTTAAGGATAGTTTCTTTGGTGTTCCCCTTCTCGGTTTCCACATCCTTCAAGACATCAGTAACCAGATTTAAAACTTCACTTGGCAGCTGTATGTCGCTCACATGCATGTTAGTGGGACTCATATTACCACTATGCTTATAAGACAGATTGTTGAAAAAAATATACTTGGGTCCGTTTGCTTCCGCTTCTCCTGACTTTGATTGCAATTGTAATACCTTATTCAATGCTAAGTCATGTGCAATTGCAGACATCATGGGAGTGACTTGAGCCGTTAATTCTGATAACACGGCTTCAGTCAACACATAGTCATTATTGATAAAGAATACAACAACTATGCCAAGCGTTTGATACACTATTAAATCATACGTTTGGGGTGTTTCTGATTTTCCATATAAATACAATTTTGGTGAATACAACGGTTTGTCAGTGTCAGTGACCAGTGCACCATGATCTCGAGTACGACAACTTGTCTCTGAGCCAGTTTGTGGACTATAAGATAGAATCCGCGGAAACAAGTCGGAAGTTAGGTAATCGTATACGCAAAACATTTCTTGTGGATCTACGTCACTCCTAAAATAATATTAATTATATTCATTATCTACTTGGTAGAAATTCTTTGCATGTTATCAACTTACCAAACTACTTGTTCATGATACATAAATATTCCATAGTCTATACATTCGTAACCAGTTTTAATTAATTCCAGGAAGTTTGCGATTTTAAGAAAATGGTTTTGATGCAACGGATAATACTGAACGGTTCGAATCAAATGTAGGATATTGCTAAATGTTGGCCTTAATTGTTTTATATACTGCCAATGCAATAAGTAACGAAATGAAATATAATATTCTAGCAATGTAATGAAATGAAATGATCTCATACCCTATCATAGTGCTTCTTTAGTGCTACTTTCAACTCCACTTGGTTACCTCGGTCAGTTAAATCTTTCAAAACATGTGTAAATTTTCCATTCTGCAATCGATAGATTTTATAGGCATGCTCCAGAAACGTATGATATGTAGTGTCATGCACATCTTCACCATGGTATTCTAGGTACTCTGTGCCGTCCTTAATTTTTACATCATATGGAACATTGATTGTCTGTAAATATTAAGAATAAAACATAGAACTTTGCACTTCACTCATAGACAATGTGTCTTACCATAACCATCCAAAAGTTGGGCTCTGGTTGAAAAAAGTATTGAACTGTTTTTCTCGTATGAATATTTTTGCAACTCTCATCATTGGTAAATGTGCTGAAATGAAAGAATAAAAATGTGTAAAGGGATCTTTGCAACTAAATGTATAAGAGAACTCACGCAACAAATTTAATGATCGCCACTGTGACTCCAACATTATTAATCTTCCTGTTCAGGTCATCGTGTGCTGGATAATAGTAAAGAATTTTTTGTTCCTCCTAATATGATAACAACTATTAACATAACGAAACTTTTACTTAAAATCAAATCAAGGTAACGTACTCCTCCTTCATCGGGTCCGAGAATCGGGTTGAAAATGAAGAAATTCTTAAGCGACGCCTCCACTTTCTGTGGTAAGACTGCCATTCCACGAACGATAATAATTTAATCCGCTAACAACAATAACAAGTAGGACAATCGAAACACAATACATCCAATTATTCTAGAAATCAGATTGCAATACGGTACATGAAATCAATGAATTTATACTGTTATGTGGGAACCTTGTACTTTGCTTCGGTCCCAGTCTGGGAATAATAATCCTGAATACTTTACTGCCGGGTCACTTCTATTACACTTCTATTACACCACTAGCACACCGTTTATCGACAAATAATGCATCCACCAATGTGAATCACTTTACATCACTTTACGACGGAAAACAGATATTCGCACACAATTAATTTACAAACCGGTGTCAGAATCATTTGAATTCATGCACATATATGACTTTGAGGAGACCAAACCATCTGAAGGAAGAGCGAAATGTTCATGGCAACACTGTTTGTTTTTATCCGCCAACTCATAACAATGTGTTAATGATTTAATAGTAAATGTGTGCTACTTCGTTTTATCAGATACAATTGCAAGTGCATATTTAATTAAATAATCTCTTAGGGTAGCTGCTCTTAAGTGAACCGATATCGAGATGAGTAAAATGCAAACCAATTCAGATGCCATTCAAAGCAGCTGTCCTGTGGGACCAGTTTTCCAGGCACTGATCTTAGGTTTTATTTTAATAGGTAAGCAATTCAATTGTGGCGAATATCAGGATTATTTGAACAAATTACCATTGATTACTTTCTTGTAGCGTTTTTCTTTTGGTTTAAACGGAGGAAGTCATACAGAAGTGATATTATTTTAACTGGCCTTAGTAATTCTGGCAAAACTTACCTATTCTCTCAGCTGCTCTTCTCCATCGAACGAGACACTTTTACGTCGATGGAACAGAATGAAGGTGTCTATCAGTCGGACAATGGAACAATTCGTATTGTCGACATTCCGGGAGATGAGGGTATTCGAAATACATTTTGGGAAAAGAATAAGAATGCTGCCAAGGGATTAGTCTTTCTTATTGATAGTGTCACTTTCCAAAAAGATTTGGCTGATGTTGCAGAGTAATAACGTTAATTGTTCTAGATTTACGTTTAATAACGATAATAATAATTATCTTTTCAGTTACTTGTACACACTGCTGTCTGATGGTTCAACATCATCCACTTCAATTCTAATTTTATGCAACAAGCAAGATGAGGCAATGGCCAAAGGGAAGAGTGCCATTAAATCTGCCCTAGAAAAGGAAATGTAAGTTAGATTCCACCTATGTTATACTAATACTTTATTTCAAAATATCACAATTCTTCTTTCGTTTTTAGTAACATAATTAGAGAGACGAGAACAAGTCAATTGATCAATACTAATAACGAGTTTCAAGCCGTGTACTTGGGCAAAAAGGGCAAAGATTTTAGCTTCAATCAACTATCACAGCCAATAGAAATTTTAGAGTGTTCAGCCAAAGAGAAATCCTTTGAGGAATTTGAGAATTGGATCAAACGGCTGATCTAGAATTTGAGGTTTATCTTTTTTATTTAAATTGAATTTCATAATCATGATGTTGAATGTTTAAGTTTCATTGAATATAATTAATAACTTGATCACCTAAAGTAAAATTATGCTTATTAATCACAAGAAATTGTGATTAAACATTTATATCCCATTTTGTCCGTATTTTAGAATCGCTTAACTGTTAAATTGAATTATGGCAACTCGTATCATTCTTGTGTTTGACATGAGTGAAAGATATCGTTAAGACATCTGTTATGTTGCTTCAGAATAATGAATCAGTATTTAAAATTCGCGTAATAAATATTTTGTTGTTTTAGAATACATCAGCGGTAATAGTCAAATTAAAATGCAACAGACGGTTGGCATGCGACAACACGTTCTGATATGCATCCATTGAACCATTGATCAATTAGATTGACCATTTCTGTTTAACCGATGCCGTGAGTCAAATATCAACGTATCGGTATATATATTGAAAGATGACATTGCTATGAGATGAAGATATTAATGAAACTACAAAGCCATAAAAGTAAATCATCTTTTGTGGGTAATATATCAAGTTACCAATTCAGAATGATTGAGTTTGTTAATCGTGTATCGCGTAATCTGCATATTGTCAACGACTAGTCCTATTCTCGTGATCATAGTGGTCATAATTGATGATCAAAGAGACAATATTTCTGGCCACATGGCGTATCTTAAATTATGCACGTGCCCACAGTTTTTGAATTGATTAAATTTTTGTCGTGATTGCCACCGACACTAATCGTCCTCCACTAATCCAAATCGTCGAATAGGTCCTAAATTTAGTACATCAATCGGATTGATTTATTTTTATTCAATATTAAATTACATATCATCGTGTTTCTTTTGAATTTAATTTACACTTTAATGATTACTAGGAAACGTGGTGACCAAATATTAATTTCACGTTTTCTTGCACTCGATTCAATCAATCGATTTATAAAAAATTGAATGCAATTATGAATACATAAAAATTATGCATTAATTTACAAATATTTTCTAACATCGACACATTGATTATTTTTGATCGTCGATAAAATGCTTCCCACGGCGTGCCGATCAATGTGATTAAATTTATTCAACATTCAATATTAAACCTTTTCATATTTAAAACAATGGGTCACTTTCATATCACATGACAATATTTAATTTAAATAACAAAACCCAAAATAATAATAGTTGGATCGCATATTTAATATAACACTGTCTGAAAATTGGAGGCGATGCATAAATATTTAAGTAGCTCGTTCTACAGAGATTAAAGAACATTTAAATACCATTTTAACTTACGGTTTTACATATTCACTAGGAAGTTGTGGCACATTTTTAAAAACATGTTTGCAGAAGGAACATATCAAATAAAATGCTGAATTTTGCATATAAATTTATGTTTTCGGTTGGGCAATTTGTTTTGACATTCTATTCCCTTTCAAGAAAAATTTGAAATTAATTGAAAACATTTCATTGGATAAAAAATTGATTTGCAAACATTTTACAAAGGCTAAAAACTTTTGTGTATTATTCAGAAATGTTCAATTTTTGCGGTTAATGAATGCGTCATTAATTAACCCGTCTTAACGATTAGGCAGAATCAATTAAGTTTTTGGATATTAAACTGAATTTTAAAAGAATATCTTAGATGTTATGTGATTTTCATACATTCCAATTCATTCATTCATTCATTTTCTTTTAAAATCATTACTTATTATTGAATGGTTAAGTTTTAACGTCGCAAAAATAGATTTTATTAAAAGACAACAATCCGTTTGGTATATCAATTTAAAAACAGAAATCAATTGTTTTTCTTTGGTTTCCGTGGCGAAGGTGTTAATCAATAAGTTTACATCCGAATATTTGAAACTCCGTTGTATGTATACAAGGAAAACTTACTTTTATGAATGAAAATTCCTAGCGCGTCATAAAATAATAAATAAACAGAATTTGGTCTTGGAAGCTATCCAGACTCACGGATTTATGAATCAGTGTTCCCTCCAATATTGAAAGGAGTCGTAATGAGTTTTGCGTATTTATAAAAATGCCATTCAATCTGTTTTTGCAATAGCTAATTTGTAATGTGTGCTTCGCATATTGATTTAATTGAATATATGCAATTTTTCTGATTTTTATGAATTAACGCAGATGAGAAATGGGTATACGAATTTCCATAAAAACAATTTTTTGTATACAAACCATCATCGCACACTGGAATTTCTGAATAATTATTAATATAAATTCATTATTTATGTTCTTTGGCACGATTTAAGACAATCATCATACCATTTCTTATTAACGCTCGTTGAACAAATATTAAATTAAGTATATTCCGCAATTCCAATATTGACGAATTTGAGAAGAAAAGCATTAGAAGTTAACTGATCGTTAAATTTCTAACATGGCCCAGTGTTAGCTGTAGAATGAATTTGTTTTTCACAATGTTGGCTCCCGATGTAAATATACTTCTAGTTAGCATATGTTTTACATTGCTAATAAATTAACATTGATTGTGGCCCACGCTCTCCCGTATTTTACGGCATAATTATAATTAATACGTAATGGTAAATTACTGTATACAAAATTAATTCTGCCGGTTTGGTGTGTAAAAATTGTTTTTCTTTTTTTCACATCAAACTAAACGTACGCAAATTTAAATTTGAAGAATACTTTAATTCTTTTCGGTTTTACTTTCAATCGATCGTTTTTTGGTATTTCTTAGTTAATTCATCAAATGGAAAATATGTGAATGTTTGTAAGTTTGAAGATGGCACGCGGGCGTCGTGCGCATTATTTTTCATTGATTGGATAATTGCCAAAAAATTTAAAAATTTTAGAATGAAAGTGAACGAAATAAACAGAACAGAAATGAATTTATAGTTTTGTTCTGATTCTCATATTTCCTTCGCAATGGTCAATGATTATCGGTTCCCATATTCGTTCAAATGAATGGGTTTCAGATCAATAATTTCATTTTAACGTATTCGTAAATCATTTTACGACAGAATGATAACAATAGCCTGAATGATCGCGTCACCATTACCGTCATTCTCCATAGGTTTCAATCGCTTGTGTGTGGCGACGCTGGTATAACTAACAACCAAAGCATATACCCAACTATGATCATTCGATCCGGATGTGACCTCATCTTAAGTGCTATTGATTTACGCAAATGATTCCAATTTCATTCATAAGTAAAATTATTGAACATCTTGTTTGCAAGGATGCTATTATCTAATCAATTACCTTAATTTACGAATGAAATGCTTTTTCATGTTTTCATTGGACTCATTAAACTTCGCTGGTATTGAATAATAAATTTGTATCTTTATAATGTCTGACAATTTGGTTCAATAGTTCAATGATTCATTAATATCAGTAGTGCATTACATGCACATGTTTGATTTCTTTATCATGAATTGAATTGGAACAAATTATAGAATTCACATGGCCAATATATTAAATTGAATGACAATAAGACTGAATAATTTAAATAAATCGATATGCAAGGCTAGTCAGTTGTCTCGATCAAATGAAATTGTTATCTGCTCTCGTGCCTCTTGCAGTTGATCATTAATAACGACATCATCAATATCTCGAACTACCATAATGTGGGAGTCAATGGACAACGATGATTACTTGAAATACGTTGGAACGCTATCCAATATTTGAACGGAGTGTAACACGAGAGTGAATTAATAAAATGGAATAACAAACATATGCACACGGTTTGAAACAGGCGAGCGCATTTTAAGATGCATTTTCGATATTCTTTTTGAAGTTCGTTTTTATATAAAGCTTTTGTGGCAGCAAGTTACCGTGAGAACGTATCAATATTCTTAGTTCCCAGGCTCGTGCTCTTTAACAGTGCAACTTCTGCCGGTTAATGTTTACTATTCAGTCTCTGCTTTTTCTTTCTACTCAATTCTCTTTTACTTACATTTAATTCTTTTATCTTCTACTTGTATGAATCGAAAACTTTCAATGCACTTTAACTGAATTATAATAAAAAAGAATATGTTTATATGAACGTGCACTTATGGTACACGGAGCTTAACGGCCGTTTATAGTCATCCCATTTATATTGCACCCATACCACATAGATCAATGTTAAAGATCACATTGAGATGACCATTAAATTCACATTGCGGTACGCATTTAACAATTGAACAAGTCCATTTTAAGCACACGAAATCGATTATAATTATTTTTGTGTACTGGTTTTATTCGTATTCATATAATAATCGTGGCAACATATTGAATTTTATGGTGAAATCAATAAGTTCATTGTAATTGAAATCAAAGAACACCATCTGGTAGACATGCATATGATTTACGCATTCATCATAATGTTTTCTTTAGTAATTTAACAATATCTGAACTACTACTTGAATTGTACTTGCTGACTATTTATGGTCAAGTCATGATGATCAATACCTTTAATGTGGCAATGTGATATTAATTATAGTGAATTCCGTTGAGAAGAACGATTCTATGTTAGTTGCATAGAAATAGAAACTGTTCAGAACTTTGATCACCAAAAAGTTAATTTTAGTTCCCCAGAGAATTTCGATGAAATTGATAAACACCTTTCTCATTACTTTCGGATTTAATAAACGTTGCAAATATCACAATGAATGTTATCGATTATATCTCAGAGTTTAATCACTTGAAATTGTGTATGATTTTTATTTTAGTTTTGCTGATTCTAAATTACCGTTTTTCAAAAGGTACTGATTCCACGTTCAATACACAGTACATGACGGTGAAGTCAAAATAAAAGCTCATGAAAATTGCATTCATTATCGCCTATAACAAATTTGTGTTTAATTTATTATTCCATAAGTGTGGTTTGAATGTAAAAAATAAATAAGAATCGGCAATTCTGGTTGTTACCGTATTGACCATTTGGACAACTAAAAGCTTCTGATAACGTATTTAATATTGCTCGTGCGGAAAATAAAAATAAAAACAGTGAAACATAAATTGCGATTGATTATGCCGTAATTTTGGTTCTTGTTGTTTTACATTTAAAATGTTTAGTTACTTAAGACGGTAAAACTGTTTTCGAATTGAAAACAAGAAAAGGTTTTTTTTTTTTGTTTTCCTTTTATATGCTGATATCCCCAGTTATATTATACGGTTGCGTTTTATTTTGAATGAAAATGCAATTTAGTGGAATCAATAAATTCAATGATTTATCAATAAATGAATGCGAAATCGAAGAAAAATGTTTAATTAACCGTCTACATAAATTTGAGTGAGGCAATGGTTTTGAAATCTTATTATACTTGCCAAGTATTAAGGTACGAGTAAAAGAATGGCGTTAAAGAACTGTGATGTTTTCAATTAATTGAAATTCCGATCGCGAAACTACTTTGAATGGTGAAGAGCCCGTGAAATTCAAATACCATTTTGTGTGCTTATTATCAGTACCAATTCCAGACAGTTGTTATTTTCAGTACGAATTATAATACTGACGTTTTAAGGCTAATTGGTTTAGGCGAAGAAAAAGATCACTTAATCCCGATGTATTCAAATTATATAAATGGAGAAATCATCATTTCATAAAGGGAATCATTTTTAATTAAAATTAGATGATATAATGTGATTTGACCTTAGGTTTTGTCCTAAGCTTTATCATCCCAGATTCATTGATTTTGAGGCACGTTGCATTTGAATACCTTGCACATGGTGTTCATTTCAGCGAATATTCTGAATATTCTAGTAACTAGCATGATTTAGATGGCAACACACAAATTACGAAAACATTGGAAACGTTAATACTTCAACTGTGTAGGTATTTCACGGGCTCGCTAACATCACGACTCTGTGAACGCACATTTTGAATAGCAAATCGTTAGACCATGGGCCGCAATTCCTGTCCAAACGGCTGATTCTGAAATCGTCCGTGTCTCTATTTTTTTGGATGCTCCCATCAAATTTCACCTTTTATATAGTTTTCATTTCCAATTCAGATTAATTCATCCATTTAGTTTGATTGTAGGTATCGTAATAATAGCAGATAAACAACATCAGAAACTTGAATCGTCAATGCATCCAATCGTATCGTTCAATTGACGCTGATTATATTTTTTTTTCTCATTTTTAAATCATAATTAAGATCAACAATTTAATATTTTTATCGTTTAATTTTATTTCAGTCAATGGAATTCGTACTGATTTATTTTTAACAAAAATTCTAAAATAAAATGGGTTTTATTATTCATCTTCATGGCCTGTGAAGCATAATATTTTTATGAGGCCATCAATATACAATATGTGATTGTAGTATTTCCATATCATACATTTCGTGTTTGCATTATTTGCATATTGTATTATAAAAATGCATTATTTTGAATGATTTTAAACTGTTGAATTTTTATTCACACACTGCTTCGATAATTTTATTTATTTGCAATGGTTGAGCTGTTGAACTGTAAAGTAAACGTGAACATCAACAGTTGAATTCAATTAAATGATTGTTTTATTTGACAATAGAATAATGTTTAGAAAATTTAAGAAGGATCATATTTATTCCATTCGGTATTTGTATTAAAATTTTAAAATCGTGGTGAATTAAAATGTGTTCATTAAATAATTTCTTGGCTGGAATGGAACACGTTTTTTAACATATGCCATGGTGTATAATAATTTTAATTACTTGCGATTGCATAGAGGATCCATAAAAGTTAAATAAATCGATTTAATAATAATAATATGGTGACAATTGAATGATATTGTGAAGGGCATTAAGCTGGGTTGTTTAGCAACCACACAGATTTATTATTTGCATCCGGTATTACTGATATGGAATTAACGGGAACGGTGTGTAATTAAATTATGTTGATGAAACAACACTGTTAAGTGTCGTTAAATATCTGTCTCAGTCGTACGTAAATTGTTGACGGACACCGTAAAGATTAAAAATCAGAAATTAAGAGAGACCGTCTCATACAGCCGTGATTGATCTAAACGGGTGTAAGAGCGGTGCATCAACCAACAGAATTTATTGAATAGGTTTTGGGATGTTTACTGCTGCTCTTGTGAATGACTTAAGACGGAAGTAAATACAGAAAACAATCTCTTTGTTCTCGTCCATTGATGCTATACTGATCTGATCATGTCTCCTTCTGGTCGTCGTTTATCTGATGTGCGACTTTAACTGTGTACACAAGCCACAGTGATCAGTACCAGTGATATGTAATGAAAGGGATTTATAAGATTGATTCTAAAAGTAAAACAACAAACAAGATATTTTATTCCTATTTGTCTTTCCCATGAAAAGAGAGATTTAACTTCAATGCCAACAATCGGTGAACAATTAAATAAGAAACGCGTTTTTTTTCGTGGTTAAATGGTTATTAAAATTGTGTTTTAGCTAAATGTCTGGGTACCAGGTGATATTGTGTACCTGTTTTATTTGTCTCTCTCTCTGCTTGGTGTATGTTTGATGATGATACCGGCACATTATATGAGTGAAAATTCTTTTGTTCATTGCCTTTTATATCCCAAAAAGAAAACACAAAACTATAGAATGATAGACAAGACGATAAGAAACTTGAAACCTGAAGAAGCGACACCATCTCAAATTGGTGTAATATGGTCAGATTGAATAATATGGTATATTAAATTTAATGCATTCCTTCTTGATCACCTGTAATGTGCTGTGTTTTATTTTCAATTCACAATGTCCCATAATAATATGCTTAAAAAAATAAATGTCTGATATTCTGGCCATTCATATTAAACAACGAAGAATTCCATAATCCAACATTAACTTTTATTAGTTGAATGTAGAATCATATCGTAAAGGAGTAATCTTACACCTAGACAAGATTTATTATTCAATTATCTTATGTCGTATTTTATTTCATTTTTCATTTTGAATGGATTTAATGCATCCAATTAGCATTATAAAGTGAAATATCTTATTGTATATCATTTAGAAATGGAATTGTAATACGATGGTTAATTGATTAATACTAGCTGCTAAAGCTACCATAAACTATTAGATGTAGAGTTTAACTTAAGAACTGTTAGACCGAATTCTCTTTGGGAATTTCTTTTCTAGTAGATTGACGATTTATCGAATATACATTCATTTAAGATATTCTATAGAATTGATTGTAAATGTTTTATATTGTTTTGGTATTCTTTCATCTTTATTGTGGTGCGGTATTCATTCAAAGTGTAATAGCTATTATCTACCAGTCGCGTGTGGTTTAATACAGCATAAATTATGTTTATATGAACCATACCATTCTTAAATGGATGTATTAATTTTGTATGGCAAATTTGAATAATAATAGAGATGGGATAATTTAAAAGGTATTTCACCACAAATTAAATAACAAAAAGACTAACAACGACACAGCCAAACAAAAAAAATTAAGCATCTGAAGATGATTATTCTCTCACGGAATTTTCAAATCAATAATCTATTTGGTTCTTAGAATCGGACATGACTGTCTGACCGCATTAGCTAGTAATTAGCATAATTTCTGGATTCATTTGGCTAACATTGTATGGAATTTATGGTATTTCAGAAATCCGGATTGAATATTTCGATATCAAAAGAAACCAAAAATTTAAACAACAACACAACAGACATTAATCTTTGAATGTTTATTTGATTACGATATACATATTCTGGCTGAGTGCTCATCATCATAATAACTGAATTATTGAAAAGGAGAAAAAATACATAAAAATCTATTCATAATTAAATCTATTCGAATGGAACTAAAATAATTACAAAGAAAATTCATGTAACGTCCTTGGTCGCAATTCATATTCTGATGTTACAATGCACTTTTCGGTTTTGGTCAATTACAATCTACACAAATTGCATTTTATAATTTAATGTGTGCATTCATATGCGGTTTCTGCATTTCATGATACTCATGACGAGTCAATTATGTCGAAATCCTCTATATTTGTACAGTTGAAAATGATATGAAAATAAAATTGACTGCATTGAACTCTCTTCCTTTTAACAAATATCATTATATGAAATTTAAAATCTGGATTTCGCTCATTCAAATTGTATATCAATGGTTTTTGTTTAATGCGTTTTATTTAGTATTGTGATTATTTTTCATGTAAATAGTTCGAGTATTTCAATATAATCATCGAAGGGTACAGATGAAATATAAATGTGGCCAGTGGAACTCGATTTATTCTTCCATATTATGGACGTGATGCTTCACAGTGTATGGATCAGGTTCTCAACCGTGCAGTACCTCTGGTTGTAACCTTATTATCATCATCCGTGGCAAATAGTTGAACCAAAGTCAAAGAGGCATTCAGTCAATTGAAAATTTATTTTGTACCAAAAACGAAATTTTTAAAAACAAAACAAAAAACATAATACGCATACAAATTCAATATGTTGTATTTGAATTTACATTTAATTGTTGAACAGATTCATAATGGGTTTTTATTAGAGAATTAAAATATAAATTGAATGTATAGTTAATTCTACATAGGAAATCAAATCGTGCTAAATCTAATCATTATAACGCTTGTCGGTGCTACATGAGAGGCTGTGTAAAGTTATTAGCATCACCAATAAACATGTTTGGTTTAAAAGAATAGCTCACACATGAAATGAAAGATGAATTAAAGATAATCCAAATAGCCAAAGTAACGAATAATCAAAATACCGAAATAAAAACAAACCATTAATTAATGGTTTAATTTTCATTTAAATATCATTCGATTGTAAAAGTTTCACGGAATTAAATTCATCAATTGGAATTTCCGTAGATTTCATGATCTGTATCTAAGCTAACCGGGATCGTGGCCTTCGAACTGAGAACATCAGCATTACAAAAACAAAAATAACATTTAAACCATGAATTTAATAAAACCGGCGATGGCACACGATCGATGCTTACTCACCATGTAGTGAAACATTATTACCTGGCGCATAACTAAAAAATAAATGAACAATTTATTAGTGATATCCCACATATTCATATCATGGAGTGGTGAGTACTCGTGTGCCGTAATACCTCGATATCTAATTTTATTTTATATTTTTGTTCATAATCATTTCATTCTCTCTTTCTTTGAATTTAAATTGTATCAGATTGAAATAACGTACAATTTTAATTCTTTTAAATGCGCCCAGTTATGATTGAATCGGTAGTAAATATGAAATGATGAATCGATACTGTTGAACTCAATTGAATGAATGATAAAATTTGCATTCAAAATATTTAACGCAATTCTTATATTTGGATACGACCTAATGGATTTCACATATACACACAATATTGAATGTGCAATCAAATACCATTACCGTACAAGTTTAGTAATGGGTAACGTATAAAACGTGAATCTGAATTTTCACGTAATGAAAATGTACGTTTCGGTAACTACCTGTTGATTTGTTTCAATAGTTTTTGGCGTAAATTCTTCTATTATCTGGTTGTATACCATAGTTTTTTTTCCTTATTTAATTCTTTTGTACGAAAATAATAGATTACATTGTTTTTTCGTAAATTCGTATTGAAAATTTCAATTGTATGGTATTTTGGATTGGTTTTGGTTTATTGCCGCGTGTGCCCGCGATACGCAATATCACTGGTGCATATACAAAAATCATTCAAATTGAATGATTTTTTTTTGTATCGATTACTGTTTTTTCTTTTAAATTATTCTCATTTAAATTTCGATATTCGATTCCTTTAGCTCGCTAATAGACAGTTCAATATGGCTTAAATAACAATTCATTTAAATTTGTTATCTTACGCCATTTGATTTTTGTATAATTTTTTTTATTAATCTATTGGTGTTATGCAGTAGTCATTCATACCGTAATGTAGTTTTAAAAATCAAATGATTTATGTTAATTATCTGATGAATTTCATTAAGTGAACTGACCAATATTAAATCACATGCTATTTTAGTAGTCGTGTCATCGAAGATCCGTCTTCCCAGCTAATTGGCAACTGATCTCGGTTGTTCTAAACAGATAAGCGAACAGGTTTATTTTCATATCAATTAAAATCCAAAAACAAATTAGTACAGTTTAAACTGGTATTTAGTCAGGAGGCTCATAGTATCACACCATTATGCTGATGAAATGGCGACTAATCAACCGATTTCAAATGAAATTATATTTTTACTGAAAGCGTAATTAATCATCATAATATCAATATTGGATAATGTTATTTAATGCGGAAGAAAGGAATTTCAAATAAACAAAATCATCCAAATCACATATGAAAAAGAGTTGAAAATTTTCCGTTGCGATTTACAGGAAAAAAAAAACTGTACTTGTTTATTATCACTCTCAGTGATTTTTAATTCATTCAACTGAGAACCGAAAAAATAACATATGAATAATGATATTTATTTATCGTGAATTTATGATTACATTACGCATTTACGGTGTACACACCATCATGCAGGTGAGGTCTGGTATTGTCTGCTGAATAAACAGTGGTAAATATCACAAGTAAATAACGTGGTATTCACGAGACACTATGCTTAATCTCTATGGCGATATCACCAATCGTGCTGGATTACAATCATACATTGTATTTTTATCTGTTCTGGGCCATGGGAATACCACACTAATTAACTGACAGTAGCGTCAAATAAAGAATTAAAACTAAAACGAACATTTAAAAAAAAAACTTAGAGGGTTAGAAGAGAAAACTCATCACAGCATTCACCTGTGCTTGTGATCGAAACGGATTAAGTCATCCACATACGTGTGTCATAAAAACAGAGACAAGAGGCTTTATTAATAAAAACAACCTGTATGTTTGATTAACTCATTATGATTGTCACCAAGTGATCAAGTGAATTGGCAAGATCGTGTACATGAATACTTCCCACCCAGATCCTCATGCTGTTTCTTATTGATGTGACAAATATATCCCCCAAAGCTCCAACATTTAAACAAATATTTGCATCGATAATTTTTTATTTCACTTTATAATTATCTATTTAATATCAATGCTAAACATACATTATACATACAATACGATCGGTGACAGACGTACACTAAATATGATTAATATTATTATGTACACAGTGTGTTGGCACAAAAATGATATAAATATTGTACACATTCATACTTATAATATTTTCAACATTCGGTCGTTGATTTGTTCATATCACACTTGTTCGATAACTAAATACTAGGCTGATTTACGCGTTTATGTCGCGAGTGAAGGCGCGATATTTGTTCATTTATTATCACTAACAATGACGTACCATGAAAAATTTCCATTGAAGAGATCTTTTCACATTGTTCAGAAAAATATTAAATGTTCTCGTTTTTTTTAATATTCCTTTTTTGGGTAATATAGTTATATTTACCAACAGCAAAAATGTCACCTGCAATTATATAAACGTGTACTGATTAGTAATCAATAGACCAGAGGAATATGGCGGCTATCTGATCCTTGCGATTGATAATTAATTAGAGGTAATTAATAACTACAAGTTTATTTCAAGTACTTTTCATTATCATTGAGTGGCGACTGAAATGTGCAAACAAAGAAGTTTCCTGCCATATCTAATTCTTTTTTGTTATTAAACTTAATCTTATTATTAGTAATGAAGGTATTTTATTATCTAACGAATTACTGTGTGCTCGCGTGCTTTTGGCATGCTCTTGTTTATCGCACATTCGTGATAATTTTATTTAACAGCGAATGTATATATTCGTTTCCTAAGAGGACAGGATTTTGATAATTTTTTGCGTCTGTTTGCTTAATTTTTTGTTTTATTTAAACTCTTATCAATCATAATCATAAAATTGGTGTGTTGATAAAGGTGTTTGCATTTCACAATGAATTTGTTATATTATAAGTTACAGGTTTTACAAATGAATATCATAATTTTTTTTTTCATATGATTCATTTAAAGGTTTTAGTTCGTGTGCAATAAAAAAAAACATGATTTGCTTGTTTCTGTTTAATTTTATTTTTTGCTGATTTTCATTGGATATACCTTTGAATTGTGGGTAATAAAAGTTATTTTTGCGAGCCCCCTTGCTTTACCTTAATTTGCTTCATGTTCTTATCAATGAATGTGGCAATGACATGAATGTTTAAATTTTGTCAGAATATCTTGACCAAAGAAAATAAATATTCTATGGAATTATGTATGTACATGTCTAGATAAGTGACATGGTGTAGACAGTAGTTTTATATCATTACATTAAATCATTTCATGTATATTTTTCCATGGAATAATTTATAATTAATTTGTAACAATTGACGTAAAACATGGTAAAACGGATAATATAAAAACCAAAATCTCAGTTTTTTTTACAATCGATTGTGATCAACTGTTTTAATGATCTGAAAACATGAGTGACATTAAAACATCATTGCGTTTTAGAATGGCCCACCCAGTTGCTGGTGAATTGAATCAAAAATGTTAATATTAAAGTAAATCAACTGTATTCAATATGATTTTCATCAACAGTTAAAAGAAAAAATCATTAAATATGATTCTGATGTTTTGTTTTTAGTTTTTTGATTGTTGATTGTGAACATTCATACAGGAGTTCTTACAATCACTGGTTGGTTCGGCTATATTACTCTTATAGTAGGACAATTAATCATTATTAAATGAAAAAAAATATAAGTTTAATATGTTGTACACCCGAAAGGCAAACGTAAAATTGAGACCAGATTGCTGCCAGTTATGGCACACTAAATGTGCATCTTCGAATTACTGCTGATCGCATATACCATTCTCAATCGTCCTGTAATAAACTCATATTACAAGATTAAAGCATATAGGCTACTGATTGAATTTTAAATTGCTTAATTTGATTTATTTACCTGTGTGTGGTTTGGCTTTGAGTATATTTTTTTTTTGTTTTATTTTTAATATTTCGATTTTCACATACGAATTCCTTTCATCGTTTTTCTTACCTACTGCAAGTTCCATTAAAATGTGAATAATCTTGATGGTAACGACGGATGATTTCAATACCTTTGTGATATAGAATGGTACCTACAGCCATTAATGTTCAATATTAATTCAATACGCATAGAATTGATTGTCTTTAATGATTATTTTGCATTTTATTCAACCAGTGAACATCATTTTACTTTGCCACTGAAGTTAAAAGTTTTCAAGTTACAAAATCATTGAACATGAGGTGACTGTTGATGCTAACCAACTTACTACTTTATGAATCAACTGAATATTATGAAGAAAATATTCACAGTTGGTACAAAAATGATAAATCGATGTTACCCTTCGACAAAAAAGAATTATTACCATTTGGAGTCACGCAATTTTTATGTAAAATCTTAATTACATTTTATAATACTTTGGCAGTTAAGTTTTTGTGTTCAGTGTATAAGTTTAAAAAGCGTAAATTAAAGCGCATGTGTTCATGAATACCCACTGAATTTCATTTAGCCAAATGATAATGAATAAAAACGATCTCTTATTTAATTTTTTTTTCACCAGCTAAACGAAAAGTTAAAGAGATTTCATGTTGGTGTATACAGTGTTTCAAAGGAATTTGCGATTTCCAAACATTAAATTGCTAAGAGGGATGTGGCGTAATGCAAATATCGATAAATAAATGTCACGTTGAATCGAGTTGAATTTAGTGTCCTATTAAATTGTATTTTAGATTTATTCTTTGATGAACGCATTAAGAAGTTAATTTGGTTATCGTGTGAACGTCGTCACCGATCTTATCGGATTGAATTAATATGTATAGTGACCACATAACAAGAAATTTACAGATGATTGGATTTTTTGTTGTTGTTGAGTCTTCATTTCTTTTAATTTTAATGTTCACACCAGACATTGAGAATACTGTAGGAGGCACATGCAACCGAATAGAATGCAATTTATCATTTTCAGTTCGATCATTTAGAAATCGGTTGGCAATAATCTTTCGTCAATTTTGCAAATGCCTTTTGGCTTCTGTAATCACAATGGAATAGAACAGCCACAGTAAGTTGTAGAGAATGATATGAATGTAACAGGTATGAAAAACTTATCTTTATGGCGCCCATAATCATCAGCATCGTCAATGAACCTCATTTGTGGTAAAATAAATTAGCGAATTTTTAGAAAAAAAAAACATTTTTTTTTTATAAAACTTGAATTGTTTCATTAGAAATGTTCCCAATGACCTAATCCCATCAGAGTAGATGTTCCATATCGAAGCGGACGGTAACACCTTTGGTGGTCTATTTTATGGGAGCGAAACACCAAAATCGTAATGATACGTTTGGAACCCTGGAGCAAAATTTTTGGTCACAAAAATAAATTGGTATATTCGGATTGATGTTATTGGAATCGAGATCATTTTAGCGCAGGAACACACACGATTTCACTGGTCTTCATCTCTTGAATCGTCTAGGTATTAAATTTGATCCTCTTAGTTTTTTTTTGGCAATTTAACATTTAGTTTGTTGTATTTCTTAGCGGACCTTTTCATTAATTTAATTATATGTGGTTTAGTTGAGCAGTCCTAACAGTATTTTTTACCTTTTCCATAAAATTGTACCAGAGGATGCAGGTGCAATTTGGCTTAATTATGTAGGATGAGATTTATGCAAATACATTGAAATATGTACATCATCTAAAAGGAAAAGTGTGTGGTTGATCGGCTATATGACTACGGAAGACTCATGACTTCAATTATTTTTTGTGGATTGATTATCGGTTATACCGTGAAATTGTTGATTTAGATGATTTGGCTAAAATGTACGAAATCGTTTCCAGCCCATCCCAGTATTTATCGTAGCTTCAACTAAGGGATACAGGTAGAATTATCTAACAGGTAAATACTGATTCATTGATTAAACAAAACTAAACTCATGATTTATGAGTCGATAAATCTAAATCATTGTGTATGATTTTATTTGCGCCAACCAAGAAACATTGATTTGTCTTATCTTTATTGGCTCGAATTGTGTGATTCACTTTGAATGCGTTTGATCATGGAAAACGATTTCAAAATTAGCGGTATCTGTTTTGTGCTGCTAACTTCATGCTGTTGAGTCATTCTTTCAGCTGATATTGAATTGCGCACAATAACAAATCGTATATTATTTACTGTTTGATTCTTCGGTGCTTGTATTGTGTTGAGAACAAATGGGTAATAAGGCATATAGCAAATGTATCAAATATAATGCTTTTTTCTTTCTTTCTATCAATACAAAATTCAAAACAGAGTGACGAATTTCATTGAATGAGTGAATAACAAATCTTTAATTTCTGGAACTAAAAAGTATGAATCCAGTCTAGATATCATAATTTCCGTGTTTTTTGTAATAAAGTGTAATTTAATAGGCGATTTTAGTTGATAAACAGTGCAACATGGCATCTAATTTCCCCCCAGTACCAGTTAGTTTCCGTCCCATCCAACATTACTTGAAAACGGCACAGGAACATGAAGAACGAGATCTGGTTGTTTGTTATTGGTCTCGTCTTTATGCCCTCCAAGTGGGATTGAAATTGTCATCACAGAAAGCGGATGAACAGCAATTGTTAATTGGTAAGTGTGCCAGCTTAATTTTATGTCCTTGTATTTTTGATTCATTGATTTGTTTGGGGTCCGATTAGCTGTGATGGAATGGCTAGAGAAGACCAAAAAATCTCACCTTGATAATGAGTCAATAACGAATGAGGTGGCAGCACAAGCTTATCTGGAAAACTATGCTTTCAAATTGTTTTCTTATGCTGATAAACAAGACCGTGAATCAAATTTTGGTAAAAATGTTGTCAAGGCATTTTACACTGCTGGAATGATCTATGACGTTTTACTAACATTTGGCGAATTGAGTGAAGAAGCTGCACAGAATTGCAAGTATGCGAAATGGAAGGCTGCCTATATTCATAATTGCTTGAAGAATGGAGAGACCCCAGTGCCTGGTAATTCAGAACGTTACTTTTTCCCTGATTTCATAAGTGTCCTAATTTGTTCGTTATCTATAATCCAATGAAGGTCCTATGAAGGAAGAAGGTCATGAAAATGAAGACGTATCCAGTTCGGAAGGAGCTGTTGGCCCTGTCCCAATGAATCCTGCTTCACCTCCATATCCTATTTCACCATCCGATCCAGGTGTGCCTCAGACTCCACAAAATACTCCTGCTACAGGATTCGGTAATGCCGATGTAAATTCTCAACCGTCTTCGATTAATACTGATCCATTTGCTGCATCGGGAAAACCACCAAGCCCACCAGTAGAACCAGAAAAACCAGGTGGCTTCGAACCGTTTGTGCCTGGCAGCGCCCAAGCTATAGATCCGAAACTATTTGAACCGCCAAAGGTAAATGTTAATCTCTCGTCAGAACAAATTGCGAAAGCTCAAAAATACTGTAAATGGGCTGGCAGTGCACTAAACTATGATGATGTACCAACCGCTGTTGAAAATTTGCAATTTGCTTTACGCTTACTACAAACAGGTCAAGATAAATAAACCGCTGTTATTACTTTTAATTTTCATGTACATCAAAAATCATAATCTAATTAGATCGGTAAGATATTAAATTCATCGCAAGTAATTGCAATGTCCCATATAATTATGTATTTTGTTTTATAAAAAGAAATGAAGTTATTTACTGTTTGCTGCTTATGAATTTTATTCCGTGAAATAGAAAATACTTCATTATGGATATATGTAAAAAACTAAACTGAAATTTTATACAAATAACTTATTAGCGTTTACAAAAAATGAAATAAAATAAATGATAATAAATTGAATTCAGAAGATCAATGGTTAGTTAATTTTAAATTCAATAGAATGATATTGGTCACAGCGGTACACTTCAAAGCTTAACGGAAAAAATGATGATTTTTTTTGCTTGTGAATAACTAAATAGCAACTAAATCAAAGTTTTCATTTCTATCACCATGTGATACTATGTTAAAGGCCACACTATGAACAAGTGTGCGCTTTTATGAATAATCAGTTTATGTTGTTTATAATTCGGAAATGGCGAATGATTGAGAAACTTTCGATTTGAAACATAACAAATTGATTGATTTTAGAAGGATACACATGCGATTTTTATCATGTTGCATTAATTAATTAGAAATATTTTGTAGAACATAACATGTTTACAGGTTGGCATATTAACATCAAGTGAATTAGAGATAAATTCAAGGATGGCACGGTGTAAAGACAAATGCCAAAGTGGGTCACAAATTGTGATACACCAAAAACAACACAATACAAATGAATATTTTGTATTGTTAGGTCTGGTGGTGATGACCATCATTGAACTGTTCGCGAGCGGCCTTCAAGAAAACTGACTCAGTTGTGTTATCATAGAAAAAAATATATTTTCTTAGGGAAAAAAACTGATGCAATATGATCAATGTATAAATTTGAATTCTATTATGTGTAAGAACAAATAACAATTATTGTTTGCATGTTATCAATTGCTATTTTTTTCCTGATCTCTAGTCTCTTGCGTCATGATCTTTGCCGTTAGCCTGGAATTAAGTAAGTGAATTTTCCCCACAAACAAATATGAATTTAATATTTGGATCTACATACATATTTATGTAAGACTAAAACACCACCCGAATAATTTCATTAATCATTATAATTTTTAATTGTGTATAGTCTGGCCTCTGGTTGACGTCAATTGATAAGTTCAAAGGGGGCACGTGCCTTATGTTTTTCATTGCTGATAATCGTTGTGTGTCATTAATGGAAACCGAAACCATAGGAGAATCGACTGTTGATTTCCATCAAACAATTTGGATTTCAATCGTTCTAGATTGCATCCAACAATCACTTTATAATTGAAATAACATTGTGACCAATGGCCTTTATTGCAAATCACATATGAAGCCACAAATAATAGAAATTATGTTATTTTAATTTGTAGAACGATAATAAAGAACTCACTGTCTGTGACGAGAATTGATTGAACTTTTTACATGCCAACCTAGTTACTCTCGGCTGGAGGTGGATGTCTTAAATCACGTAGCATCATCCCATTCAGTGTACCGGACAGTTTGTTTTAATGCATTAGAAGTTGGATCCGCCATAACGATTATAACTTAAAATAGATTTTGTTCAGTTGATTCCAGGAATAACTGATAAGGAGTAAGGACCTTATCATAAAGTCTAATTAAATTTTATGGTTTTCCAGTATTTATTAATTCAATGATTATTTATTAATTTTTGAACCGCGTAATTTCATCCATTGGTGTTTTGGGGCTTATGATTTTATTAGTGGGATTTCAAACGATCGTAATATTTTATCATTTTGGTTAACGGAAACCTTCTATGATTATTTTTATTTAATTGCACTCTGAACTGGAATCGGACGATCTTATTCGTGGTGTTGTATTGAAATGCAGATTAACTTCGATATCAGTTAAGAGTTGATTATCTTTCCCGTATACCGTGTGGCCAGCGCGTGTGATCGAAACGTGCTGATGAATGGTTCCAACTAAGTACATTTTAAGGTGGGCACGATTCTTCTAATCAAAATCACGTTTGATTCATCGCATACGTCCATATGAATGTGAATATCATGATGAATGGACTTTTATGGATATCTGTCAAATAAAATTCTGTCTGATACCAAGCCTCCAAATCAAAGAAATCATGTATAATCACTCAATAAGAAATTTTTTCGCTGAATTTTTTTCGTTATCAACCTTGGGTATTGTAATTGCGTCAATTCTAATCAATCGATGTTTAACATTTCAATGATATGAACTGTTTGGGGAAATTTGAAATGGAATAGATGTTCAACCATAAAACCAACTAATTGAGCAATAATTAAATCAATCAATAAAATGGGAATAATTTTTAAAATGTTTTTAATTTACAATATGATTTTTATGTGTTACAAAAAATATATATAAATTTATAATCTCACTAACCTAAATCACTTGAATTTGTTTTGTTACTTTACATCATTAAACTTATTAGCTATTACAGGTGTTTATAGGTGGTTTCTTCTGATTTAATGTGTTTCATTTGATGATTTTTATTATGTTTCTCTATGATTCTTATCGATATACTCTACGACATATTAATTTAAAAACAAGGCACTCATTGGATGTGTGTTAATTTTTGAATTAAGATATACAATTTTTTGTTTGTTAAATAAATAATTATTGACGGGAGGGAGGGTGATATTTTAAGCCATTTGTTTACACGTGGAAGACTTTATGTGCTTATTGTCTCTCATTTCGATTAAATTTATGCAAAATGAATAAAACAGTAATTCTTTTTCCTTATAAACCTTTGATTATTTTTATGACAAAAATAAATCAATTAAATGTTTTTATAAACCTTAATACATAGCGTATCATCTAATAAAAGGCACAATAGTTTTATTATTTTGTATGTTTTTATACTTGATTATGGATTATTTATATCTTTAAACTAATTTACAATTTAATTTAAGCGTACATTTACATTAAAACACTATTTACAAATAAATTCACTGTACAAGACTAAGGCATCCAAATTTTTAATTAAATCTTTTCATTATCATCTATCACGTTATGAATTTTTCTTATCTTCTATAAATTGTAATCATTTAATCTTAATTTTAAATTTTTCAAAAGTTAGGTATAATATACAGATAATGTAACAATGTCTCTCGCTATACTCGCGAATATAATTTATCATTTTCTATTATAAGAATCATTGTTGTTATTGCACAAAAGTTGTGAAACAAAACTTTCAATAAAACGACAAAATTTTAAATTTACTGTTGTGATTGTTTTCACATTGAATTAATTTCAATAATTCCTGAGATAAATGGGAAATAGTTTTTTTTTTTATTATTTCGCAATAATTTATATATTCAGAATGAAACTGATTCATAAAATTTTTATTGAATGGCCGTTGTAATGCGCAAAAAACCGTTTATTACTCATTCATTGAAATTAAGCGAAGAAAACAAACACCTTTTTGATATCAATCATATGTACGATGAGATAATTTTGACATTAAGTGCTTGTTTCTTCTATACATTCCATTTAATTATGGTTTTAAATGAAATAAATTTAGAAGAGTAAAAATCGTCAATCGTCCCCACGTTATGCATAGTTACGTCCCACACTGCCTTGAACGGTTTTTGTTTTCAACTGTTTCAATATACAATAATCTCATACAAATCTTTCTTTTCGCTAATCACTTTTGATACCTTCTTTTATTTTTAGCTACAAATTATATTTTATGATGGCACTAGTGAATTTTTTTTTTTTGTGATACGGGAAAACTGTTGATATTAATCGTTCCGTTAAAAATTCTAACCGTGAATGGGATTGATGAAAATCAGTTAATTTATGTATCACTGTCACAAACATTTTTGGGGATTATTATCAATATAAAATTCCATAAAATTAATGGCATTACGTTCAACGACAAATTTTAATATTCTAAATGCGATCCTAGTTGTGGAGCAGTGGAGTATGTAGTCACAATTGACATGGTTTCCTATCCATACGATTCAATAATAATTGGATGAGAACCGATAAGAAATCTAATGGCCTGTTGCCTGGGTGGAATTTTTCAATTATTATTTTAAGTTTTATTCTATAGATTACTGATTCAGTGAGCTTCCACCCAGTAGAAAACATTAAATAAAATTCACGTTAATTTTCCATTCTCATGAGTTTTGAATGTTTGTTGAATTGAGTTTGAATTGTGTGCCTACAATCATCGTTTAATTATGCAATTCTATGTGAATGACGCGGACACACATGCCCCATTAATTATCACAATACGTGGACACACTTTAGAAAACTAAAAAGCATGGAATAATATTAACTGGTGGGATTAGTTCACGTTCACAAAAACACCCATTCATAGTTTTGGAACACATCAATCGTATATCAGATAATTCATAGTGCGCTCCCAGACTTTAGTGTTCAGTTAATTTCCATTAACTAACAATGTTGTTTAAGTCAACGCAAACGGATTTGGTTCAATTCAATCGATTGAGAAATTGAAAACGCACTTATCGTTACAATGATTATGTTCATCTCATTTGAATAGTTCAGTTAATTAATATTAAATGATTTCGATGTTGTTTACTATTATTAACTATTCTTTATATTCAGTTGTTATGTTCGCATGACCCGATCAACATATGAAATTCAATTTCGATACATTTGAATGCCAGAGAATAATAATTTTGCACGTTATTCATCCATGAATGGCATTCAACCGCGGAAACAACAATCAATTTAAATAATTATTCGGTGAAGTGAAAATTTTGTTTCAACATTAAAATCATTACTATTTTTTGATTAGGAATAATTTCTGCGCTTATTTTTCATTAATTATGTTTGAGAAATATTTAAATAATTAAATTTTTGTTGGGTTTTGTTTTAAATTACTTTTAATCTACCAGTTTTTAACAAAATTATTGTTTACCACGGCCGCCATGGTTTCTCTTCGTCATTGGCAGCTATTGATTTTCTCATCACTAATGAGAGAGGCACAGGACTGTATGGTCGTGCTCTTACATATGAACTGGTATTAGTACGGATTGGTCCCCGGATAACTGATGAACAATCTATTGCACTCTCATAAACCGTCATTGGACTTGTTGAGGTATACAATGGTGGTGATGTCCGTTGATCCGGTAATGACAATCGATTATCATATTGGGATGAATTTGATGTAGCTGAACCAGTAGATGCTGTACGCCGTGGGATTTGTACTAATGTCGGCATACCATTACTTTGATTCACGTACGTGTAATTAATATAGTGGCCATTGGTAGATGCTGGAATTGTAAGTGTCGGCTGGTATAAATGAATATTTTGTGATTGCATCACTTGTTCTTGCTCCGGTGAACTTGGTGGCGATTCATATGATTGCGGCAACAATCGAATGCTGACTGGTTGCATTGGTTGATGATCCGTTTCCATTTTCATTGAACTGGTTAGATGTTGGACAAGACAACGTCTTATATCTGGTTCCAAGCCAGGGAATCGTTCCACTTGATTAACGCATTCCATGTAACCGGCTTTGAATTTATTCAATACTTTTGGATTAGCCGCTTGTGAAATAATTGACTGTTGTCTTTGTAAATCTTGTAGGTATTTGACTGTCTTCTCCAGAATATCGGCCTTTTCCAATTTTGAATGGCGTGCTGGCTGTAAATGGTAATTACAATATTTGGTTAATTATATCGTTTTGTTTATACTCTTAACTGACTAATGTGTGAGCGTTAATTAATTATTTTTGGTAAGAAAAACAGAAATTTTATTAAACTTTTTATAATCAAATTCAGAGTGTATTAAAACAGTGATGTGATATCGTTAAATTTTATTCGAAATATAATTAAAACACTTACGTCTTTTTTGGTTGCATCTAAGATGAGTGTTTTTAGTTGATTTAAACAATTATTTATTCTGGCTCGTCTTTTCTTCTCCATAAATGGTTTATTGCTCTGTAAATGGAATTAGAGAGAGAAATAAAATAAATTATTATTATTAAAATTTAAGTATTAAAAGTTGTTAATTAAGACATTCTAAATGGCGTTTAACTATACCGCTAAATATTATTCACGTGTGAATGTAATCCATTAACTAAATCTGTTACAATATAATTTAACCATTAAAATGCAGATGCTCGTATTAATATCAATTTTGATTATTCTCTTGTATATGAATTGACAAAAAGGTGATTTGAATTTTTATATGAGACAATCTTCACAATTTTTATTTTAAATACAATTTACGAATAATGTAGGCTTACACACGCCGTTTCTTCCACGTATAGCGTTGGATGATCGTATAATCGACAAAAAACAGCCCGTTAAAGATTTAGTTGTGGCCCACATAGCGTACTTAAATACAAAGTGAATCCCACATGTGATTCGAGTCCCCAAAGTGGCATTAAAATTAAAAATGGAACTGAGATTCAATCTGCAATAAGTGAGAGAGAGAGATTCAGTAACGCATTTTATTGGCATTACTGATTCACATTGACCAGCCTAACGTGGAATTTAATTTATAACAATTTGGTATGACTGATCCTACGTCTTTAGTTCACATTTATGTGTTGCTGTTCCACATTTTATTTGAATCTTCCAAATAAATTGTTTCATTTTATTATTTGACAAGTTTAAAGAAATTAGAAAGAAAAAAGATAAAATGAAATACAAGACTTGAACACATAATTAAATGATGTTAAGCGTGGCTTGAATTACTTTGCGGTTTGTCAACGATATTATTATTCAAGTCCTACACATAAGTTTGTCTAGTTTCCCGTCAATTATTGTTGGCTCTACGTATAGATTCTGATATCGAGTCTTAATTTAAACTGAATCGTATACCGTCATACATTATGTGCCCACAGATCAAGTGTTTTCTATTTACCATTCAATGGCCAGTCATCGTTCACTGATTTTATTATTATGGTCATAATGGCATTAGTGTGAAGGTGTTATCATATTCAATATAATTGAAATATTAATTGCTTCTTCCTGCGCTCATCGTTTGAGTACAGTCTTCCACTGTCGTGTAACCAATATGATACATCAAGCAGAACGATAAGTTCAACTGTTAAGACACAAGACGTTGGCATCACCCACTCTACCAATTTTAATGGACTTTAAACATTCAGTTTATAAGAATTCCCACACACATCAGTCTCAACTATTTTGATATAATCGATGGGGGGCAGAAATGTCATGACATCTCGCTTACGACTCATAATCAATTGACCAACTACTTTTTTACTGTATACAAATCGCTTTATGTTACTTTACATTGCGTATACAATTAAACATTAAACATAAAAATATACCATTAACTAATAATTTTTGTTTGTCCGATAAGAGAACGCCAACAATAAAATGAAAAAGAGATTAAGCAAACGCAGATCACACATTTGATGGGCGTAAGCCGCCAAAAAAAAAAAGTTCAAAAAATACCAAAATCTTCTTTACAAAAATAACTTTATGGTTTACATTTCTTTTCGGGTCTTTTTTTTTCAAGTAGACCACAGAAAAAAAAAAGAAACACAATAATATTGACATATTCGGGTCTCTTCTAATTACCATCAATTGACGTAATAAGTTCAACAGATAAGGCAATAATTATTTGAAAATTATTTACATTAGTACTTTGGCTTATTGTTACCACTGTACATATTTGATATAATGGCAGGTCGTGAAACGCTACCAACCACTAGTGATACATTAAATATTTACCAAATGTGGTCTGATAACAATATGAACAATAATTCTCGAATATTTTATTTTCGCTATAATTTTATTTAACTGCCATCACGCTGCGGGTGAAACACAAAGTACTATATTTGCATAGTGAATACAAAAGAGAAATAAGAAATAAATGTATTACTGCAAATATTATTATCATACATAACGTTAAATGATTAAAGGCAACCTAATAAAATGTTGAAATGAGATGGTTAAAGAGAATACACATTTAGATATTGTCAACAGTTAAACGAATTGAATGAACTATAAACGTTTCACGATGGTGCCAGAATCATAATAGTCATGTATAGATTCAGGTGTGATTAGCGTACTGTATATAAAAATTGTTTTATCAAATAACAACGAATAAACCATAAGAAAATAAAAGGTAAACATTGTTGCATAGAAATTATTAATATCAATAATAATTACGAAATGTCGATGAGAGTTAATTGACGTAAATTATAATATCTATTTTATTTGGGGAATTAATTGGATACGTGATAATACTACGTGTTACTATAGTCATCATCCACCATTCAGTATCTAATAATTGACAATGTCAACGATATATGATGGAAAAGTATTGAGTCCCATGTTATAGAATTAATTTATTGAACAGGTGACCACATTAAAAACCGCAATGAATCAATTGGAATTTTTTTATTTAAAATTTTTTTTTTTTTGTGTAACAATAGTGTTTGTCCACGAGCCCATGTACACAATTTCATGATATCACATCGTGACCATAAATCCCATATAAATACTGATTTTAACCTCAACTTCTTGAGTTTTAAATTGAAACGAAGACGAACCGTCAATATCGAGTCCCAATAAATTTATCGTCTAATTGTTTACATGTGTTCATGGACATTTAAAATGTACTATAAATAACCTGATGGTATATACAGGTGCCATACAATCCCAGTGGCCAGCTTAAACCGGAATCTAAATGGCATTTGAGTAGCACATCTAGTTTCAGTTTCTGTCTCAACTGATAAGATAACCGTAATTGGAGGATGTCATACCAACACCATTTCAATGTTATTCCATTGACCGTAGAATTGTAATATTAAACGGTACAAAATTAAATTTAACGAAATTTTAAAGCGCAGAACCAACAACCATTGTAACTAATCATTTAGTTAAAATCTAATTAGTTGTTATAAACAAATTCTTTTAAAAAAAAATTTCAAAATCATTCATAAAATAAAAACGTTTAGAAATTACTGGCCACGATACAGAAAATAAAGTAGTTTCATGTATCAAATTAAATGGAATTGTCAATAAACTTACTCACAGGAAATGAGGGATTTTTTTTTTTGTAAACTTTTATATACAATTATTGAAATACTTCTGGTATCAGTAATGTACAGTGGGAAAATAAAAATCCCATAAATAAAAACAACAGTAAAAAACATTGTATCAATTGCCTACCCGATTTAAAACGTCAATGATAATTTTTTAGCATTTTTCTGTTGATTTAATTAACATCTGAATTGATTGCATCTCACCCGATCAAGTGTGTTAATTGATGAATTAGTGCGACACGATTAAATACCTGGCACTGCCTTGCCATTAATAATTAACTAAAACATGATTATTACCAGTCCAACGTATTCAATGATAACTAATTTTTTCGAATTTTATTCGTAAATAATCGTCATGCGGTTGTTTTAGTTTAACAGTTTTTTTTTTTGTTTTGTTTTACTTTAAATTAATTTCATACTAAATGAAATGCGATGTTTGATCATGAAATTCTTTTATGATATTCTTTATAATGGCCCCTATGTTAAATGTAAAATTAAAAGACAAAAAAAAAATGATTATAATAATAAGTATGGATTTTATTACTATAGCAGTGGCTACATTGTAATCAACTTGTTAATGAATCAATTAATTTTCACGTTTATGCATTAAAGTCACGTTGCTGTGTCGTCTTTATGATATATTTGTTTACATAACAAGGAAAATCAACTCATATTTTACTCTTTTTTTCGACTGTTTTTATTTTGGTGGTGTCACTTTATTTGTCGATTTAGTCTTTCATATGAGTGTATACAGTTTTTCACCTAATTATGGCTATTATAGAAATAAACTACGATTATGGCACCTTATGTGATAATTTTAAATAATACAGCATTTCATTATTTTATAATATCAAATAGAATCAAGTTTTAATTTTTTTTTTCCTTTTTGTTTTATTATTATTATTATTGTATATTTAAAATAAAGAACGTATGGTCTAGTCGAGTGTAAATTTACAATTCACGGACTTTTGAAGAAGACATGCCATGAATTCCATTGGTTTTAAAATACGAGCAATAGCAATTAACTAAATTAGGCCAACACGTGAGTCTGAGACACTGAATATGAACTAAAATACAATTTTTTTTTTGTTTTCTTACATCTGAATTGGCATCAAGTCAAATTTTGATTTGATATTTAAAGACACTTTAAAATAAACTGAGAGTCAAGCTACTTGTTCATAGAAATTAAGAAAATAAAATAAAACTCACCCTGCGGTTTTCATTTGGACGCTTAATTGATTCCTGGCCAGTCAATTGATGACTAGCCGTTGTATTCACTTGATTTGTCAACATTGTGGTTCCGATTTTAGTATTTTGATTTGTCACTAATCCACTTCCTGTTACCATTTTATTATTATTTGCAAAGAAATTGTATTTTATTAATCCTTTAACTGATTAGTACTGTTTCTTTCCGTTTTTCTCGATAATATTTTAATATTCGAGAATAATCAACGGTTTTATTTATATTAACACATCAACTTCTATAATTTAATTTAATCAATTAATTGTTTCCAATCACCAAACACTCTTGTTTTAAATTTAGCTCACTGCGTTATGCCACTGAATGTTTTTATATTTAAATAAAAATTTTTACTTATTATTTGGTTCACTGCAAATATTATCATTGAACAGAAATTTAATCATAAACAGTTTATTTAAAATGAAATATTATCGCGTTATTGTATTCTCTCTTTTTACTGAACAATTTTTTTTTTTTATTATTTTTTTTGCATATAAAAAATTGTTATTCTACTCCTACAATTGACGTCAATCCAGTAATCGTCTCTGAATATGGTGAAAATGTAAAATTATAATGAGCTTAAAATATTGTGCTGATAATCCAATTTTTATTAAAATAAGTTCATACGTCCAAAGTGGATTTCATAAGTCACACACTTGGAACTATTCAATATGATTTATTGATCAACAATATGAAAGAAAACAACGATATTTAAATTACACTTTAATCCTTGTTTCTTATAATCAGTTTTTATTGATTTTCACTGTATTTTCTGTAGTACTTTTTGTCTCCTTTATTTTATTAAACTTCTTGATTATTTTCTTTTTTCTTTTTGACTTAAAATACGAAAATATGAACTGAATATCTGCTGGGAATAACTGAATGTATAAAACACAGAAACCGTCTTCTCTCAACAGCAGCTCGTGCGCTTCTGATTTCAACTTTTGGTCTGGTCTGTTACCGGTTAAATTTACGTCTGATCGATATTGTAGGCTGATGGTGTCTGGTTCCCTCGGCTCTCTCGTTATGGTTCTTTATTTTTTACGAGCTAATGTGTGTATGGCACGGTTCCGTTGAATTTCATTCATACACATTTATGTCGGTCGGATTGATTGCAGAAATTCCAATTCCGAATTCACTGGTTTTGGAGTACCAGGGCCCCGATAATATGATCATACGGAGAAAACATTTGTATACAATAATCAAGTGAAAAACAACTTTGCGGCAATGTAAAGAGCGGAAAAACTTTAACCGACAGTTTAAAGCACACGCGTCTCGACTGGCAATAAAGAATATGATAAAAAACAAATCAACACTAAATTGAGAGAGAAAAAAAAAATAAACTCAATATGAAATAGTGGAATTGAACAAAGTGAGCGCCCGATTGGGGGAGAATGAGACGCCAAACTAAAGAATACAGAGGCAGTTTTTGCATTACATCTTAAATTGATCTTAAAATAGATCCACCAACTGAAATTACGATTGACGGGGCTCATGGTTTTATTGAAACAACAAGTTGTTCAGATTATGTTCATCTCTCGTTTCTTTTTTATCCCATAGATATTAACATATGCCATAATTACAAAGCGAAAAAACAAAAATAATTTCCATTGATGGATTTTTAACTTTACCTGAAAAAAAATCAGTTTGCCCGGACTGGTACCAGAAAGTTATTAGCACTGCCGATTTTTGTGCATTATCTATACGCAAAAAATGTTCTTTGATACAGTTTTCTTTTTTCACAAATTTTAAACCTCAGATAACTAAAAGTAATACTTTTGATAAAAACCCAAATGACATAAATTCTTTTAATTTCTTGGCCACCAAATTGAATTGTTTGATTCCAAGAAATTCCATCCAAATGAATAATTTAAGATTTTCGTAGTGTTTTTCAAAATGATTTTTTTTTTTGTGGTGGCGTAGGATCAAGTCATCAAATGTGTACGATAAAACGCCAAACAATTTTCATTTTATTAAATGGTAGTCACTTGTATTAAAACATTTTTCCCACATATTACTCGATATGGCCAAGTAGACCGTGTATGTTTGGTATCGTGTCAAACACATAATGAGTAGTGCATGCTAATCAATCTCCATTGGCTATTATAGAGGCATAATCACCTACATGTCACATCCTCCATATCAACGTCAATATAAAAATAAACTGAAACAACATGTATAGATGTTTTATAAACGGAGGCAAATATCGTGCAATACCAATTCGTTTGAATACTTGAATTGGTCTTTCGAGTGTGGCAAAAGAAACTGAAAATAATAATAATAATATTGAAATAGCATTGGAAATAGAGACAAGGCGCGTTGGACGTATGGCAGTGAGATATCGCCAAAACACCCACAACCCACATATAAATCCATCTGGATGGAAACGATAAAAATAAAAAGGTAAATATTCACATAGAGGAAAAAAATAAATAAACGGAATTAATGATTATAATGGCAATTGGCGACACAGTAATGCGTGAAACACTTTGTGAATGTTTTTTTTTTCTTAATTCCGTCTATTCTAAACTCCAATGTTTGATGGTTGGCCACAATGTACAACTTGTTTTAATTTTTCTAATGAAAATGATTTGAAAAGCGTGGCAAACAAACTCATTAACATTTAAAATTATAATATAGAACAATTCATACGAGTGAATTGACATCACAAATAATGGGGGTTTTATTAAACATTCACGAATTATGAATAACTATAGTATGGCGCTCACTATTCAACTAATATGCATTAAGTTTATTTGCAATTACCCCATAAGTGCTAGTAATATGTCGGATCGTGAATGGAATTAATTCGATTAATACGTTACAAGTGAAAATACATTCGAAAATGATCCTCCTAATCCGACAGTTTAGATTACATTTTGGTTGATCCCCACCGTTTGATGTCATAAACCAATAAAAATATTAATCGTCACTGGATTAAATTAGAAAACTGTTGAATAACCAATGGGTTTCTAGCAATACCATTATTTCATAATGTTTTTATGTTTGATGGGATTTCTGATTTACCTGTGCCTAAATAGACGCACAGATTAGACCACAGTTACCACCGAATTACATAAAGAATCAACATGATGCGCGTCATACATACAATTGCTTACGTTTAATCAGAATTTGGAATTTCATACTTAATTTTCATATTCGTAGTGATTTCTGTTGTTTTCAAAATTCTTAAGTCTCATTACAACACAAAAAATCAATGGAAAAATTAAATTACAAAAATGTCGGTTGTTTATCTTTCCATTTGTACATGTGAAGAGATAAATATGAGGTCGGCGGGTGAGATTGAACGCGGATCTTGAATGAAACGCGTGGCGCACACTTAATTCAACTAGTGCCCTCGTCTATAATCTGACAAACTTGATCCGTTAAACTCATACAGATCAACTGAATTTATGGAATAATACTGTAATTATTTTACTGACTACTGACAATCGCAATTATAAATCTGAGGTAATGAGTTTATTTCTGAAAAACCGTAGAGAAATTTCGAATTGCAACTGTTCTATTTTTTTGCTGTGAGTTTTCTGTTATTTAAGTTTTTCAATCGTATTTACCCTGGACTTGGTCTATTATGGGAAATTCTGGGCGAAAGTAAATAAACTCCTCCACATCCGATGTGTGAATATAATGAGGAATCACGTGATAATAAAATTCAAATATGTAGATAGATAAAATTTTAAATAGAGTAATTACGCTATACCGTCATCCTACTTGGGAATTTTGTTTTATATTTTTGTTATTCTTGATACAAACAGTAACGAAGAATGACTGTAGCGTGATTTTATAAACGTCGGTGTAAATCTTTTTTGAATATTTACCGAAACATCAGCATACAAGATTTTTATAATTAGATAGCTGAATTCGTCATTAGTCAGATTTTATTTCATTTGGTATGTTTATTTAGTTTTATTACATCTCTATGTAGGTTTTCATACATTGACTGCGTCATCGTTTATAGCTGGTGTACAGTATTGTAGCTGGTGACTATTGGTGGGCCATGCCATCTGGGTCGATTGAAGGCCATTCAGCCAAAAACAAAAACTACACTCTTACAAGCAACTCGGTGTGTTACCCAACAAGAAAACAAATTGAAAAATTCTATCTATTTCATTGACGATTACGATTTTTCATTTAAATTCTACTGTTTCATTCATACAAAGTCATTTTTAACGAAATCGAGTGTATTGAATATTTACTGTTTACTCATTAAGTAATCAAGATGTAATCACTGTTTCAATTAAGCAAAACATTATGATGATGAATCGGAAATGTATGAGATTTCATTCAAGTATTATTCATTACAGTGATTTCCAAATAAGTAGTGTTTTACCCGTTTAGTTGGCACACGTATCAAATCGGTATCATGGTTGACTAGATACTTTTCCATTATCCATAATCACTGATAAACAACTGACAAACAATATCAGGAAGGAAGTGTGTTTGATTGTAAACAATTTTAATACTAAATGGATTCAATATGAGTCATAAATAAGAAATTAATAAAACAGTGTGAAGGTTTTTGATGCCTCATAAAATACCAATTAAACATTTGAATATCAATACGATTTCGTGGCCATTGATATGAAATTACATTTAGTTAATGTTGACGGCAAGTTTAACGATTAATTTTTTATTCTTTATTTTAGGGTAACCATAAAACGAATTGAGAAACATAAAAAAGAATGATAGTGTGAAGGATCTCAATTAGAAGGGGAGACATGAATAAGAAGAACATATCATGCTGAGATAATCTTGAGGAATAATCAAAAATTTTAGGCTATGAATACCAATTATAAGCATCACCGAGGTGATTCTGTTTGGACCACATTGAATATAATTCATTATAGTACAAATCCTCTTGATGTCGTCCACACTCTGTTCACCATGTTTAATTTTTTATGTATTTCCAGTGTGGAGTCGTGTTGTGTGTCAGCCACATAAGATAAAAATAAAACTTCTCTTCGATAAGCATGGGAAAAACATTTTTATTCATTAAAATTGACGTGATTTGGTTGAATACCGTAAAATCGTCTAACTAAATCAACAAAAGAAATCCATTCGACGGATTATTACCTGTAGAGTAAACGTAAATTCGCGTGGATTTGATTAAGGCAAAGCTAAAATGAAAAAAAAAACGGCAACCAAACAACAACAAGAGTAACATAAAAGAAAGAAGAATAAAATGACAACTGCCATATAACTTGTAATATTGCTAACAGAATTCTTGAATTTATAAATTCTTTCATTTTTGTCTGAAGATTTCTATTTCTTTCGTGTTAATATGAAGATGGTAAATCCAGCCGAGGATAAAACTCTTATTTAACTTTTATCTTTTGATTCAATACTACGTAGAACGCACGAGATTTATACTATCATTTTGCATAATCTTCATTTCGAAATCAGGGAATGTGTTCAGGTTTTCATTTATAATCGTTTAGCACATAAAAAAAAAATTCAGAAATAATTTTCTGCCTCATCTCTTTCACTGTTTCGGTTTCATAAATAAATGAACTGACAATGGATTTGGTCAGTGTCTAGTGGCATAAAAAGGTACACACGCGGATAACAGGTCCACATCTCATCGTATACCCCGAAAAGATCAGAGGATTTAAATGTGGTCACAGATCAAATACAAACGGCACGCAATCAGTGCTGTGCTTTTTGTTCCTTTAATTCGTTTAAAACTTTCAAGATGCGACAAGAGAATGGGACAGAGACAGAGAGAGGGGGGGAATGGCACAAGGTCCGATCATCTTTCGCCTCATGAATAATGGTGCCATAGAACGGTGTATATGATGAAGATAATTGGGGGGATATGCTGCACGCGCCAATGAATATTTAATGTAATCATATCAATGATGATCTTCATCTTTACTGTCGTTGATGTTTTATTTTTTTCTTTACCTAAAATTTCGTTTCTTCTCAGTTCTGTTTTATTCACGAATTTAATTTTAATTTTATTTCATTTTTAGTTTTTTGGCAAAGAACAATTGGCCGTGGTCCATCTCTTTGCTGTCTTTTGCCAATTCATGGGAACAAACTACAATAGCAAAAAGTAACAAAATTTTAAATTCAAAAGGACTCATTTCAAAGTAAAGATTAAAATTAAAACAAAAAATACAGTTCTACTTAACGATCACAATGAGGAATGCGGTGAGCAATTCAATTTACATTTGAATACAATAAGAATCATTTGGTTGGCGTTACTTCATGAACTTGGCCATTATTTATTGGCGCAATTTTATTGCTTATTATCAACGGTGTTGAACTGCACCACCATATAGTTAATCGTATCCTAATGAAATAAGCGTGGCACTCACTACGTTAAATCGTGCACTATAAATTGCATTAGAATTTACAATTTAATAGTGGCCTCTGTTTCATTGCATATAAAATTTATTTTCGATCTTTGTCGCACTCTATGTGCTTGGGTTATTTGACTATCAGTGAATATTATGTGTGGATGTTTTTTTTTTTAATTTGAATTAGCCATAAAATGAATGGTTAATAATGACAATGCCTATGGGGGCAGATTAAATATTGTGGCCAACGACTATACGAACCACAAAATAAGCGGGAGAGATAATTCAAAGTGAACATTTTATTTATGGGATGCTAATATTAAATTGCCTCAAGACATTGTTGTCCGATTGACTTAAATTGGCATGATGTTTTTTTTTTTTATATTCCATATTTTAACTCCTTTATATGGTGAATAATTCAGACATTGTTCCATTAAATCGCGTCACGTTTTCATGATCTCTCGCACATCGCACAAAAGTTAAATATCATGGCATTGGTAAACAAACATCTCAAGCACCAAGACAATTTAGAAAGAATATAGTTATATGGAATTCAGCTAAGGTATAAATTTGATAAATAAGAAAACAGCAATGGTTTTATTTCATACTTGAAATATCCAAAGGGAAGATATAGAGAAAATTACGTTTCTTTCCCACACTTTTGGATCCAATTTGGGATGAGTTGAGAAGCGAGAAAAAATTGCATGTGCCAATCCACGTTCACTTGAACCAATATTGTATATGCTATGCTGTATTAAACATACAAACTGATCCTCCTTGTTGCATTATTATTTTAATGGATCACGTCGTGTTGTTGAATTTTAAAAATGCAACTTTTGAGAAAAAAAAAACCGGGTGGACTTAAGGTAGCATCAGGAGTTTATGGTAACGTGTGTTTTATGTTGAGATTTATGGAATTCACAGCATCACTGATTTACGCTGGTCTAATCAAAATGTGTGTAGTCTAGCCACTTTATCCGGCTGAGAGAACTTAGACAGAATCGTGAAACATTATGCATCTTATTGGATACTTCTTATTATCTTATTTTTTTACTCCAATGTTGGTATTTTATTTCAATCGTTTCTATTGAATTAAAATATGTATATTCATTTCAGTTGAATGAATGAAAACATAGCGGATAAGGTCATGATCACGCCATATGTAATCGATTGTTATTCACGAATTATTGATGATACCGCTCTTAAGTGTTGGACAACATAATTATTCACTTATTTCTGTTTATTATATTAAACTTTTATTTGAAAAAAAGTAAAATAATAATAAGAAATACCACCAGCCAGACATGAGATATAAATCGAGATAAATAATAATTCGTATTAATTTCAGACTCTCTCGACAGCATTAGCGGTGGGGAGTTGCATCGTAGTGTTAAGAAATTGTTATTTTTTCTTCTCATTTTCAATCTTCGGCCAGAGAAGTGTCAAGAAATGAGAAAAAAACAAAACATCACATTCAATTGGGAATTCAGGTAATACCTAATCTATGTCGCATGATCTTTACCATCCAACCGACATTAAACTTCCCAAGAATAAAAAATTAACAGCGAACGAGGTGAAACAAAGTGTTCTTATGATGTACCTTCTTCGTCACTGATGTGATTCATGATCATATTTATATCTCGACATGGTTGATTATTGGCCAAGTTTATATGAACGAAGTGAATTTATGATATTACATCGAAAATCATAAAGAAAGCCAAAGAGCCACAATTTAAAAAAAAAACAAAAACTGCAATGAGAATTATTGTATATTGCAGAGATTTAATCAAAGTGATGTTTGCGCATTTACTTGTGTACAAAAGTTATGATAATTAATATATAAACGATGAAACTGTTAAGCCTCAAAAGTAACTGGTTGTACACAATTTAATGTGAAACTTACAAATATGTAATGAACACTGAATACAAAAAGAGACAGAGTACAGAGAACTAAATATTTGGTTGATACTTATGTATATATTTAATGCAATTATCTGTCCTCGGTACAAGAAGAATTATCAACCAGTAAGAAACAGATTCATGGATCATAAGTTAATGGCAATCTTTTGGTTTTTTTGAACATCTGGTTTAAGAGTGACGGTTTTTCGTTGATGCTGTTCCTCTTTTTTTTTCTTTTGAATAAAAAATGAGTGATTGTTGCATGTAAGATAAAATATTTTCATAAACACCGTGAATAGTTAAAAGTGATTACTTGAAATGACCGCTCAGATTGATAAGGTCGCCACCATAACCCATTCCGTGACTTGAGAATAAAAATACTCAAACCGTTTTGATAGGAATCAACTGAGAGATGATGCCTTAGTAATCAAGTGTAAGGAATTAAATGTAATCGGATTCACAAAACGCTAAAATCACAAATCAAAGTAAGAAAAAATATCAAAACGGAACATAAAATTCTTTTACGAACGTAATTGACATTAAAACATTATTTCACATTGTATGAATTCCTTTGGCATTTAATGATTTGTGCAGCTACCTTCAATATAAGTTGTACTGATGATTGGAGAGAGAATCAGGCACAATTGAAAATTACTTCCTTATGCAGTCACGCTGGCATATCTGGCTGGTAACAATTTAAATCACATCGAGGTTAAATATACAGATTTTAATGATTTTTCATATTAAATTTATATGTAATAAAACTCCATTAAATCACGAACATCTCTTCAATCTCCTGGTCTCTCTGGTAACAACGGGATTAAATCTGTTCAGTGTGAATTTAATGCTAAGAGACACGAGTCAATCGTCAAATACATTTTAGATTCATTATATTTACTTCTGGACTCGGTTGTCATTATATTGAATAAACATTTAACATTTCGTGTGTACTTATGTTAATTAACTGATTTTTATTTAAATAATTTACATGAATCGCACTTCATAAAAATATCTCATTATTTTTCATACGGTTAATATTCTTCAGCGTTGAATATTAAATTTGCATCGATTGCATGTAAAATATTCAACGTAAAAGTTTAATATCAATCAGGCTCATTGTGATGATATTGAATTATATATGATGGAATCAATTAAGATTGAAATGTTAAAAGCGTTTTTATTGTCAATGACTTTTGGTTTTTTCGTTTCATTTACTAAGATGAAATACAAATTTCAGATAAAATTTTCTCAGAACGACAGATTACTAAAATGCAAATCTTAGTTTTGCGGCTCAATATAAAAATTGATGTGATCTAAATGAATGTGTTGTATTGGCCATTACATGCGTGTTTAATAATTAACGGAAATTCTTAAAAAATAAATTTTGGAAACCACAAAACAATTTTAAATAAATAAATTTTAGGAAAGAGAATTTCAATTTACCTGTGGTTTTTGTTAAGTTAGAAATCTTTAATTTTTTTTTTATTTTTGTTTTCATGTTAAAATATTCTGATTGTATCAAACCGCAGAGGACAAATATTTGATTAAATCAATATCACAGTTTGACTGTTGATCATCATAGACGACCTTGCCAATTTATTTTCACACAAATTTATGTTTTAGCTGATTCATATGCAAATAACATTAGTAGCGTGTTCAACTCGTCAACACCGATCAACTTTGTTGAAATTTCTTAGTAAATTAAGTTCAGTGATTTATGAATTTTCTGTCCAGAGTGGACATTTTCCCAAAAACAAACCAATTGAATACTTTAATCCTATTGGATGATTTACAATTCGTGTGGACACCATCATATCATTCCCGTAGAATAAAGAATTACTATTGAATGCTGAACAAAAGGAATTTTCTTCTAACAATTCATAAGACTTCATTCAACCCTTCCAGTTGAAATAGACTGACCACTGGTATTAATTGAATTATTTGAATGTCCATTCCATTCACCCTTTCGTTCATTATCATGGCTACCAGAACAAACAATTGAATATAAAAGAGTTAGAATCAGCACACGTCTGTAAGGGCGGTAACAGGTACAATTTGCCACACACTTCATTGACGGATCATAAAAATTGTTAATAGGATTATGGACGAAACTGTCAACCCTTTCATTTGGCTTCTGTGTAATTATCGCAAATTATGCTTCTTTTTTAATATCACATACTGGGTATAATGAGAAGTCAATGATATGGTTTTGTTACTCGGACTACCATGACCTGTTGAATGCCATAATCCTATTTAGCATGTTTAATTTATTTTTTAATGTGTCATCATGCACTTGACAATCGATTGAATAAAAATTGTCATATTCAACTCTTTTTTTTCGATAACAATTTGTACAGTTAAAAGAACATAATCTGTTGTTAACCCATCAAATACTCAAACGATCGATTGTCACTAATTTTAGTATTTCATTTTTGTTGGTCATTCGTTGGCTTGGCTTCTCTATATCTTTGGACAAACGTTTGAATACAAGCATATCAAATCTTTCGTACCAGTCTGTCTTTGACTCTGGCCAACTAAAGAAAATAAGAAACTGTGAGAATGAAATCTTGCCAAAAATGAAATTTTGCACATTCGAATTTGAATGACTTCGTTTCTAAAGAACTGAAATTTTAATTTCTGATATTCATTCAATTTAAAGGGTTTATTCATGGACCATATATCATGTGTATACTCTGGCTAAATATTTTTGTATTTTATTCAGGACATTGAAAATACAACGGGATTGTTGATAAATTGACAAAGACGAAAAGAAATCCTAACGGAAAAAGACATTAACAGTGAATTTTTAATGAATTCAAGCATAAAACAGAGAGTACCATTTCGTACGGTAAAAGTGTTTGTCTTCATTCAAATCTCTTGTATTTTTCATTATCAATATAAGAAAGTGTTTAATATGGGTACAACGAGTGAAAGAGGTGATTGCTAAAAAGATGATTTTCTATTAAAATCATAAAGATATAAATGCAAGGAGAAATGATTTGTAATTGATGAAGAAATTGTGTAAAAAAGTGTTATAAGTTATAACAGCACTGCTTTCATGAATATACCGTAAAAGGAACCGTTTTTTCTTTAGACATAACTGTTTACAAATATCGCGAAAAATACACTTTATAACCCTTGAACGAAAACCCCGTTACGTAAAGGATGTAATAAACTGTATAACTCTTTGTTAATGAAAATAAAAAGGATACAGTTACCTTTTTTGCAAAAAACATCTGAAAGTTAAATAATAAACCAACGAAATAAAAAAAAATCAAGAAAAGGCAATTTCTTGAGAATAAAAATTGGTTAAAAAATAAACGAAAACCAAATGTGAGAGAGTTAAGAGTAACGAAAGGATTCACCTTTAGGTTCCAACTCTCATTGGTGTGGTATCAACAATAAGCAGAGAAAACACCTTCTCAAGCATCATAACACATTACTTACAATGCTCTGAAGTATTTTATAGTTGTGTTCTTTCCTGTTGAATTGCCTATCCTTTCCATTCTATTCTATCCTTTCATTTCGGCTGCAGCCACACGTTTGTGTCTTTTATGGTTTTGCAGTAAGTGTACAGCACACACATTCTAATGGCCAAATCACAAGAACACTGCATGTGGCACAACTCCATTTTTGCATTAGAATTTTCTCTAACTGGTTCACATTTAGCTAATAAATTTGATTTAAATTCGATTGTATTTTATTCATTTGCTTAAATGTTCATTTACAATAACCGAATTATTTTTAAATGGAAAATTTTCTCTCTCTTTATTTGCTCTAAATTAAGACTAATGACATACCGATAAAATAGACTGCAAAACTAAGTGTGCATTTCAAAGGATTCTTCACACTTGAATGCGAATGAATCAGCCAGGAATGGTAATGGTGTTGTATTTAAATTATGGCAAAACGAAACAGAGAGTTGTTGTAAATAGTTCAAAATGTTAGAAAGGATTTTATGATCTATTTTGGCTCATTATGGTCATATTAAGTGATACGTTGTCCAGTGTATAAATTGGTCATAAATGATACAAACAAAACTATACATTGAAGGCTTGAAAATCAGCAAAAGTTAATGAGAAAAGGATTTAGAACGATTCAATATAGTTCTTTGGTCTATTTTTCTAACTTTTGACTTTACTAATAGCCAACAAGAACACATTGTGGCAACCATAAAATACGTCATGGTCACTGAATCACTATGTAAATGTAAAATAATAGAGCAAACAAACCAATTCCTTATACAAGAAAATTTTTTATATTGAATGCGTGTAACCAGAACTGTAGCAAATATTCAGCATGAATTCAGGATCTTCTACGAATTGATGAATGTTCAAAGAGTCCCGAATAAAATGTGTAACATTGTCCAGTGATCTCTCTCATATGCATAATGGAACTAATTGAACCAAAAAAAAAATAAATAAAGAAAAAGCGTTAACAGGAACATGTAGCGAATTCCACATACAAGTAAGAATTCCACTTAAAATCATCGTCCCGAAATGTAACAAGAGAGGAACAGCATCTTAACAAGAGCGTAAGAAACATGATTATGAAAACACTTTGGGATGACCACTTGATTACTTAGTCCAGTCAAATAAAATTCCATGTTCGCAATCATTAAATTATTTATTAGCCACTTTGATCAAGCCTTTCTGTACATTTTTTAATTATTATTATTGTACCTATGCGTTAAACGTTGCACAAATTGAATATCGGGTATGTACGAGACATGGTACATTAAATATTTTATACCTTAAAGGTAGAAAACTTCAATTTACGAAACAAATTGAAATCAATTAGACATCATCGAAGACGTGCTACCAATCATAATTAAACATAAATCAGATAATTATTGTCACTAATAAATTTTCTGTATGTGGTATTTTCAATGCCACAGCATAGCAGCTGGATTCTTATCTCGTTTATTTTATATTTTTATTTTGTCTTAATATATTCGATCAGCAATACCATAAATTCATTCAAGATTGTTAAATCAAAACGCATGATTTCATGTTATGTTGATTAACGCATGCAGAAATTTTAATGCTTCACTTTACCCTTTATCCATTTAAATCACTGTGTTCACAGTGTAGTAACATGGGCTGGTCACAACATAAGAATATAATATAAAAGGAGATTTTTAGATCAGATTATGTATCCGATGGACCATTACGTCTCAGCAGAGCAAATAATTACGATCACCATCAATTTTTGTTCAATTGAAATTATCGATCAGTATCTGTCCTACTTCGGCTTCATAAATATTATTAAGAACGCCACAGAGCTTTTGAAGGCGTAACATATAGATCACGATTGTATTTTATTCCTTCACGTTAGTTTATATGTTTCAACTGAAGTGATCTGTATCTCAAGGTAATTTGGACTTATATTGTTCATCATTCTTTCAGTGATTTGGTTCTTTATAGTCCCTTGTTCAATATAATCACGGTGAACCAATATTCTTGTGATCATAATGGTTTTTGATTTAATAAATTAGTATTTTAGTTCATCAGCGAATGAACTATTTAGCAAAACCATTGAGAACTAACGACGATATGATGAGTCTCATAAATGAATGTTACATTTGTTGCGTGAACACACGCAATCCTGATCGTTTACCTTATACACTTTCTAATGATCGTAACAATAAATTCATAACCGAAAGATAATTTTATTAGATCCTTTTGAAAGCAAATGAAACAATCAATTGCATTTTGAATTCCGTGATATTTCTTATTGTCGCATTTGGTTCGCGTTTCCAATATAGAAAAACATAAAAAAAAATTTCTCTTTGCAAGGACAAATACTTACCAAATTTGATGCAATACAAAACATAAAATCAGGTAATGTTACGTAGTCAATCGACTGTTACGTTTTCGGTCAAACGAATTCATATGAATACTATTTCTTCTTGTTTTCTGGTTTGTTACTTTATGGTATATTATTGTATGTAACACCAATATAATTGAAAACAAAAGTTCTAGGTGATCTTTAAAAAGTCAAAAATATCGAAATCTAGAAATTATATTATGACGGTTATAAAACATAAGGATCGTATTCATGTCTTATATGAATGTTATGCAAGAATCATTCAACAATATTAAATATGTAAGTCATAATGTGTCCCATTTACTAAATAGTCATATTCTAAGAATGTTAAATTGGTTCCAGGGCAACCGCATAGCCGAATATAAAGAAAATACTGAAGATTGAATCAGCGATGTTAATAGTTATTGGGTTTTCCTACTTTCATACATTATATAATACAGTGATTTTATTCAATGGATTTTTTTTATGTGGAAAAGTGACTGTGGTGAGAGATTCATCATGAATTTTGGTTTTCGCCTAAACTGTTTGGTTACCATTGTCCAAATCATTTGTTTTACGCCATCCGAACACAGTTTGTGGGATGACCTCAGTGGGACCAATTAACAGCCGTTGAACACTTACCGTGAAGAATTACCATTTGAAACTTAAACAACTCAATTTAAGAACTCTTTAGTCATCGATTGGACACCAACAATCAACTAGCTATAAATGAATAGATCAAATGTCTAAGAATTGAAAATTCATCAATTCAACAGAATAAAGTCATTATGAATGCACTGTAACAAAAAAGAATCATAATATAATCCCAACCAATTCATATGGATTGAACTTAGACTGTGTCTGCTGGTCAAGTAGTACGGACGTAATTTAAATGAACTATGAAACTTAATCGCTGAATAGTTTCATTATTGAATGTATTAACAAGATTAATGATAATCTTTAAACAAGTTTCTATGAAATCTTACACCAAATACTTATTATGATTTAATAAATTAACGTTGATTTTTAATCTTAAAATCATCTTGTAGTTGATTCTCACATTGGCCAACATCCAATGCCATGGTCATATTAGATTCCCATAATATACATTGATGAATTTATTATTATAAAAATTCAATGCGGAATGAAAATGTTTATAGAGAAAAAGCTTGATTGAACGGTTAGGAATGGAATGGTGTGCTTTCCATGCCATTGTGCAATGGTTTCGAATCCATGTTTGGTATACTTTAAGCATAAAGTATTGAATTTATGCACGAATGGTTAAACAACGTGTGAGGGCATTTCATGTGGTCTATAAGAATCAAATATTCTTGAATTATTCAACCATTGTAAATAAATAAGAAATAAAATGAGAATAATTATTGTAAGCCATATGAATGGATTTTGTTTTTGTATTTTCCGTATAAATTTTTTATTAGATAATCTTTAATACAACCAATCGGTTAAAGACGAGTGCCACCACAAAATAAGAGTCTTAAATTAATCTGCAGTCAATTTGTCACCAATTAAGTATCAAAATCTATACACAATCTGTCTGTTTCCATTTAGCCATTGTAACATTGTGGTTATCAATCATTGTGATACAGCAATATAAAATGCCATCAAACGCATCAACGTTTTGTTTTCGTCAAGAAGCCACTACGTTCTTAAAATGTAGTTTCATATATTCTCATATGTAAAGATTAGATTTTCCATCTCCTGTGGTTTTCACAGAATAGTGATACACCCAAAGGATATGCAATACCTTATTCACTGTTGATTGAACAGACACATAAAGCACCAGGATCACTGCTGCGGAACTATTTAATACCAATTTTTGGGCTGAATTGACGTTTTGTGAATGTGACTAATGCCCTCATAGTTATACCAAAGCAATAGTCAAGTTACTCTGGTAACGCCAATGACCTAAACATAATATAAAAGAATTCCGATAATAATAAAAAGAGTCAAAAACTAATCGAGATCAATACATTTTGTATGTAACTTCATGGATGATGAAAATCCATTGATGCTCATCCAATTCAGTCAAATGAAATGAAATTTAAAATGTGGTTGGCATCAGTTAACACTTAATAACCCGATTGGTAAGCGCATGCTTAACACTTGTGCTTTGTTTTGTTAGTTCTTTTTCGATAATATTTGCCAGTTGATCACAATTCATTCATCTAATGAATGATCGTATTTGATGAATAGATGAATGAATATAGAGTATACTAATCAGGATGCCATCACACTTATCGAAATGAATTACGTAAAAAATAAAACCTCTGGTATTGTGATATCATGAAAATAATAGATGAAAAAGATCACTTTTTCTTTTGGGATTTTAAAGTTAACGTTTTATATTGCACCATTTCGGTTGCAGATTAATGAGATCGTTTGCAATTTTGTTCTCATTTTTTTGTTTTTGTTTTTGTAAACATTGAAACCCATTCAGTATGTGTATACCAAATGAGAATGATAACTAATTTAACAACATATTATGCCTGGTTTTCGTTGCGTACCATTCATTATAAGTTGAATTGTGTATGTAACTCTCATAATTGGTAAAGTTGAAAGAAAAAGAACCGTATAAAGATGAATGAGTGCAGTCAACAATCAACAGATCAGGATCGTACAATAATTCCTCGTAGGCAGAGGCCAATAAATGTTTTATGAAAGTATTGAATTAAAAACAACTGAAAATAAAACGGTTATAAGTGCAATTTTTATTCATCCATATTCTAAAATTGGATGATTTTAAAATATTTCTTTCTTCATGTCGAGATATTCTATTGTTCTTCGATGACTTGAAGGAAAAACATTGAAAAGTGGTTTGTCAGGCGCACAGTCCAAGCTAAAGTCCATTGAAATAAGGGCCACTTTACTCCAACTAAATATGATTTTGCGTTGTAATGAATAATATGAAAGAACAATAATATACAAAACTAAAGGAACAATTGACCACTCTTTATTTAGGAGATAACCGATAAATAACAATATAAAAGTAAACGAATCAAAGAACGTAAAATCATAAAAACGAAGATAAAGAAAAAAAACAACGCCAACCGTTCGATTTGAATTGACTTCTGCATATAAATCAGTAATGGATAAAAATGAAATATAAAATTTAAAATAAGATACAATAACAACAGCAGATAAATGTACATAGAATGGTGAAGCTGACGAGCAAAATATTAAATATAAAACAAGTAAATGTGAATTAGCAGCATCTCTTGATCGCATTATACGCATTATGCAGATCGACACCATCATCCATCGTTCATTCATATGTGATGCATTAAACCACTGTGTGTGATTTCAGTTTAAGTTTGGTTCGATCATTTATGGCATGTGAAACCGGCATAAAAAGATTTATGATTACTTGACCCCAAGAGAGGCTGTACGCGATCAAATTTTAACATTACAATAATTCCACTAAATATGGTAGATTGAAGGTATTGCATTCTTTTATATGTTTTACTTTTGCTTGTACATTTTAATATTTTATTTTCGTTATTTGCTGTTTTGTTGTTCTTTTTTTTTTGCCATACGGTATTTTGATCAGTTTTATGGCCACGCGAAACAGTCGATCACGATTATCATTAAAGAATCGTGCACTTTTCTCTTCTTCCTGTGTGTACGGTGTATAATTCTTTGCAGTTTTATTTAATTCTCTTAAATTATTTTCTTTTTCATTTTTAACTGCCGGTTTCAGCAATCCTGTTTCCACTTACAAATCAGTATTGATATGTATTATGGAGCACACTGGAGGAGCTTATTGGTTTCGGATTTTTTATGTGCCATACGATACGATCATCAATGATAACGCTATTTATATGGGCACAGAACCGGTGAAGACCTTTCATGAATTATTGGTTGGTACACACAAAATGATTGTGTGAACGGTAATGCACGCAAAATTCAATGGATAATATTCGATTTACGAATGCAATTTAAACGTACGCTGGAAAATGACGATCCAACAAATAAATTGAGTGAGAAGAACTGTTTTTATGTTCCTCTAGACCGGCATAAATCTGGAACATGTTTTTAAGTCACTGCCAATAACGTAAGCTGAAGAAATTTTTATTTTAGCGAGAAAGGAATTTTTCGTTGTCTTCTCAATTCTTGCTCAAAATCATTTAATGTGATTTTTGTTCTCTTATTTTTAAATAATATTTTGTTTGTATGCAGAATATAACGTTTTCTACACTTGATTCTTTTTACAATAACCATTTAGGAGGACCAATACCTTTTTCAAATAATATAAGCGATTCTAAAATAATCATTGATATGTTGCGTATCTCCCCATTAAAGTTGATATACTTGTACACTTTGGGTTAGCTTATCCCACTAAAAGAATATAATTGCATTATGTTTATTATTCCTTTAGATGATCGTTCTTTTTTTATTTTATGAAATTACAATGATCATAATGATGATGATGATGTGGCATTGGCATTGGCTCTGGCCAATAATCAGTGCTTACTTTACCTACTTGGGATGGGAACGGTAGAGTTAAGATAAAAATGTGAATTTTGTTTTCTTATTTATATTCGCCTTGCTGTTTCAATTCAATGTATCATGAAACTTAATAAAGACCAAACACAATAAAAAAAAGTATCCAATTGATGATGGTACCTAATATGGTGAGATGATCTTTTACGCACGACTAAGATCAGTTCTTGTATATAATAAATATATGCTGTATCATGTTGTTTTCAATGCAATCAAATAGTTTGAGTACAATCTACTTATATGAGACTACTAATAATAAAATCCCAATATACGAATGTGAGATCGTCATGTGAGAGTGATTCCATTGTTCATACAGTTTCATGTAAAAACAGCTAAGGAAAAAATAAAATTCTCTTTTAATTTGATAAGATGTGCGAAATAAATAATTTTGGACACCTGTTTGAAAGTAACTTGGTACGTGAATTTAATGATTTCCCTCTTATTAGTTCTCTTCGCGATCAAATTAAGTAGAACTATTAAGCTCATTTTACTTATTTAGGCAACAGACTAAAATAAAAATTGACCAAGTCATCGAAAACTGCTAGTGACTAGAAACATAAGTTCTCCTAACAAATTGGATGCTCGTTAATTAATGCATAATAAGATCGAATAACATTAAATTTGATAAAGTATCAGTTTGTCGGTATCCATAACCCTTTAATTTTTTGATCGGTGAACATTGGAATCGGCCAACAAAACGAATTGACAGGTAAGAGTACGCTAATGAGGTTTGTCTTTACACACCTTATTAGTGATTGAAAACAATCTCAATACAATATTTCAGCAGACGTGAGCTGCATCATTATCAGAATTTTATGCGATCGTTTCAAGAGAGCCAACATCTAACGATCTCCTTCCACTCGTTATGAAAACAAGATCCCATTATATTAGCAAAATAATTTTGGGTTTTAATTTAAACGACTTCCTCACCATTGTAATATGCATGAATCCAAATATGAGTATGAATGTGATTCGCATAAAGGAGAGAGACGAAGAATGTGAATTTATATGCAACGATGTAATCAAAGGGTTTTAAGAACCACCAACACCTTTCGATCAATTGAAGCATCTATAACAGGCCAATATTAATAATTATATAGCATGTGATTACATCGAAACACTTAAATCAGGCTTAATTTATCCACTTAGTTGTTCCCTCTTCTTTATATTCCAATTTGAAGTTGGATACCGGTAAATATAAATGTGAGTGGTCAATTCGAAGTACTAACTTCTGGTCTTCTTAATTGAGGCACTTAAATTAAACCCATCAGCCAAATGGATGCAATAAAATAATTTATTCTGCAATTAAAGTGTATACTAAATATCAGTGATTTTAAATTTTATTATCTGCCTCAAAACTGTTTCTTTTTTACTGATTACTACTGATTTCCGTTGGTAAATATTCACGATTGAAGTTCTTGTAATTGATAAGAATTCGAATAATACAATGTATTAACATTAAATGATAAGTATCGTCGAAATCACAGATATTCTTATTAGATATACATTTTGCGAATGCGGCTATTCACTTTTTACTTTATTTTAAAAATATTGTCAAATATAGAATTTGCCCTCCAAAATTGTCAAAATAAAATTCTACTACATCTAGTTAAATTTCAATTGTATCTTTTAATAATTAACTGACTTAGATATATTTAGTATTCAATTCTTTAGTATTTCAATTCGCAAATTCTTTAAAAAGCTCAACTGAATTGATCCGCCTAAAATTAGGCAAAACACGTTAAACGCAATTCAAAAGCGTTTGGGCAAAACAAAAGTATATGCTTGTCGGTGGAAAATGTCGTACGAAAATAAAATTTCTCGGTCGATGTAATACATTGTTTGGAATAGATTGTTTTATTTGTGTGTGTTAATTTTTCGGCCTAATTTATCGTTTTATTGAATTGATCATTCACAACTGGGGTGCATATTCATATATAGGAGACGACATACATACATAAACGATTCTCTTACCAATTAATTTCATTTGGAGGACGAATGCGTTTGAAACCGACTCGATTGAAGTTATGTAGTATCGGATCCAAATGCGAACACGCTTTAAATTCGGTGCCGTTCATGTGTCTAATAAGGGTGTACAATTCTCGTAAATCATTCGACTAGTTATGACATTCTGATTACCATAATCTTCTACATCTCTAATAAAGTTTTTCACATATAAGTTACGCTTTTATAAAATTTTATAGGCTGTGTTTTGTGCTAAGCATATTTTGTCATATGCATTGGGATTACCTGCTTATTCCGCAAAAATAGCAATGAGCACATTATAACCCGAAATTATGGAATTCGGTCTATTAATTCGGTTTTTGGGCAACATTCAAACGCAAGTTCAGACCAAACAGCATCTGTCACTGCCGACTAAAAATTGAGCAAATAGAAGGAAAGACGTACATTTGTTTACACTCACTAGTAACATTCAGACTTTTTAACATTCATACAACTGAGGTAATTTGAAGCATCTTCACTGTCAAATTGACAAAAAAGAATAAATAAATCGCAAACCAAATAATTTGTACCAAGTTCCAGAGTTTCTGAACAAGTTGGAGATTCCTAGTCCCAGAGTGATCGTGAGCCACGTTAAATCGACAAAGGTGAGTAGAACAGGGAGATAGAGGTACCAGTTAATGGCTGCAAATCTGTACATTGTGTGAATACATGTCTGCGAGTTTCTCGCCGAGGCAGCCCAAGTGCTTGGATCAGAAGAGACTCTTTGATTTTTCATCACATCATTGATATTAATGATATTTTTATGTACCGGCTTCAGTCTTCTACCATCCCGAAGTAGTGAACAGTCCATTTCACATTCGTATCATCCGCAACTGGCTTGGATAAAAATTTCGCAGCGCAAGAAGACCGATCCCAACCTCACTTTGCATGTTGTTTACACAAAACGCGACTCCGAACCAATCAAATGGAGTCGTTTGAACGATGTTTTATAAAAAAATCTTTTCCTCCCTTAAAAACGCCGACGATTAATGAAATGTTATAATCCTTTCTGTTTTAGCAGGAGTTCCGAAAAACGATGGCGCTAATAGTTAAAAATGCCAACACATTGAGCGATTCAAGATTAAAGAGTCCTGAATCATCAAGTTCTGGCGTCCGAAAGATTGAACCTGTGAAAATGTTGCAGCAAACAAAGGGTGAATTTTACACGACAATTACAATAAAAATTCCACCGAAGGAGCAAAAGAACCCAATTAAGTCAACGGCGAAACCTTCATCCCGTAACAGTAGCTCAGCGGTAGGCGAAAAACCATTTCAATGTGAGGTGTGCGAGAAACAATTTCGTCAACTCAGCACGTTATCAAATCATTTTAAAATCCATACAGGTAAGTCTCTGTAAGCTGAACCTGTAAATTGAACCAATTATTTCATATTGTTCCATTTCACAGGAGAGAAACCATTTAAATGTACGATCTGTGAAAGGGAATTTCGGCAATCAAGTACTCTTACAAACCATATGAAAATTCATACTGGTAAGTATTCTGAATGATAGGAATTTTCATTTATCCTAATTGAAATATTATTTTCAGGGGAAAAACCATTTAGTTGTAGTTACTGCGGGCAACAATTCCGGCAGTTGAGCACCCTAACGAACCACTTAAAAATACACACCGGTATTGATATTATTGCACGATAGTGATTTACGAATTTTTATTGAAAATTTATTTTTACCATCGTTTTAGGTGAAAAACCATTTGAGTGTGTACTCTGTAAGAAACAGTTTCGTCAATCGAGTACTTTAAACAATCATATTAAAATACATTTTGGTGATAGGCAAGGATTCCCAATGAACGGACAAACTATTAAAATTGAACAAGTGGAAGCAAGTACATGATCAAAATCTCGTCGTAAGTCCAAGTCAAGGAAGAAGTAATTTCACTTTTGATACTTCTGATTAAATAATGTTATCAATATATAACTAATAGAGATATAGTGACAGTGAATGAATACAAGATTTAGCAAACTTACGACAACTTAAAATTTGTAATTAATCATGATTTAATGTTAGATTCAAAAATGTATTGGATTGCGTCTAATTTTGAATGCTAACATAATCATTTTGTATAATGATTCAGTAATGTTTAATTAATAAATTCCTATTAATATTTCCAGAATGATTAAGATTACAAATTTGAATGAAAACAAAACAAAACTAAAAGATATTATACCATTATCTAATTTATAAATAGGTATGATTTAAGGATTTACTAAACTATAATGTTAATGATTTAGAAATGCAGAGGAAAACGTGACTGTTAATATTTCTATAAATTGATACATTGTATGGAAATGATATGTAATTTTTAAGAATATTCATTTGTACAGGGCCATATGATAAGGGTTAGAAGAAAAATGATAATTAAAATAAAAGAAAATCTCAATTCGTATTTATGAATTAAAACAATAAAGAATGTTCAATTCAAATAAACAACATAGTAAATAGTAATATTCATTCAACTTAACAATTTTATTTATGTTAGGTCAATAGACATACTTTATCAGTCGCTTCCATTTGACGAATAATTCAAATACAAAAATTTTCGTGATTATAGTATATTCATTCACGTGAATTGCATAAGACCGTCGATCAAGGAAGAAGGCTTGTATAATATTACCAAAAATTTTTTCTCTATGAAATGAATTATCAGAAGATCACAAGCGAAGAGGTCACCTCCAATGACCTATTCCATGGTTCCAATCTAAATTCATTACTGATACTATTTAAATTACGAATTATATCGCAATTCTGCTCATTCAAGTTTCAATTATTGGAGGATTAGCATCTTTTAAAGTCTAGTTGCGACTTACTTTAATTGTGGAATTGAGTTGTAATTCTAGAAAACGAAAACTAAAAGTTTAAAAGTGACAAAAACTAAGTGAAAATGTACAGAGTAAAAAGAAATATCTTACTTAACTGTCGCAAAACAGTATCGGATTATTTAAAACGGAACAATGCAACGGCACCTTCATCACCATTACCATCAAGTGCCGATGTTGTGATAATTGGTAAATAAATTGAATTCAAATCCATTTCTTGTCATAGGAAAAGCATCAAAAATGTTTTTAAATGGACATTTACCCATCCAGTAAATTGGTGGAACCCCATAAATAACCGGTTTCATCTGGTTTATTAGTTCTGTTCTAACAGACAATTATTAGATTGTCTTGTGTAGAGATTACTAAAATCGCACATTAACCTCTTGACCATCTTATCTCATTAAAGTCTATCTGGAATACGCTAACGGTTTTACTATTGTTCCTTGCCTAAAATTGATAATACTAACATTAATCCAAAAATAGAAATCAAATTTTGTCAGAATATAAATATTCTCAGGTGGTGGATCTGCTGGATGTCATACTCTCTACCATTTAGCTAAGAATGGAGTCAAGGCAGTGCTTCTCGAACGTGGAAAATTAACTGCCGGAACAACATGGCATACTGCTGGATTGGTTTGGCGTCTACGTCCCAGTGATGTTGATATCGAGTGAGTCGTTAAGTTTCTAATACAAGATATATGGTTTTTAGTACCCAGTCTTATTATCAAAATAAAAAATATATAAAGTTTCTAATATGTGTAACTATTTGCTACTAAAAATAAATAATTCTATTCTTCATAGACTCTTAGCACGGTCAAGAAATATGTTAATGACATTAGAAGAAGAGACTGGAGTTAATCCTGGATGGATTCAAAACGGTGGATTATTTATAGCTCATGATAAGGTATCGCTTTTTCAATTACATAATATTTAATATGAAAATTTCAAACGCATTGTCTCATATTAGGTTCGAATGGATGAATACAGAAGATTGGCAACTATTGGTAATGCAATGGGAATCGAAAATCATTTGCTGACACCTGAAAAAAGCAAAAAAATTTTCCCCCTTCTCAATGCTAAGAGTTTCTATGGTGCTCTGTATTCACCTGGTGATGGGATTGTGGATCCAGCCATGTTGGTTAATTCATTAACAAAATCAGCTAAAGCAAATGGTGGAAAAGTCATTGAAAATTGTCCCGTAGAAGATTTGGTAGTTGAAAAAGATGCAATCATGGGTAAACAAAAGATAACTGGAGTTCAAACGGCTAACGGTGTTATCAAAACCGAGGTTGTAGTAAATGCAACCGGTGTATGGGGAAGAGATCTAACTGAAAAATACGGTGTTCACTTACCATTAATACCAATGAAACATGCTTATGTGGTGACGCAACCAATTCCAGAGATACGAGGAATGCCCAACATACGTGATCATGATTATTCAATTTATTTTAAAATTCAAGGTGAAACGATCCAAATGGGGGGATATGAAGATAACCCAATCTATTTGAATCGTGTACCCAATGATTTTCTTTTCGGTTTATATGAATTGGATTATAGTACTTTTGAAAAACATATTCAAGGAGCTGCCGACTTGTGTCCAAAATTCGGAACAACCGGAATTAAATCGACGGTTTGTGGCCCAGAATCGTTTACTCCAGATCATAAACCGCTAATGGGACCTGACCCACGTTTATCTGGTTAGAATTTCTAATGGTAGTAGTATTTATAAGAAATTGGTTATCTAATCGATAATATGCATACAGGATTATTCCATAATTGTGGATTCAACTCAGCGGGAATGATGTTCGGAGGAGGTTGCGGTGAACAAATTGCTAAATGGATTATAAATGGAACACCAGAATTCCATATGTTCAATTTTGATGTTAAACGCTATACTCCAGATCAAACTGCTAACTTAAAGTGGGCAGAAGAACGAAGTCACGAAAGCTTTGCAAAGAATTATTCGAAGATTTTCCCCCATGATCAGCCTCTTTCTGGTCGTAACTTTAAGAAAGATCCGTTACATGATGTATTAAAATCTTTAGTTTTAGATAAAATAAGAACTTTTTATGTCAAATATTACTTTCTACATTAGAGATTACTTTCTTCTGGTGCTGTAATGGAAGAGAAACAAGGCTGGGAGCGACCAGGTTTCTTCTTGAAAAACGAAGTTGCGTCAGTTCTTCCATACGATTGGTATGGAAATTATGGATATACAAAACATGTATCATACCCTTACGAAGAGAAATTATTAGGCGATTGTTCATATGAATTTTCAGAACATCATAATTTGGTGAGAAGAAATAAATCAGCATTTCATTTCCTTGTTTGTTGGTTTAATTTTATATGATTTAGATAGGAGAAGAAGCTTTGAACTGCCGAAAAAATGCTGCCATTTTCAATATGTGTTACTTTGGTAAATATTTCCTGACTGGACCAGATGCTCAACGTGCTGCCGATTGGATATTCACTGCTGATACTAACAAAGAAATTAATAAGTAATTTAGATAGTTATTAATTGTAAAATACTTCAACTGCAGCAATTTTATCACCATAGGACTGTTTACACATGTGCTTTAAATAAATTTGGTGGTACGGAAGGAGATGTAACCGTTACGCCAATTGAGCCTGGAACTGGAGAAATCCATAATCCAATGTTCACTGATCGAGGATTTTACATTGTAGCAGGAGGGTCAAGTTCATATCACACAGAAGCACATTTAAAAACTTCAATCCAAAATAAAGGATTTAAAGCAACTGTAGTTAATGTGACTGATAAGATTGGAGTAATATCAATTCAAGGGCCTAACAGGTATATTTTTCGTTAATTAATCAAAGAGAGTTCTTAATTTAATATGTATTTGCTACTACCAGTCGAGCAATAATGGAAAAGCTATCAGATATAGACTTCTCAAATGAAAATTTTCCACCAAACAGTGCAAAAATGTTAAAGATTAAGGATAGCACAAAACAAGGCATGAAAAATATTTCAACTAACTTTTAGTAATTGTATAACTATTAGAAATTAATTTATAGAACAATATTCTGTGCGTGCATTGAGAGTGAGCTTTGTTGGAGAATTAGGCTATGAATTGCATATTCCGAATGAATTATGTACAAAGGTATACAACACAGTAATGTCAACAGGAGCTACTATGGGTTTACGCAATGCTGGATATCGTGCATTATATTCCTTGAGTGGGGAAAAAGGATATCACCTTTGGGGATTTGATTTACGATCCAGTGACACTCCAGTGGAGGCAAATCTTGGTTTTGTCTGTCGATCAAATGGTGAATATAACGGAAAATCTGTAATTGATGAACAAAAGAAAGAAGGAGTTCGACAACGTCTTGTTTTCTTGAAGTCTGATAAACAATTACCAATCTGGGGATTAGAAGGAATTTATCGAAATGGGGAACCAGTGGGACATTTAAGGAGAGCTCAATACGGTTATTCGTTAGATCGTTGGATCGGCCAAGCTTACCTAAAACGGAAGGATAATGGAGTGATTGATGTTGACTTTATAAAGGCTGGTGAATATGAAATCGATATTATGGGCAAAAGACATCCAATTGAGTGTTTACTTAGGAGCTCGTTTGATCCGAAAGGCAAACGAATCCTTGGAGATTATAATTAATAGCTACTACTTAAGTGAACTGTTATAAATCAATATGAAATTATCATCTAAGATTAAAATTTAAAAGTAGAGTAACCAACGAATCCCTCAATACAATTCAACTTTCTTAGAAATTGTCATTAAACCTTTCAGGTCAAATTTACTAATATAGAAAAATATTTAAAATACAATCTAATGTGAAGTATATTGAGCTAAACCACAAGAATTATTGAGCAATCATGTCAAATTTATGTATTCTAACGCCCTTGAAAATCAAATGAATTTATGTTCTTGAGGATTGACAACAATTAATAATCCATAGTAAATACCCAACAGCTCAATTCATACTATCGTACGTTTGAGTTACACTGGATTTATGAATGAATTATGAGTTGTTAAATGCAGTTTTTAACATGAAACATGAGCCTATAATGAGCCATTTACCGAAATACCATAATATTATTCAATCTGGTTGGTAGATTTATTTACAGCCACTCCTCATTTATGTGTGTCCAACAGGCCTCAAATATGATTTAAAAATAGCTGCGAATAGAACTGATATTATACAATTGTTTGAATTTGTATAAATTTGTTTGAATGAATTATTTATATGTGAAATATTTTCAGTTTAACATCAGATCTAAAAGAAATTAGTTCATTCGAAATTTATCTTATATCAATTGAAGTTAATTGGTGAAAATTAGTGAAAATGCCAAGAAGAAAACGTGAAGCATCTCCTGTATTCGATGAATATAAAGACGATTTTGACGATGAAGTGATGTCTAATGGTGATCTCAATTGTTAACTTAGTTTTAGTGAAGAATCTAATGGAATTAATGTTTTAATAATTACTACCTAGGTAGTCGAAATTCACATCCACCCCAGCAAAGGAATGCAGCTAATGCAAGAGAAAGAGCTAGAATGCAGGTTCTCTCAAGAGCGTTCGGGAGATTGAAAACCAAACTTCCATGTGTACCGGTGGACACCAAATTATCAAAGTTGGACACATTAAGGCTAGCAACTAATTATATCCGTTGGCTGGGTGCACTATTGGCCGGTGATCCAATTGATGAATCTCAGAGTCCTCAATGTCTGGTAAGTAAAATCCGGTACTTTCTATGAATTTATGAATTATACCGCATCCTGCCCAGACACTCCAGGTGAATCATTTCAAAATCTCAATTATAAATAGAGAGTTTCCATTATCTTGTGCAAGCACTAATAAGTAGAATAATATTATTCTTGGCAGACAGGGAAATCAATAGAACCATAATTGTTTAATGATCACCCATAAACATATTCTTTTATACAATTTCCTATGTTTTAAATGAAAATTTCATTTTGATGAGCGCCAGCTGGACACATTTTGTGTGAGGTTTTTAACAGAAAACTGTAAACGATTGTCGGATATTTTATATTTTGTTTGTATCTAGAAGCTTAATGGTGAGTGATCATTCATGGTTTTATTGGTTGCATAAAAGTGAAAATGTTTTTTTTTTTCGTATGCAAGTGATCTATTAATTTAAATATAAACAAGTAAAGGGTCTCTTACGTTTTGATTATTGTTTTAACATCTTCATATAACCATCTATCCATACCATAATAATAGAAACAGTTTAAATTATAAAGGAGCAATTTAAATATTTTATGATAGATATCGATCAATTGATGTCGGCAATCCTTTTTATCACTTATTTTCTTTTCCAATTCGGTTCTAATTTCCAGTTGTGGCCATTCAGTTTTCAACAGCAACTAGATTTTCGGAACAACCAATTTCCGACAACCGACGGTTCTTTTGGACTAGATGAGTGGCCAATAAAACATTTGGGCGATCATCATGAGGAAAAATCGACTGAGTTTCACAATCAATGGAAATGAACATCTTAATTTTGATTGCTGATAATTAAGCTGTGAATGTGGAGTGTGAAATTATCAATTAACTAATATGTTTAGTGAACATTATTGCGTGGAAAGAATATCATCAGCTACAGTATTGTAAACCGTAGCAGAAAAATCTTATTTTTATCATCATTTATGTGGTAACAGGGCATTAAAGAAAGCAATCAAATTAGAAACGCATTGGGTTTGAATTACCAGTTAAACAGTAGTCAATCTCCAGTCAAAAACGTGTGATAATTCCGGTAATTCTAAGAAATTTTTAAGAGCAATATCAAATTTTCATTTCAAATATTATGTAGTTTATTATGTAAGATAAATTTAGTTACAATAGTCATGTGAACGTTGCCAAAGATGAGTTATGCGTATTAATATTTTAATATTTGTACGTTCCTTTATATTTCAAATTTAGGAGAAATTCATTGCTAGAGTGAGTGTCGTCTGTATTTTTAATATGTGTTGGATAGGATTCAGAATATGTTTTTTTAGATCTTTAAGTGCAAAATAAAATATTTTTACTGTAATTTGATATTTGTTTATGATTGATTTTGATCCGAAACCAATCCGTCCATTGATTACAGATTTGAATGGTAGGCATTCTCAAAATAAATTTGTCTGCTACTATTATGTGTTGATTTAATAAGTGAATTTAATTGTTCATCTATTAAACTATGTCATCTTGGAACTTATCTGAATATTTGCATTTTATTCCATAGAATAATTTATCCGATATTATTAAATTATATAATAATACTTTTTTGATGAAATTACATTTGATTCAATTACTTTAATAGCCCCACAAAATATAAATTTTTACTCCCAAGTAAATATGGATATTAGATTATGTGAATATTGGATAAGTACTTTATCCTTTATTGGATTGAATAGTTATGGTTTGAATTTAAATCAACCGCACGATTGTTGAACGATTTACCATCGGTACTGCAGTGACGTTGATGATTCTGAAAACGCTGCACGCTGCAAAAAATCGGTCCGCTACAAAGCGTATGGTAATTGTGTCAAGAAACGGGGCAACACGTGTTCTTCAGAATCAAAACAATTTCGTATTGTTAAGTTGTGAGATTTAAATTAAGTGAAATATAAATAAATTAACAATCTAATTAAAGAAGAAACCGGTATCAGCCATGGATGAAGATGAACAATGTGAAATGGAAGTTGTTGAACCCGATGATGAGGAGATGAGTGGTAGCGACAATGAAGAGGCAACCGGTGACAAGGAATCTAAGGAAAAGAACGTGTACCTCCCTGGGGCCCCACTCAAGGAAAACGAAGAACTCGTCTGTGACGAATCCGCCTATGTTATGCTCCACCAAGCTCATTTGGGCGCTCCATGTCTCAGCTTTGATATTGTTCCTGACGAACTTGGAGACTCAAGAGAAATATTTCCTCTAACGTCTTATATGGTAGCTGGTACACAAGCCTCCAAAGCGCACATCAACAGGTATTATAATCTGATAAAGTAATGTAATGGCCTTAACTAACTAATAAATGATTTTAGTGTTATTGTAATGAAAATGTGGAATCTCCATCGAACAAGTAAAGAACACGATTCCGACAAAGAAAGTGATGCATCTGACGAGGAAGATGATGATGACGAAGACGATGAAGCAAAGAAACCAAAAATGAGTTGTGCACTGCTACGTCATCAAGGATGTGTAAACCGAATTCGAAATACTAGAATAAATAATACTGTATTCGCAGCGTCATGGAGTGAATTAGGAAAAGTGAATATTTGGAATTTATCTGAAGCTTTGCAAGCAGTTGATGATCCACAATTACAAAAACGTTTTGAAAAGGAAAATCGTGGAGAGAATACGAAACCAGTTTATAGTTTTGATGGTCATCAACAAGAAGGATTTGCCATGGATTGGAGTATAACAAAACCAGGTGTTTTAGCAACAGGTGATTGTAGACGTGATATTCATATTTGGTCACCAGGTCAAGGTGGCCAATGGCAGGTAGATCAAAGACCGCTTGTTGGCCATACTGCGTCGGTTGAAGACCTTCAATGGAGTCCTAATGAGGCCAGTGTATTAGCATCTTGTTCAGTAGATAGAAGTATACGAATTTGGGACTGTCGGGCAGCACCATCTAAGGCATGTATGTTAACATGCGATAGTGCTCATACTATGGACGTAAATGTGATAAGTTGGAATCGAAATGAACCATTAATAGCCAGTGGTGGTGACGATGGTTTCTTACATATTTGGGACTTGAGACAATTTCAAACGAAACAACCGATTGCAACATTTAAACATCATACTAGCCATGTAACAACTGTTGAATGGAATCCTAAAGATTCGACAGTGCTTGCATCTGGAGGAGCCGACGATCAAATTGCTATTTGGGATTTAGCTGTTGAAACTGATTCAGACGCAGCAGTGGAAGATTCAACAGTGTCAAATCAAGAAGATTTAGAAAAACTTCCACCACAGTTACTGTTTATACATCAAGGACAGTCTGAAGTTAAAGAACTTCACTGGCATCCTCAGTTGCCTGGTGTCATTCTATCAACAGCACACAGCGGATTTAATATTTTCCGCACAATTAGCGTTTAAAATGTTTAATTTTAAATGTATCAACATCAATGTTTAATTTAATATATATAGTAATCATTTACATACCGCACACAATGGAATGTTTTTAGTCATAAACTTTATCATTAATCTTTAATTTCTATCATTTTTAAATTTATTAAATGCCTCATTGTTGGACGACCATGTGGACAATTCTGGAAAATATTAATGTATTAGAGCTTAATTCCATTACCAGTATATGTCTTTTTTGAATATTACCCAAGGATGTTCAATTTTGCCCATGTTATCAACCAAACGGCGCATATTTCTCTTCGATAACGCTTTACCAATCATTACGGATTTTCGGCAAGCTCTTGAAGCTAAAATTAGTTGAACTTTTGATGGACGACACATTGTATTCGGAGCATCCTAGAAAATAACTCCGTAATAATTTTCAAATTTGTAAACTGAATTAACATAGTACCTGGAGCATAAAAATTAACTCATCGATATCGGATTTTCCAAAGTCATAATTCTTACTAATTGGCTTCGACAACAATTTAACTTTTCTGGTAGGACTTGCATCATGATCAATGCTAAACTTAAATCCATTCATTTCAAACACATGCAAATTGTCAATTAAAATCATTTCATTCAGGACGGTTAACTCCAATTGCAGTGGAATTACAAGTTGTTGGCTCTGTATCACTGAACCATTTTGTAAATCTTCAAAATTGAATTTCTCGTCTGATGCATGCTGGTCAATTATAAAAAGATCATCATCTAAACGTACAATCACAAAACCTAGATTAAATTGTCCTATGATTTCCATTTTAGCAAACATATCTTTGGAAATCTCCCGCTCAAGTTCTGCTTCAGCTTTCTTATTTTTTCGCGGATTAATTTCTTCTTTGAACCTTATTCCTATGTCTTCCTTCTTCTCAGCAATATTTTGCTTCAATTTAAATTCTTTTTCCATTAAAGTACAAATATCTCCTACAGTTACCTTTAATTTGCGTGAATTTTTATTTAGGCCCTGACTCTGGTTTATATTTGGTTGATCCGTGATAATAATTTTAAAACTATCTAACACATTTAAATCGTTTTGCTCTTGACTATCTGGAATTAACTCATCTTCTGAAGGAGTCGATGAATGTTGTTCAATTGTCAAAATATCTTCTGTATCTGGTTCAGGTTTAGGCACAATTTTACAAACAATCGTATGATCTATCACGGCGTTGTCTAGGTCTTTTGTTTCAAGTATCATAGAGGAAGGTACTTCATCGATACATTCATTCTGAACGCTTCGCTTTCGAACTAATTTTTCAGCTTTTTCTTCTAAATCGTCTGCATCGATCGAGTTTTCGGAATCAGAACATGATTCATACGAATACTTATTTAATTCTCTAGCTCTTCTCTCTTTATATGCTGGCGTCGTTTGACTGAATAAAGTTTGTATAGTTCTTAACTTTTTGTTCATTGCATCAATTTCAGTTGTAATTTTTCGCTTAATTGGATTTCGAGACGGAAAATCAATTACTTTTGGACATGTTTTATCATACACTTCTTGTTGTGCTTGTCCCGAATCTTTTGCAAACATGTCTTGAATCTTTGGCTGACATTGATCCACATTTTGCAACGTATATGTTGATGGAATTTCGCCAAATGTGTTGACTAACGATCTTTTTATGGCTAAGAGCAAAATTTTTTCGTTATTCACTAGCACCTGTCGTTTATCGGGGGTAATATTAACATCAACATCTGACCGATTCATTTCAATGTTTAAAAACACAAAAGGATTTTGATTAACGTTATACTTGTTATAAGTTTCATTGATGATTTTCAACACAGATTTTGGTTCACAAGGTCGTGAGTTGACATAGATAAATTGACGATCTCTGGCACTCCGTCCACAACCATGTTTAACACTGGATATCCAACCAGTCAATTTGAATCGATTGAGATTCAACCCATCTACATCATCAACTGAAATGCTATTCTCCTTCAATTCAGCATCCGTTATCTCATCACCAGTATTTATAATAGGTGGTTTCATTTCTATAAGATTTCTAATTTGTTGAGGTCCAAAGATAGAAGAAATATTATCTACAATTTTGTTACCCCCAGATGTAGACAGAATAGTAGTCCGTGCTCCTTTCTTTGTTTGATTTGTACACATAATTCTTACACCAGTTGATATTAAGCAGTATGATTGTAGAATGGTACACAATTTGGAAAATTCTCGCTTAATATTTTTAGTAAATTCTCTCCTTCGAACTGGTAATGTGCTAAATAAATTCGCAATTGAAACAGTTGTTCCTACTTGACGAGCTGTAAGTGACTTTTTCTTAATAGATCCACGATGATCCAACTCTAATTTGGTACCACAATCAGCCGACTTGTGGCGTGTCACTATTACCATTTCACCAAGAGCACATAAGGAACTTAAAGCTTCTCCTCGAAATCCAAATGTTCCAACGTTCTCCAAATCACAAAATTCTTTAATCTTAGATGTATGATACTTGGCCGCTAAAAAAAGATTGATTCAAATTTAAGTCTATATGCGGGATATTTTACCAATTTACTTAACGCTTCAAAATTGATTTCCTCTACTCCTACACCATTGTCGGATACTTCAATCAAATCCAGTCCGCTGTCTTTTAGTTTCACTTCAACCAATGTAGCATTTGCATCGATTGCATTCTCTACCAACTCTTTTACAGCAATTCCTAGATTTACGACAACCTACAATCAAACATTCATGAATAACGAAACTGGAAAAAATCAAAAAGTAGCTCGAGGCAATGCATTTACTTGGCCAGAACAAATTTTGTGAACGGTGTCCGATGCAATTGCTTTAATTGTTTTTGCCTCTTCTTTCGTTGCCTCCACCGCAGTTTCTAATCCTTCCATGCTCGATTTAATAAAATATTATGTGGTATAAATTAACAATTATTTAACAATCCAGGACAAGAACACATAGAATTAATAATTAAAATCGTGAATAATTAAATAAAACGCGCGAAAACTTCGACGATTGCGATGAAATTGGAAACACCGAAGATAACCGAAAACTTGTCGGAGTTTAATCTGTTTATTTATTCAAGTGGATAGATAAATTGTGATTTTTTCCATACTATCCAATGATTGGCTTGAGTTTATTTGCCATTACTTTAGCATTAGTTGCTCAAAATGGGATCCAATTCGGTGCAAGTGGAATGTTTGAGTGACAATAATTCTGGATTGAATAGCTCCAGTGGCAATCAACAATCAGACACTCTTACCTGCTCCGAATCAACTTCAAATGAGAATGGTTTGAAAATATTCTGATCAATTTGATTCACCTAGTTACGATAAAAAATCTGAATATTTTAGTTCTAATTAGACGCAGTGAAGTTAAAAAGGATATGCCTGGTGCAAAACCGATAATGGTTAAAGAAGCAATAATTCTAAGCCCATTGAATGCTGCTGTTGGCACTTGCTGGATTAGTCAACCAATATCGAAAGTAATAGATATCGTCCCATCGTGTCCATTACAAATAGTAGACGGAAAGTCAAGACAACTTCGACCTATCCTACCAAAAACGACTCAACCGATTTCAGAAATATCTCAACCAATAAAACTTAAAAATGGATCAGACTCTAATCGCAAAGCGAAAAGATCAGCAATAAGAAAAACATTCCGAAAAAGTTTGTCGCAAAAGATTGTTTTGAATAGCAATACTTCCAACATTCCGAGTAGACTAACATCAGACGTGTTAGCAGTGAACCAGACTCCAACACCTACTTTGTTAATACAGAACTGTGAAGCAGTTGGATTATTTGATGACTTGAAGAAAGTAAATCCATTCGAGGAAACTTTTAGGAAAGCAGTAGAGTGTAAATCGATTATTAAAAACGGATTAGGAAATCCCACTTCTGTTGCTGAGAACTTTATGTCAGATCCATACCAAAGTGAGGATAGTTTACACACTCCATGTATTCCGTGCAGTATCACCGAATCGGTTTCTGCTAGTAAAACTGAACAGACAACTACGAATCGTTTGCCAGTAAATGTGAATACTACTGACCGTTCTAATACGACAACATTAAATTCTGCTCAAATCAAAGAACGATTACGAGCGAATTTGATGAAACAAACATCACACAATGATTTTATTGGCAATAGGAGTAGTTCAATTGAAAATATTGTGTCCTCTAGAGGAAACAGAGAAACAGAAATAGAAAACAATGACCAAAATCTCAAGAATAATAAACACGATTTTACAATGCCAAAATCTATCACCCGAAAGGACTTTCATAACGCTGCATCGAAGCGATATAGAGATAAAATAAGAATGGAATATATCCGACTTAAATGTGATAATGAAAAATTAGTTATTGAAAATAAGCGTTTAGAATTGGAAAATACTTTATTAAAAAAAATATTGTTGAACTGTAGCACTTGCAAAAATAGTATTTAATAATAAATGTAGTTTAAAAATGCATGATTGAATCGAACAAGTCAGACTTTTCTTTTTAATCCAGAAGTTTTGAATACATTCACCTCTTGTTTGGCAACTTCTCGTTTAACTTCCTCAATTGCCATCAATACCTTTTTAGGCTCCGATAAAAACCAGACCCATAGAAGTTGACGTTGCCGCCACATTTTGTTTTCCTAGAATTTTGTATATTATTATTAATTAATTATTTATTATAAAATTATATTACCATTGAGCTATGGTATTCGCGTAATAAATTCTTATTGCTGCTATTCATTTTCTTATTTACATCATTTTCTGGGACAGTTCGTTTTCGAATTTCATTCACCACATCAATAATGCTTTGATCAAATAATATTGGGATATTTGTAGACCCACAAAAGAGGAGTTTTTTATATACCCTTGCAATATCATTTCTAAAACAACAGAGTTATAAAATTCTATAGCCAGACACTTTATATGAGATTAGTGATTACTTACAGTTTTATATTACTAGTTTTCGGATATTTAATAAGATTGTCTATAGGTTCGTTTAGGAATTTGTAATAATCGTTATTAAGAATTCCAATTGATGACATTACTTGATTGTACACACCTAATTGACATCTAATTCTTTTTGTTAACATATTTGGTACCACTATTTGGTTTAACTGCTTTAAGCAATCCTGCAACAAAGATATTACCTATTTGTTAAAAAGTCCATATAATAACATGTTTTCTAACTTACAATCCTCTTTTCAATGTCGCGATATTCCACATTAATGTCGGTTGGATTATCAATTTTTGTAGTCAATCGTTTTAAATCATTATCTATCAATATCCATAACAAATCTGCATATGCAAGAGATTCTAATACAACGTCAGATAATTGTTCTATGTTTATTCTACGATATGTAGCTCGTGATAATTTCTCCAAATTGTGATGGTAGCAAATTGTATTTATTTCCAGCTCTACTAGTTTTTGGATATGACTTTGAAGTACATTACTAAGCTCTTGATTAGTTTCTTCTCTTTTAGTTCGGTTAGCTGCCATTATTACAGTTTGTTTGCTAGCAATAAAAAATCGAATCAATATTTAATAATATCGATATTATCAATTTACATACTTCATTGCGTCTCGTGTTGGTAATGGTTCATTTAACAATTTCTTCAAATAAACAATTAGACATTGTAGAGCATACGGAATTACTGAATCATTGATGAGAGTTGCTTTAGATTCTCTTAGCCTACAATGTAATTATACATAATTGATTACAATGAGAAGTAACCAAAAGTTTGCTAATAAATATTACATCTCTCTAACTTTAGTCAACTCTTCTAAAAGACATTCCTTGGCCGATTCACTGGAAGTCGGCGCTTGTTCATTAAAATGATTTTCAAAATACAAATTCAGTTGAGTGACGAATAGCTCAAATTTCGAACAGCAATGTTCAATTGGTTGTTGAAAAATGTAGTTATTACTTGCAGACTGTAATTAAATATTTGGTATTCAAAAAGTACAACAATTTGTATCTAAGATCTCACATTGTTTGCCATGATGTGCCATCTTTCCATATTCAGTCGCTGATTTTCCACTTGAAGATCTTGCAAGTTTGTGGCTACTTCTAATAACTTAACTTTTAGATCATCTTCTTGCCTTTCAAGGTCAGCATTTTGCCTTTCCAAGTGATTAATGTCTCTATTAATTGGTACCATCATTTTTCTGTAAGAAACAACCAGTTAGTCTGTTTTACAACATTCAGACCATCTAAATCGACTAACTCTAGTTCTGTGCACAGTTCCTTTTGTGTTTCTTCATCTCGCTGTAATGTACTTAAAACAAATTCCCTGTCCTGAACATCTAGATCTGTATAATCCAATATGTGAGGATAATCATGCTTCACTTCCTCGAGCTTAGCAGCTAATTCATCTCCTTCTAGAACTTTATTCTTGGATTTCAAGATTTCGTATCTGAGAGTTAAACATTCAAAGTGAAATTAATTAATATTCCGATGTGTATCTATTAAGCGGAATCGACAGTATGTGTACCCACTCAATTAATTCATTCTGTCCGATCAAATTGTCGTCAGTAACAGTTTCCGTAAACCATTTGAAAAACTTTGCTAGCGATTTATCGTTTAACATCCAGGCATCATCGTCCTTCAGACCTACCTGTCGTAGTATGTTAAGATTCTGTAAAATGTATAGAATCATACAAGAGATTCAGTCAGTCGTAAGAATATTGATAAACTTAAGCCAAGTTACTTGTGATGATTCCATTGCACTGCTGGAACGATGTCCTCTACGATAATCACTGTCTTTACTTCTAACCCAACTGTTTATCGCGAAAAAGTAACAATTTTAATTGGAATACTAAAAACAAAGAAAGTAAATTAACGATCCAGAAGATAAACAAACGGTAAAAATTTAAAGACCCCGTCGGTACCGTCAGCAATTAAAGAAACAACGTATATGCCATACATTGATTCCGCAAATATGGATTTTTAATATTATCGAGAATTTCATCATTCTATGACATTAGAATTTTGAAAGTTTTCAATTGTATTTGACGTAGCGTAATGATATTGTCACCGGTATAGAGTTGGCGTTAACAGAAGCTTACAAAATAATAAAAAGTTGAACATAAAAACAATGGCCGGAGTTAAAGGTAAATAAATTATATTTTTTCAATTTTTAACGCTTCAAACTTAGCAAAATTTATTCATATTACTACTCACAATTCACACCCAATATGGGTATTACCGAGTTGATTATCAGAGTGAAGAAAGAAGCATAGCATAGCCGACAAGGGATCTGTTCTCTTATCTACTTTGTGTAAATGCACAAGAACACTTTGCAAATGAGAAATCAAAAAATGCTGATTAACAAAACACGGGATTGGTACCAACAAGTGCATTGAAGTATAATCCATAGATTCCTTTGATTGCCATCCGTATAGTGAAGTAACGAGATGATGTTTGTATATATATATTTCATAGAATTGATGAAGCTGAAAATAAGAATTTTACTTTGTTTTGAAAATTAAGTCTTGTTTATGTCTTTTGGAACTTGTAATTAAATTACGAATAATTTTGTCTTTTCATAATTTGATTAAATGGCTTCGTTCTCGTGATGGGTGCAAATACACACACGGTTGTAGCGTAAGTGTTTTAATTTGAGACTAAATCATTTTTAAATCATTAAAGATATTCTAATTATATATTCCTTTGCTTTGCAGATTAGTTGCACTTGCATTTACAGGCTCCCTGGGAATGACTCTGGTCATTCTTGCCTGTGCCTTACCAGCTTACCGGTAAGTAACTATTCCCATAATTGATATTGTTTAATTAATACCGTATTTACATTCAATTTTAGTCTATGGTGGCCGTTCTTTGTTGTAGTCTTCTATGTATTATCATTATTCCCTACTATGATTGCTAAACGAAGACTTTCTGAATCTGGATCTGGAACAAATCCTTGTTTTGAATTGTCAATATTTTTAACCATGGGAATCGTGATCAGCAGTTTTGCACTTCCCATCGTTCTTGCAAGAGCAACTGCGGTATGTATCTCGTTATAATATAATAGACAACGCAAACAAGTTGTGACTCAGAAATTTTAAAATATTAAAACAATGTTTATTTATTGTAGATACAATGGGGTGCTTGTTATCTGACACTGGCTGGTAACTTTGTAGTTTATCTTACACTGCTCGGATATTTTGTATTCTTGGATAACGACGAGAGCACTTACGGTGGAATGTGGTAATTAGGAGTTATTTTTATTAATCGCTGTGTAAATAGTACTGCGCAATATTGTCAACCCTATTCGACACACGAGGATATTGATCCCAAACTGGACTAAGAACAATTTCAATATTATTTCGTTGTTATCCAAATATAGTTCATGAAATTACTTTCACAATTTGCATCGTTTTCCAGTAATTATTTCCAAATATTTTATTTAATTCTCATAATAATTAAATTAGATTATAGCCCCGTTTAAGTTAAAAATTTATATATAAATCATTAAATGTAATAACAATATAATTGATAGGGAGTATTTTAAGGCTTTATAATTTCAATATTTTCATTAAATAAATATCAAATGCACATAAAGTGCGTATATTTGAACAATCAGCTTCATTCTTAATACACATACTTGGTGAATAATACAAGCAATCTCATGTTGATCTTAAAATTTTTTATTGCTTTTTATACAACATCATTAGTGATTTTATAGTTGATCAGATACCGACATAAAACTTCAACAAAAACTGACCAATTGACCTTCAAGAGAATAATGTTTTAAAACAGTAAGATACCTTTTGGATCAACAGTTTATTATAGATTATAAACTAAGATTTGATTTTAAATATAGATTAATATTGATTTCATAAATGCATAATTTGTAAATACTATTCAAATCTATTAAGAACAACACTTAACGATCCAATTATTAAATTATTGATAACATATCAGCAATTGTATGAATTCAAATCTATTTATACAATGCCAGTATAGTATTTTTTTAAGATGACTTGTAGTTTTTTTAGCGATTAGTTACCAACACATTTTACAGTGTTATTCATAAAGTAAATGTTTTAATATGTTTAGTAATGAAATGTTTAAATTAATTATTAACACCAAGAAATTAGGTGTTACATGCCGAAAACACATTTATTCCTCATAGCGTAATTCAAATACGAAAAGGTATTCTGAGACTACACAATAGGAAAACGGTATACAAAATGATTCTTTCAATGTTTCTCTATAGGCGTTAGATTGTGTATTATCTTTTTTACTTTTTTATGAATTAGTTGTTAAATGTTTGAGTGAGTTAGTAATTAATGAAGAGATAATTCTCAAATCGATTTTAATGGGTGTGTTAGTCGATTTCTTACCAGCAAAGTGGTCAGAGCTTTGATAATAATATAATTTTCATATAATTCAAGATTGTGGTTCTTAAGATGATTGATTTGAAGGGTAAAAATGCTGTAGTGACTGGTGGAGCTCGTGGAATTGTCTTCGAAACATCTAAAGTGCTTTTAGAGCGTGGTCTGGAAGTAAAATATCAATCTTTCTCATTTTAAATTCAGCAATAATTAAGGAAATTTCATATCCTAAGGGTCTGGCCATACTGGATATTTCAGATGCATCTGAAACCGTTAACGATCTGAAATCCAAGTTTGGGGAGCGAAATATATTTTCTGTACGTGTTGATGTGACTAAAAGATCTAATGTTGAAGAAGGATTTAAGGAAGTGATTAAACATTTCAATAAAATAGACATTATCATTGCTGGTGCTGGTGTATTTGGTGAAGATAACATTGACTTAATTATCGGAGTTAATTTGTTAGGCGTAATTTTCACCAATTTAGTTGGTTTGAATTATATGAGCAAAGAGGAAGGTGGTAACGGCGGAATTATTTGCAACATTGCGTCCGTTCTGGGATTGTCAGTTTTACCAAGTGCTCCACTATACACAGCAAGCAAGCATGCTGTTGTTGGATTTACGCAATCACTTGCAGTAATTGAATTTTAATAATTTTGTATAAATTAATTACTTCTCTAATCAATGGTAAATTTAAGGATGAAATGTTACACAAACGTCATGGCGTCGATTTTATTACTATTTGCCCTGGACTGACTGATACTATATTGATAGAAGGATTCGTTGAAAAAATTATGTTTTTGCCCGGATCAGCAGAACCAACAAAGGAGATCATTAATGCCGTACCATTACAGAGGTGAGAAAAATATGAATATGCAATCATTTGAGTTTTACTTAGATCTTATGAAAAATTTATTACAATTATAGTCCTGCTGTATGTGGGCGTATAATTGCTGATGTGATCCAAGCTAGTAAAAATTCATCGATTAATATTATTGACGACGGAAAACAGAAAGAAATTAAACTTCCTATTTATTGGCCTTAAGATGGCTTTATAAAATTCCAAGTTCATCTTTATAGATACATATTTAATATCTGATATTACCATTTTTGTAGTTCTCCTTACAACCAGTTTATCTTCTTTTGATTATTATTAATGTAAAAATAAAAGTGGCAGTTGGAAACTAAATTAAGAGAAATTTTATTAAATCCCTACCTACTTAAATATCTCTAACACAATTTATTGTAATTTCCATAGAAAAAATATTCAGGATTATTAAAGCATCAATTCATGTGTTTTCTAAAACGGGTAAAATGAAAAAAAAAAAGAATAAAATACAAGGAATATTCGTTGGGTTAGTAATTATTTATTACATTCATTTCTTTAGATGGTACAATTTTCATAACATTTTAATAAAAACGATAAAAAATCAATTGAAATGAAATCAGTCGTTAAATCACGGGAATTTTATAGTTTCGTGAATGGTATTTTGAATTTACAAAGCGAGATTTCGCAATTTGGTGGCTTCAACCTCTAATAAATGTTCAGCACGAGCTCTGGCAACTTCTGGAGTTTCTCCCTTGACAATTGGTAATGATTTAGCGAAGTATGTACGTGGGTCTTGAATAGCCAAAGTTTTCAAGAGTGGTTGTTCGATCAATAATGGTTTACGGAAAGCAAGAGTGTCGAATCCATTGTATGCGATGGCATGTGGGGTTGCAATGGTGCGAACAAATGGAGCGTGGACAAATGGTTCAACATAACGGGCAACTACTGGAGCTTCTGGTAAAGCTGGGAAAGCCAAACGGAAGGCAGGGACAGCTTTAGCTTCAACTTCAACGAGTTTCTTTTCCTCGGCCATTGGTTCCATTCTCTTCTCTTCTACTGGAGCTTCAACTTTGATTGAGTCCCGGCTTTCATCGACAACAGTAGTGCGTAATTCGGCTTCCTTGACAGCCTCCAAGTGAGCGATGCGGGCACGTTCAACTTCTGGTGTTTCACGAACTGCAACTGGTAACTCCGGTTTGAATTCTGGTGCCTTTGGCAAGTTGGTGGCAGCAGCACGGAATCCATTGATTGGATCAGCAACATATTCAACTGATTGCAATTTGCTGTTAGCATCAATGTAACTGTAAGCTCCACGGGTTACTCCATCAAAAGTTCTTGTTTCTGTCTTGGCTGATGGGCCACCGGCATATCCGTATGAGTATTGACCGAGAGCATCCTGAGAGTGATATTGGCTAACAGCTGGATATGAGCCAGCATAGAATGTTGGCACGAAAGCATTAATTTCACTGGCAACACAAACAGCCACTAAGGCAGATAACACAACAAACAATTTCATTTTGATTCGGTTTCTTTAAAGACACTCACTGTAAGAATGCGAAAGAACAATTGATACCTTACTTCTAGTTTACAACACCTTTTATACTAACCATCGACAGGACGGATAAATGAATTCGAATCTACATGGAATTGGTCCGTTAAAATATTGAATCCAGTTTACATATGTATATCTTGGTGGCCTTGCCATCTTCTTGATAACCAATGGTAATGGTATATTTTAAAAAACGTAAAAGTTCTTGGTATACCGATGCCGAGATAACTATTACTGCATCTTCAGTTGCCAACCGTATAAAATTTATTTACATTCTTGAATGTTTACTATCCAGTTACGAAAGGTGAAGCATAAAATAAAACAACTGTAATAAATATGGATCGTCCTGTTGCATTCTTATAATGCAAGATTACGTTAAATACCAGTTAAATAAAACTCCCCAAGTTTGAATACCATATTCATAGATAATGTAAATTGTAAGCGGCATACAACATAGCGCCACATAAATTAACGGTATTACGAATAGCGAAACAGACAATTAGCTTAAAAATTAATGGAGGAGAATATCATATCTGTAGTCACAATTTAGCTGTTATCAATTCATGATAACGAAATCGCAATTTTCTAAACTTAGCAATATTTCGCTATATGTGCAGTTAGTTGAATCAGTTTTCCTCAAAAGTATAATGTTGGTCCAGTATCGATGGTACTGCAAGGTCATATTAGCCACAATAATTGCAATGTATAGTATTTTCCCGACATGTGGTTCAAGTGTAAATTCTTGTACTCAATTTCGACTGGTATCTTTAAAACATTAATTAACATAACTCGAGAGTGAATAAATGTAGCAATATCACGAATTAATTGCATGACGCCACTTCATCTTCATATTGAATTAACCGTTTCCATTATCTTAACTGGAATAACTGAAACATGGTTTATTGAAAACACATATCTAAACGAAGAATGCCTTATATCAATGTATAGCTTAATTGTATCGAAAGCAGAAGTACTCGTCGCATAATCAGGTCGACCTTGAAAATATCTGTAAACCATTAATTTCCTTCATCATTACTTTTCTGAATTCAATACATTTTCAATAACTCTTTCATTCGAACCACCGATCCTGTTGACCGTTTACAATTGTATTGCATTGTAAACATTATAATGTCTGTAAATTCATTTATCAAACCGAACAATATAATATTGGTAAGATTTATTTATGATCTTAACATTAATGCCACATTATGGTGTACTGTTCTTGTAACAAAATAATATTTAAAAAAACGTTACTACCAAAACAAAGTGATTTTATGAATAATATTATTCTAATTGTTTGTTTCCTCTTTTAAATTATTTTCTCTTTACCAACTCATAGGATTACGGAATCAAATATTATTACTAATTAATAATATAAATTTTTCTAATGGTATGCCGATTCTTTTAGTTATTTTGTGTAAATAATATTGTATCAGAATTCAGAATCATGTAATGTTCACAGTGAATTAAAGGTGTAAACAAATATATATCTGAACTTATGTACAAAAAAAAACAGAAAAAAAATTACACTGAGAACGGAATTCAGCACTGGAGCAGCTAGCGCGATCTTCATTTCAAGGTAGGCTAATCTCTAGCTCATTGGTATATTAAAGAAATAAAATCAAATAAACTATCATTGAATTTTAAATATTATTTAAAGTACATATTTGCTGTTACTTTATTCATCATGTTATTATGTAATGTGACCTGTCGTATAACGTGGACTTTATAAATACGATCTGTTATTTTCGCAAAATTAATATAAATCTAATGCCATAATGATATGGGACAATGATGTTATTCGCCCTAAGTCATTGCAAATATGATTAATTTCTTTATCGGTTATCCTCGTTTTATATAATTGGCTCTATATATAATTGATGGTAATTTTTCTTTAAATTGTTAATTAAATTTTACTTTTGTTTAGGATAGAAAGCGATTTTTCGCGATTTCAATGTTGACCACTTATGTCGCTTAATATAATAACTAAAAACTGTTAAAAATGTAAATATACCGATAGCCTTAATTAGCATTCGTTTACGCTGATCGTGTTCTGGTTGCGATGTCCAAGCTAAGAATGTACACAGATCCTTAGCAATTTGAGACGCAGTTGCTGGTGTTCCGTCCTCAAATTCAACGGTCTATAATATATGACAAAAGTTTGTATCAATAAAATTGAAATTTTTCGATAATAATTGCAATTTATTATTACCTCATTGTAGATTGCTTGTGCCATTGAAATGGCACCACCTGGGAAATATGGATTGAAATATTGTCCGTCTCTTAATACTACACCGGCTGGAGCATCACAATAGCCAGTAAGTAGTGAGAAAATGTAATCTTCGCCGCCTTTACGGGCAAGCACAATGTAACTCAAATCTGGTGGATAGGCACCATTGTTAGCCGCACGAGCAGCCTCTTCATTCGCATACGGGCTCTTAAAGTAATCTGATAATTTGCCGGGCCGCTCAAAATATTCACCATCCTCGTTAGGACCATCATGCACCATTATTTGTTCAGCTTCTGCTTTAGCTTCAGCCTCGGTATGCGTCACATCAACTAAATTACGGTACGCAATGTATTGCATTGAATGGCAGGCAGCGCATACGGATTTGTATACTTCATAGCCTCTTCGAATGCTAAAAGAATAATAGAGGATTATCAAACGACCGAGAGCAACGATGCCAAATTATTTACGGTGCCGTACCTGGCATGATCAAATGAAGAAAACAAACCCTTGTGGCTCCATGGCATCTTTTGTGGATGAACCTCTGTACCCGATGCCTTTACAGATTGGTCTAATGCGAATAGAAGTGCTCCAGCACCAGTTGTCAAGGCCCCAAGACCTACAAATAGCTGAAAAATTAAACACAAAATGATTAGGTTATGTTATTCCATTTCAGTTGGCAGGAAATTCTCAATGTACCAAATCTTGATGATAAGATTATAATTAAAACTGACTTACCCGTTTCTGTCCTTTGGACCATGATCCGGCAGTCGTGAAGTTATGGACCTGAAACATGCATTTCGATAAATTAGAAGATATTCAAACATCTCGGACACTTTGACAATTTTCAATCATCTGTGATTGGGTTACGAGTATTTTCATGTTGTTACATAATAAGTGAAAAATCCCCTTGGCCGAAAGGTCGCTTGCATTCAGTCCCGGTTACTTGTCCCTATTCTCTTATTACCAATTCGACCCCCAATTGATTTATTAAACATTTTATATATCATTAAATTTAATTAAAACCGATAGAATATCAACTGTTAAGTAAAATTCAATTGGGGTGGTAAACCCAAACTTTTTGGACACGGATTTTTCAGCGATTTTTCACTTAACCCAGTAACTTTTGAGTCCCGGCCGCCGAGGAAGACACAGATCAATATTTACCTGCTGGAGGGCAACTCCATTACCAGATTTTAGGAGCCCTGCTCCGCAAAATCTTCCGATGGTAGCCGCCATTATTGACACATAAATTTAAGAAAATATTCGTAAAGTCAATCTGATCAAGGCTCCCTCAACAAAATATGCTAATTGGTACGCCAGGAACCCAATTAAAGTACATTCCACTAGAGTTTCGTACGCACCTTTGTGAACATAAATAAATCGCTTTAACTGATTTGTATTGCTGATTTAATTGATTACATATTAAAAACTTTTTAAGATGTGTGGAGCATTTAGCATGAAAATCTTTCCAGTACAACATATCTTCCTTGCCATAATCTCTCTTTTTGTATCAGTTACACTTCGATATATGTATTTACAAATAATAAGAATTGCTGCAGCGTTAAAAAATACTTGCTCTCTACCTGGTTGATTTCCGTACCAATTAATTTTTACTGATTGATAATCTCATCATATTGTTTCATTCAATATCAAAAATATTAAACAAACAATAAAAAAAAGTGAAATTGAAGTGCATCGATAGAAGACCAGCACTGGTCTTGCACCGGGAAGGATGTGATGTGAATTTTGAGACAGGTACCAAATGAGTTGTCAAACTGTTTAATGAAAACGTAATCTCGATATAAATCGATCATACAATAAATTGACAATTAATCCTGAATCGATACCCATTTTAATCGATGCTCACTTTTTGCATTGATATATAAAGGAATTATGTCCGTTATTTAATTCATTTATTATAACAAAGAGTTTACACAATGGAAAATATAGTCTATTCAAAATGAAACTCTATTGAATTTGATATCAATTTTATTGAACATTGCTTTCGATTCCTATTAACAGATATTTTATATTTAAGTTTCTTTAATTGATGTGTACATAATGTATTAGTAAATGTAATGAAATGAAGATGAAATTTAATTAGAGTTGTTATTAAAACTGTTCATTTCGTCCATAATTATTATTCATCCTTATTTAATATTATCTTGAACAATGTACCGTTATTCTACTGTACCATAGAGGTAAGTGAACATTCAAATGATGATTAACTCAAAGTAAGTATTTACCTTTGGTAAGCAGAAGAGTTATGTGATTGCAGATGGGATCAAAGAGCATCCTCTTATATGATGATGGCAATTTTGGTATATAGGCCAAATATATTATAGAATTATAAAATTACGCTAAAAAAAAGTACGCTATCGATTGCCGCGCGCTGGATTAATCGGAAACGCGATCGATTAATTCTGGCCAATGGAATCGATTTAATCGCGTTTTCGTTCGTGCATCCCCACTTCTGGTGTCGTCTGTCGTCTGACGTCGTAGATTTGAGGTTTGAACCAATTGAGTACGCCATTTGTGAGAAATAAACCAGTAGTTCTGTTTAGATGGTGATATTAATCGTGTAACATCAGTAATTTAGTTGAGAAAGTGACTTCTATTTAATTCGATCAGGATGAGTGGTATGCCAGAGTTGGGCTCAAAGATAAGCCTTATATCGAAGGCTGATATTCGGTATGAAGGTCGACTCTTTACCGTGGACCCCAATGAGTGTACAATTGCCCTAGCAAATGGTAAGCCAAATTTTCTTCTTGTTTTCGCAACTTTTTATCATCAAATTTCAATTCGTCCGTATGCAACGATACGAAAATGAGTTTACCGTTTGGCCACGGGCACAAAATCGGCCGACAGAAATTATCATTTACGCAGTTAGTTTCAATAATTTTTGCCCAAGATTTCGGCATATTGAAATGAGAGGATGACGAATGGAAATTGGACGGTGGTATGTTCATTTGCTCCGATGCTACATGCGAGGTATAAATATTCACGGCAATACCGTAGTGTGGAGCATATTTTATGTTGACAAAGCAATTGTGCCGAACGAGCATAACCTAATTTATTTCGATATTGAGATTCGTCAAAAATTTGTTCCAGATTTTCTGGGATCCACAGAATGTATACATACTATTCCAATGGGATGGGAGAGTGATGGAACTGTTTACCGTATGTAACGGGATTTCAATTGATTATGAATTCAATGAAGGTCCTGTTACACCGGTAAACGGATACTTTGCTTTAGTGTGATGGTTCCCCATTCATTTTAATTGTCATCCATGAGTTCTGTGATTTCTTCCATTAATAATTATCCAAAGTTGCAATTTTTAATTCAATAAGTATATTGAGTGCAATAGTTTGCACATAAATCAGTTAAAATTCGAGAATATGGAATAGAGGAAGATGAAAATCACAATTCAGTGGTGAACGGGAGTTCTTTTGTGCTGATAAATAATGCGTCTCCAATCTTTGTGGAAAATGCTAAAACAAAATGCCTTTTAATTTATATTGTGAAATAACACACAGACTTTCATTTCTTTTACATTTCTGTATGTAATTTGACCTCTAATCGAACGGTTAAGCGTCATTTCGTTCTTTCATATAAAATGGAATTGTATGTGCATCGGTTCGATTTAATCGTAGAAAATAAAAGACAAATGCAATTGAGAATTACCAAAGTAAATGGTTGTTGATGCAGAATAGATTTCATATACATAGAAGCAATTCGGTTAACAATAATTTTAATCACGATTTCTTTTTCTATATATCTCGATATATTGTATGTACATCAATGTTTTATATTGTGTTTATTAATATTTAAAATTTCACCGATCTCAAACTGTATCAAATGTAACAAATAGGTACTTGTTACAGATTAATTGTTTTTTTTTTCAGTTATATTATCAAAAGTGTGAATGATATTAATTTGTTGTCTCTCCCATTTATTATAATTGCAGTTCGCTCGTTCGGAACGGAAGATCGGGATACGCAGTTTCAAATAGCTCCGCAGAGCCAAATTTATGATTATATTCTGTTTCGTGGAACCGACATCAAGGACATCCGGATTGTAAATTCACCACAGATTCCAAATGATCCGGCTATTATGCAGATGCACTTGCCAAACCAAATGGGACAAAATCAATTTCAGAATTCTCCATTTCCAGTTGTTGGTCAAGTAATGCCTCCAATTGCTAATCAAATGGGACAATTATGTGGTCCATATGGTCCAATGGGTAATATGTCTGTTCTTCAACAGTCAAATTCTAATGGTTTGGCACCGGGATCGGGGATGCCACAGGGTCTTAACCAGAAAATGTCCAACATGAATAAGCAACCAAGTGAGTTAAATGCGGTCATTCCAGACACTTCTAGTGCCAATGTCACTACCAATACCTCCTCCACTACAAACGCCGAGCGAAGAGACCAAGGTGTGAAATTCGGTAAAACTTAACTAATCACAGACGTAGATGTTGTTGATCTCTATTATAAATTTAATCAAGTTGAATGGGTTTCCTATCATATTTGTACATTTTGAATTAGTTAGCTGATCATTGAAAATTAGATTATTACTCATTCGTATTATTTTTTCATATTTTATGAATGCCTTTTAATATCATTTTGCATTCTTGTTATTTGTACTTGTATTTATTTATGAGTATTGAGTATCAATGATAGCAGTAATAATCCGTTAAGTAATATTATTTTAATCAATGAGGAACCGCATTATTATTAATTAGATATATCGATTCTGTTGCCTATAACAATTTAATTATGTCCTTTAAATTTCCTTGGTCTCAAGTTGCGTGCTTTTTATTTTAAATTTGCTATCATAGTCATTTTATATTGTCATTGAATGTAAACCCATTATTTAGTTTGGCTTTTGTATCGTAGTGTAGATAGTTAAATTGCAATATTCTTTTCGTTTCTAATTGATTTAGCATCTGTATTAGATTTGATTGCTGGTGGATCCAGATCAACAACCCCAATCAGTTTGAATTCTCGTAAAAGTCCAACTACGGATATGGGTGTGCAAGTGAATCAACATAACAAGGATGGACAACGCCGTAATAATAATCAACGACAAGGTAACAATATGCGAGATCGGAGGGATTCTGGTAAAGGTGGTGATCACTTAAATAATCAAGATAACCGGGTAACTATTTTAACCGATACATTGCGATGAGTTCAGTTTTGTTTTATTGATGTAAGTTCTTTCAAATGCAGAACCAACGCAACATTCATCACCATGGCGGAAATCAGAATCGTGGTGGATGGGCTTTGAGAGGAAACAACACACGGGGCGGTCGTCCTAGAGGTGGCCCTCGAAATAATGGACCCAATCAAGTAAATTATTATTTTACATTGGATTTTAATGAAAATGAATTTTGACATGATCATAATTTTAGTCTGGGTATCGTTCTTCTGGCGGTATGCCCAACCAGAATAAGGGTCGTCCAATGATACCATACAATACTAATCCAAAGCATACGATTAAGTTTGACAGTGATTACGATTTTGAACAGGCAAATACTAAATTTGAGGAGTTAACAAAGCAACTTTCAAAATTAAAGGTGGGCGATGAAAATGAAGCGAAAATTGTTGATCAGGTATTTAATATGATTTCATTTATATTTATGTTTTAAAATTACGTATTATTTGATATATAATTTGATGGTGTTTAATTACATTTTAATTATCAATGTGTATCAATTTCATGATTCAACTTAGTGGCCCTCCTATGGTTTGTGTGCATTACCTAACTATTTTAACCTTTCGAATATACTAACTGAACACTATGTGATTTCCATTTTACATACATTTAATTTAATTTACTGTTAGAGTTGATTGTATTTATTGTGAGATTGTATGGTTTGAATAATTTTTAAAAAAATTATTCCTTCCAATGGATATATCTAATAATTTTTTCGATTTTAGGTGAACGGTGAAGCTGATAAAAAAGATGATTCTGGAAATGAAACTGGCGCCGGTGAACATGAACAAGAGGAAGATGATACCAATGGTTCCGTGAACAAAGTAAACGTGGGATATGATAAGACCAAGTCATTCTTTGACAACATATCTTGTGAAGCTGCACAAGATCGTTCCAAGAATAAGTCACGTAATGACTGGCGTCACGAGCGTAAATTGAACAGCGAAACATTTGGCATTTCATCAACACGTCGTGCCGGGTAATTATACAACATAGCACTAGTAATTCATTAAAATAGGGCTACAATTTTGTCTTGCATAAATTTTAGGTTTACCGGATACAGACCACGAGGTGGCGGTGGTGGATATTACAATAACCGTGGTAATTCTAATAATTCTGGAGGCAATGGACACAACGGATTCCGTGGTGGCTATAGACAGAACAATTATCGTGGCCGTAATAACCGTCAGCAATCTCAAAGTACAGGTATACCACAGCAGCCGAAGAATCCTCAAAATCAACCCAATGCTCAGCCCCCACAATCGTCAGGTGCTGTTCAACAACCGTCGGTGCCCGTAGCTGTAGCTGCCGGTAATTTAATATTATAATTTGTGAGTGCGTTTGATATCATAAATCTTTTTACCTTATTTTAGGTGGAAAATAATATTTCAAAATCGTATAAATCCAACTGAATCTTTCCGACGCTATTAATTTTTATATATAATGACTGCAAGTTGCCGATGATTTACGATATGGAAAATAATAATGTTACAGTTTACTATTGTTGTAAACACACAATATTAAAGAAATTAATTAACTAATATAAATGAAACTAAAATAGAAATTCTTCCCAGTACAATTAAAAAGTAAAATGTGATTATGGAATTTAAATGAAATGTGAGAAGAAGAATCAATCATCTGCATAACATAATGAAGTTTTGAGTAGGAGAATATAAAGGGAAATGAGGAGCACAAAATCACAGCCAACCAATTCAATAATAAGTAAACGATGGAGAGTATAATATAGAATTAAGTGGAGATTCATAAGAAATAGAATTTATTACAAGAAAATGTACAAAAAGACAGCGAGAATATATGCAATGAATATTTGGGTATAAGAGGATGACGTAATTCACCAATGTGTTGATTATGATTGAAGAAGGATAATAATATTGTTCCTGACGTCGCTGGGATGACGTCCATAGAACAAAAAGATGTGATGTCTTCGCATAGGAGGCGATATTAAAAGGATTTAGTGACTAGTGGTCACAATATGAATACGCAATTAATCAGTTGGAGTTATAGTAAATCTTTGTAATGCAGTAAATATAGTAAAGACGAACGAACAGAATTGGTGAGTCGGAAAGATAAACAGAACCGAATTTGAAGTATTAAGAAGAGAGATATAGATAGAGATGATTTGAACTGTAGTAGGCGTAATATTGAAATAGTTCCCAAGTTGGAAATACAACACATGGAATGAGGTATAACAAAATTGATTAAGAAGAAAAATTAAAACGTAATGGATTTAGTAACGAATAAAGAAATTGGGGCTGTACAAATTCTTAACTAAACGAAAATGCGTGCTTCTCCATATGCATAACAATTGAATGTTACTCGATGAATATTAAAAAAAAAAAAACTATCAAAGGAAGTTAACTTAAAAAATTTAAGTATCATAAGTGGAGAATTGTTGGAAATTAGCAGACAAGATTAAGAAGTGGTGGTAACAACAGAATTAAATAAATATATTTGAACGCGGTATTTATGTAAGTGCATAAGAATATTAACCAATAAAGAAGAATTATGGCGTTTAATATCGTGAAACAATAATTATTAAAAAAAAAAAACAAAATATCGAAATGTAGTGAAAAGATTGTAAAACCCAGATATTATAATGAATTTCTAATAAGGATTTTAAATGAAACTAATTTAAATATTACATTTATATAATAATTCTATTGAAACTGATTGTCGCTAGATTAGAGATTTAATTGAAAAACAAAGACAGAGATCAACAGTGTGCAAAACAAAATATATGCAAAATGAAAAAATATACATTCTCCTAATAATTTTTATAGTAAAAGAATTATAGCATAATCAAAAGATTTTGAGAGATGATAAATAATACATATAATTTAAACAATAAGATTCAAATAATATGGACAGAGAGTTATGATAATGAAAAAGATAAATTAATACATTGTATGAAATAACTATATTGAGATAGAAATGGAAATTAATGTGTATCAGATTAAATAATTTACACACATTTACTGTCAATAACATTTTTTAACATTGAGTCTGGGCAATTTGAATTATTTATTGATGCCATTTCACAAATAATTTGAAGAAATAACAAAGAGAATACTGGTTTAAGTAAATTTAAACATTACCATATAAAAAATGAACAGAACTTCTGCATTGATTTTATATGTTAAAAACATAATATAATTGCTAAACGTTTATTAATACCCGGAAGGATCTATAGTTAGGTTACATTGCCAAATGGTTTAAAATAATGTAAACTAATCATATAAAAGATAACCAAACAATCCGTTCTTATAAGTACATTATGTGCGAATGTTTGTTTTAGGATCTTTTAATAATTATTATATACATTTTTTTTCGTTTGATTAGAAATTTTCCTCGATGTGATATTTATGTTGTATGGAAATTATATCTTGGAATGTTTGATTAGCATTAGATTTGAAATCATTCAAGAACACATTACAAACGTCTATTTGCATACTGAGGACAATGCATTTAAAAGACGATTCCAATGGATGGATCGATAATACAATGTTAATTCAATTGCCAATTGGTTTTTTTTTTTAATTCATAATTTAATGCGAGTCTTAGTGACTTTTTATTTTCACTATTCTACTAAACTAAGAAAATATCATTTGAATAATTACCAACGTATAATTTCACTTCAGAAGTGAAATTGGATTAATACATTTATGAAAACTATATTTGGCAATCTTTGGTTTGATGTCTTCCATTGAAGACAAACAACACAAGACATACTATATCGGTTAAACGAATTAATAATCACAAGTTAAAAAAATGATCGTTAAAAGTAAACGGAATACTGCTGATTGCATAATATTTGTATATAAATTGAATAATTGCCATTGATAATAAATTAATAGTATCGATTTTATTTCAATGAAAGAAGAAGTATTACTTATAGTTTAATGGCGATGCATGAAGAGTGGGGGAAATTTATTTTATTGCATATACATAATTAAATTAACTTATTGTTTGTACTAGAAAGTTTTGAAGCGAGATATCATGGAATTGATAATAAAAGATACTTAATATAATGTACAATGAATTAATATTTCAATAAAAGTATTAATTGTTTGATCGATCGGCGTTAATCTCAATTTATATGTGAATTATGCAATTATGTAATTAAAATCAATTTATAGAAAAACTTAACTAAAAAATAAAATCTCCTTTTCATTTTTAAATAATACGTTCAAAGCTATACTAGAGTGAATAAATATTTGATTAAGTGTAAGGATAAGTTGATCAATAGCGACACATAGTCATACCACAGTGGCACAATAACAAGGAAATACGATATGTGGTTCAATGGATGTAAAATTCTAAATAAATTCAGAATTTAATTATGAAACAGAACAGTTGGTTAAATAACCAAAATTGATGGATAATAATATTAGGTGGTGTACAAGAAAACATAAATGAATTGAAATACAGACATTTATGTTATCCTAGGTATGGCATGTTGAAAATGATTATTAATAATTAAGTAATGAGTTCTAAGGTGATACTGTTTCATTTATTTTTTTTGGCAGGAGATTAAATACCTTACATTTATGATTATTAGTGTTGAATGATTGATTTTCTGTATCATGAAAGCCAAGAGAGAGATTTAAAATCGAAGATTTAAGAAAGTAATAAATGAAAATAATATCAGTTTGTATTTGAATATAAAACATGAAAAGTGAGAAATAGAAGAGTTAATTATATAATGTAATGAAATATAATAGCGATGATGAGTAATTGTAAACCAATTTTGGAATAAAAGAATAAGGAATAGTAAATGGTGACCGAAATTATCATTCTTGTATTTTTGTAGATATGTATTTACTTCAATGTAATGAATATGTTCCACTACAATCGGTTTAGAAGATCTGGAAGGAGCAATCACATCCAACTACAAGTTTTAGATAATCAATTTTCTTTATTTTATGTAATTATGTGTTGATTCCCCTTTTAGCTTGATATAATATTTAAATTACAAGTGTTTTATAGGTAATGTATTAAATCATAAATGAATAATTATTATTATTAGTGAATAGTTCTTATTCATGTACTAATTTTTTTCTATTTCTTAATTTCTCTTTGCGCTAGTAAGCATAGTTTTTCATTTAAATTAGGACATTAAATTAGCTGAGACGACAAAAAAAAAAAACGAAATTTGAAAAGTAACATCTAATAAATTTACATTAATGCATCATTTCTGTTTGTTTTCCATTTTGTAACAAATTATCTTGCGGGACATTTCTGATCGATTGGATGCTATTGAAATTAAAATGAACAAATTATTAATAAAAAAGTGGTTGCATACATGTATTTCGCGTTGATGACTCATCTGCTCTTTCCACTAAAGATACAGTGCTGAACATGTAGATTTATTACTCTAAATATCTATTTAAATAATTAATGTTACTCTTAAGCAGCAGCGGAAAAACAACAATCGTAAACGCGTTCTTGTTAACTAAATTATATTATTTTTTAAACAATATTATTTATTTTTTGTTTTTTTCTTTATCTTTTTTATATTCGCATAATGGATGTTTTTTGTTGGTTTTGTATTTATCCTTTAATTTTTCTCTTGAATTTCCTATGTTATAAATTGGGGAGAATAGATGGTACAATCATCCACACTGTAGTTCCATTAAGTTTCGATTTTAATCACGATTGTTATTCAGTTCACTAGAAACTACTACCCTCTGGTGGTTGAGGTGATTTCAAATTATCTTTCATTGTCATTATTCGTCTGATCTCCTGCAATATTGACTTTATTGTATAATCTCGATTCCATCTTGCTAACATTGGGACTAATCTTTGTTCAATCTAAAACAAAACAATTCATTATCATTGTAGGCAACATCTTATTCGAACATTTTACAATTGTTGTGAATCAGAATACTTACAACACCATTACTTTGATTGATACAATTGATATTAATTTTAGATAAAAACCGCAATTGTGGTGGCTCATCAGGATATCGTTCACCGCATTCTATTTTTAATGAATACATTCTATTTTCGTATGGAGTCTAAAATTAAAAACCATAATATTTTTTATCGTAAGCCAAAAGATCAACCATGGAGTTTGGTAAAAGTAACTTGTCATTGAAACAATGCCACATCACATTAGAAATGTGTTGACAATAATAATCTCAAATTAGATTATAGTAAAAGATAATAGGAAAGAAGGTACGAACCCTTGGTGGACCAATAATCATTCCTGTCCAATAAGTGAGTGTCATATCATCATCCTTCTCTAAACCCCATGATATAGTACCATCGCCAACGCCTTTTTGACCTTGTTCAAGTTCTTCTAATAAACGAAAGTTTCTTGGTACAACTGAAACGAATCAATTCAAAGATTATATTAGCATGACTGAACTTAACAAAATTATCAGCTATTCAAGCAGCAGGGCTTAGCACGCATAATGTGTTAAATTTGTTCCCATAATTGGTATAAAATGACATGATAATAGTAATTTGGTAACTACCAAAACAAAGTAATCGAATGGAAACCATAAAATACATGAAATAGTCCCTTTGGCAAGTAGATATTCGTAATTTAATATTACTGCAGCACATTATCTAAAACTGATTCATAATCAAATAAACTCGATTATAAAACGAAATATTCGAGGGATTTATCAATAGAGGAAGAAGAATGATCGACAAATGCATGAATTGTCTGGGCCGAAAGTGTTATTAAATTAGGCAGTTTAAAAGATAAGTAGTGTTGTTATGATTGTTTGATTCCAAGACTTATCCATCAATTGCGTAGACGCAAATCTATCCGATGAATGCAAAAAAAACCTGCTTAATCTAAAGAATGAAGAGTGTGGTCATCACTTACCCACACCGGCAGAAGGAAGATTCGCCATTATTTTTGAAGAGCGACTGTCGATTTGTATTTCAATGTTACTAATCTCACACTTTTGCTTGGTTTCAACGTTTGATAGTGAAACGAATTAAGTGTCACTGATATTTCGGACACCTATTTATGGTAATTTAATAACAAGAACTTCCAACAATTAATTTTTGGTCCAACAATTGTTCGGTGACGATATGCCCTAGTCTGTTGGCGAACACATTTTCAGACCCCGCGGACAGAATCGGAAGGGGAGAATCAAAGATGCCGTATTTTCAGGTGTTGCGCGCGGGAAGCAGTGGAGAGTGATACAAGATGGCCGTAATTGTCAACCTTTGTGTGACATTCGGAGGACAAAACCGCTCAATTTAAAATTTTATTTTATTATTTAATTGTAAGTAACAAGAATTCGTATTCAATTTATTGAACGAAAACATAAAAATTAACAATTACATATGTGCATTACGAATTTTATTCGTCGGACTCCTTTTTGTTTAATTCATCCTTCTCCAATATCTGATTATTCGTCCCCTCATCTTTATCAACTTCCAATAATTGAGGTAGCAATTTCTTCAGTTTATCGGCTACATGCATATACTAAAATTGAAATAAATTCTACTTACAGACTTTCATTGGCGAATGAATAGAATTATAGTACCTCTTCGCCTATTGGGTTCTGTTGAACGACTTCGTAGAAATTTTGGAGGTGTAATTGCGCTTGTACAGTATCACCAATTTCCCAAAAGAAATAGGCGCTATTCAAGTAAATCAATGGATATCGTATAGCTTCCGGAAACATAACTGATTTCTCGATTGCCATCCTTGCATTTGGTGTGTCTTTCAGGTGTTGAAGACATACTGGAATAAACAATAACATACTTGAAATATCTGTACACCATTTTATAAATTTACACTGCTCACTTCCTAAAAGCATATAACAATCAGAATCATTGGGATGAACGTGTAATGCACCCACAAACGCATTGAATGCACTCGCATACTGTTGAGCTAAAAACATATTGATAACCAATTAAATAGGCAAATATTTAACGAAACGTGTATATCGAACATACTTTTCATGTATATCAATCCCAAGTTATATAGTATGTTATGATTCAACGGTGCCAACCAAGCAGCTTTTTTCAAACATGCAATGGCCTGTAGGAATACATTAAATTAAATATTTATGATTTGAAACAAATTAATGGAATTTGTTTAAGTGAATACTAACAGCTACAAATTTCTTTTTCCGTTGGAAACATAGCCCAATGTTACTGCACAGTTCCGCAATATCGCTGTACGATGAATTGAGTCCTTTGTATCGGCCAAGTGCACTATCAACATCGTTTCTCGCCTACAAGTAATACGAATTTTTTTTATAAATACAGGTATCAATATTGTTTGATCAATATTTATTTTATTATTCTTATGCTTATGCTTACTTGCAAAACAGCACCTATTGCCATAAGAGCCTTATTATTCCTCGAATCCAATTTTAAAGCTTCTGATAATCGATCGTATGCTTTTTGTATCTCATTCATACGCAAATAGATGATACCAAGATTCGTTAAAAGTTGAATATTGTTTGGTGTAGATCTGCAAGTGAGTTAATAGAGAAAAAATTTATTCACTTATGGTCATTAGTCCACTCACTCAACACATCGTTCGTATAGTTCAACTGCCTTTGCATAATTCCTTTCATTCAGGTAGATTGTAGCCAATTCTTTATAGGATTCACTTTGATTGCTACCCTGTATGGCACGCGTGTAATATTCTTTGGCGTCCTCATTTGTGGCTTTCGATGTACCATATCCTCTGGCTAATAAATTTCCTATAAGTTACAAAATCAATTTAAATTTGTTGAAATTAAATACCCATTTGACTTTTTCACCTATGTAATAATAAAGCTCGTGATCTGGTGTAGCAATTAGTTTTTCAGTTTTAAAAAACATATCCAATGCCTTTCCGTAACAACCCATTTGATACCTGCAATTGAGACCAGATTCAAGTGGCTATTACTATTTTAATTATTCCGATACTTACAAAGTTATGCCAATTTGTTTGAAATTGTCAGCGTTATGGGAATTTAATTCGATGCACTTGTGAAAACATCGAAGTGCTTCCATATTATTAGATTCCTTTCGCTCCACAAGGCCCTGTAACGTAAATCTAAATTATTTAATTCTGATATCTGATATTAGAAGATTAATGTAGTTACTTTTGTAAAATAAAGATACTCTTCATCAAACTGACTCTCAAGTTGAGCTGATATTATCTTTTTACACCGTTGAAAATCATTTCTGGCATACATTGTATGTATGAGCCAATTCAGGTTGGTATACTCAAGTGGAGGAATCTCTGCAATTAAATTCAAAGGACTTAGAATAACTAAACAATCAAATTCCATTACTTGTCCGTTGTGAAACCTTTTTTTGGGTTCTCCTCAGCAGCTTTACCATTGCAAGAGGCTGATTCAAAATATTCCATCGGTGAGTTAATGCAATAAAATACTCAAGTTTGGAAAATCAACTTGTTGGCGAAACACTTAGAAGAAACTGGATATTATAGTCCAAGTGGAATGCCCATTTTCTGAAAATGTGTTTCCATGGAGACGGATTCTCACGTTTGAAACTATTTTCCATTTGCAATCCAAACGGTTTGTGGAGTCATAATGATTCCNGCATTCTTATCGAATTTTTTTTTAAATGTGGGTCACTTGGGGAATATGTGCTTTACTCGGTCAAAATGAGTTTTGCAATTGGAGGATATCTATTTCATGAGATAAAACATTTACTTAAGATACGGTTCAAATGTCATTTGAACGTGTATATGTTATATATATATATAGAAGCGGTAATTGCGTTAAGAATTCGCGAATTGAGATATAAGAGTCAATATGCTAATATGAAAGGGGTATGCGAATACGGTATTTGAGTAAATAACATGGGAATCCCGTTATGAGAGTTTTCAGTATAGTTTAAAAAGGGATGTTAAAAAAAGTGTATCGAAACCATAATTTTTATTATGCGCTGGTTATACATTGAAGGGACGGTAATAACGAAATTAATTGTATGAACAAATAGGATAAATTTTTTTAATTTATAAACTATTTGATTGAGTTTATAATGGAACACCAGCAATTGACAGTTCCATACTCCATCCGGTAACGTTAATGGAACGCACCTAAAATCACATGACAATGGCCGAATCAGTCGTCATGATTGTCAAAATTAATTGTTTACATTTTGTGTGAGTGGACCAAAAAAATTAAATTTTAAAATTCTCACATTTAAAAGTCTCATATTTAAGAAAATAACCCGATGAATTATGGAATAATTGTTTAATTTCCAGCGAGTTTATTAAATTACAAACTGCGCCAAAGGTAATTGCACTGGTGATAAAATACAGTCGACCGTCTGATTGTGCACTTGATGAAAATAATGTTCGCTGCACAATTTGTTGCCAAGTGTCTTACCGTTTAAATTAATGTTTTAAGAAATTGAGAACCAAATTATTGGGAATTTCAACGGATAACGAGTAAGTTGAAGATAATATTGAATATGTTCACTGTATTTCCGATCAGTGGTCCATTGGATTCCATAAGGGCATAAGGAGTGTGAAAAACTTCTACTTTGCTTTCGCTCTTCTACTTCATTATTAATTCTACTAGATACTAGATGATCAGTTTTATCGTTTATCAGTTAGTTGGAATAGTTGCAATCCAATATAGGTATTTAATCCATTAATATTTATACTGTCTTAATTGAGTGCACGGTTTCATGTTTTTCTTACAATTCAGTGTGTAGGTGATATCGGATTTATTAGGCATCAATTAATTATATCAACATGAATATGGTTGATATGAAAAGTAAACATTTTGTTATCGTATCCTCCTTTTGATTAATTTCAGACCCAATTCCGATGAAGTGCCGTGAACAAAAATGCTGACTAGAACATTTAAGTTAGTAGTTGGTATCGGATTACTGTTAATAGTCGATGTCATATGGGTGTTATCAAGTGAATTGACAAAGGTATTTAAACACACTGTTAACAATAATCGAGTTAATTAATTAATTTATTTATCTGTATATTGTATTTCAGCACCTCTACGAAGATGAGCAATTTAATAAACCATATTTCTGTACATATTTTAAGACATCAATGTTTACCATCTACTTATTCCTGTTGGGTCTGATTGCACCTTGGCGTGAGGCATGCGAACGTCAAAACAATTATATGGTGTGTATATTACCTATCATATTACAAGATGTTATCATTTGACAAATATATTATTGATTTTTATTTTTCAGTTAGTCGATCCAGATGGTGACGAAGAGAGTACATACGGCCAGTTAAGTTCACCATCGACAAGTGCACTGGTTAATTATTTATCTCATTAGTTTTAAAGTATAAGTGTAATATTTAAATATAATTGTTGTACGATTTTTAGAGTGATTCGACGTTCGTGCCAATTAAATCAGACACGATATCGGGAACGGAAAGCGATGATTCCGGTGTGGTTCGTAGTGTTCGATTCAGTAAATTGGCTGAAGTAAAGGAAATGTCAGCACAAGAGGCAAACGATGCGCTCGTTTCACGTTTATCATATTCTGCCACTTTACGTATGCGACAACAGAAAAATCATCATAAAACAGCCAGAACAGCGTTAATGTTTTCCATATTGGTTAGTAGCTCAGTATGACGAATTTATCAACTTGATAATTGTAATGATTATGGTAATTTATTTTTAGTGGTTTATCGCTAATTACTTATTCCAATTGGCTTTAGAACCAAGTGAAGCTGCTATGGTGACACTGTTAAGCTCTGTATCAAGTTTCTTTACGTTAATTTTGGCTGCTGTATTTCCTTCAGGTTCTGGTGATAAACTTACTCTGTCGAAATTGATGTCAGTCGTTTTATGCTTTTCCGGAGTGGTAATTCCATTGATTGGTGCTCTCGCCATTAAATTCTTTTATATAATTTAGATTTAATTAATTTTAGGTAATTGTTACTTATTCGGACATTGAAAATCCCAAATTTTCAAAAGGTGCTGTGCTCGCATTATTGAGCGCTTTCTTTTATGCCTCTTATTTAGTCTTAGTAAAAAGAAAGAGCGATACTGAGGAGAAAATTGATATTCCATTATTCTTCGGTTTCGTTGGATTATGGAATTTCTTATTAATGTGGCCATTGTTTTTTGTATTGGATTTGACCAAAATAGAGGTATTTGCATGGCCAAATCGAAGTCAATTTATCGTATTATTCCTGAATGGAATATTTGGAACAGTAATTTCAGAAGCATTGTGGTTATGGTAACAAATAATTTAATCATTTGAATGAATTAGAATTGCAACGAATTAAATTAATTTTAGGGGTTGTTTCTGGACATCTTCATTAATTGGAACTATAGCAATGTCACTACAAATCCCATTATCAATGATTTTAGATAAAGTCATTAGAAATAAGTATTATCCAGCTACATTTTATTTGGGGTCCATTCCAATGTTTGTGTCGCTTATATGTATTGCCTTCTTAATTAAAAATGATGACAGTGATCCCTTGTTAAGGTACAGTGAAATAATTGTTAGACGAATATTTAAGTGCCGCTGCCGAAGAACAAGTATAGTCAGGTAATAAATTTACTAACATAATTACTGAATTAATAAATAAATGGAATCAAAAATAATTGAAGCAATTACTTTTTAGAATAACTGAATTGGATGAACAACACGAGTCACTAATTAATAATCATCAGAACTGATTATTGGAATTAGTTAGATTACATTTTTGAAATAAGCATTAATTTTAGAATAAATTTGTCATCTAAGAAAAAGTCTTAAGTATATTCTCAATGGAAAGAAGAAAAAAAATTATAATATGTAAATAGAAAGAGATTAGAAATATAATTATGTTTTAGCATTTAACTATATAATCACATTGGAGAATGTAATTAAATCAGAAGAAAATTGTTATAATAATTTCAGTCATTCCGTCGATAATAATAAATGAATTATTGTATGTGTAAATGCTTTATTACGTTAATTATCCAAATCAGGGGAACCATTTAGATAATAATATAAGTCATAATGTACTGAAAACAAAAGTGATTCAAAATAACATCCAAAACACACATTTCTTTCATGAAAACAATTATATTCTTTTAATTGAATTGATTTTATTTATATAATTGCTTGTATTTATTTGCTAGTGTGGTTTATTTTTATTTAGCGTGGATTGTCATATTTCCAAAAACAAGTAGTCTCTATTGGAAAATATTTAACAATGAATAATAACTCATCTGTTCAGTTAGATCACTTAAATTGAGTATCAAACTAGAATGTATCTAACAATAATACATTTGAATTGCAGTTTATCACCGAGGAAGAATGCAGCTGTATTTCGACAAAGAGCCAACACAATAAAAGCAGTTACAGAAGATTTTCCTTCTTCGATTAGTTCATTTCATCAGAGCAATCCAACTGTGTCTCAACAATGTAATTCTGAATCAGTAATGATTCAACTGCATCCTAAATTCATGACGTAACACCTGAACTAATGTAATTCGTCGACTAATTAATAAAAATTAATTATTCTAGAAATGAAAATTCTAATATGCCATCTGTAGATCCAGTAAATGTAGCGTTTTTTGATGCTAAGGGTGATAAAATATCACTTCCACCAAACGTGGTTAGTACTGGAGTCCAGAAATCAGAGCACCCACGTCGTAAAATAGCTTACAGTATAAAGGGTTCTAGAAACATAAAATCTTCATTGCCAAAATCAACTAGATCGAAAAGAAAGAATCATATGAATAGTTTTCATTCAATAAATAAAGTTACGGATTCGACTCCAAAAACTCGATCTGAGATCGTTAAAGAATGGGTCCAAAAAGAAATCCCTAAGTAGTTGCAATTCCATAAAACTGGATTCTGTATTCTTATTATCTCTATATTTTGTAGCGAGACACATGCTGTTCCCCCAATAGCTAGAGCGAATTCCATAAATTATGGTGGATCAATGAAAAAAAATCATAAGTATGTATTAGAAGATATTAGTGTGATGTTAATAAATGGAAATTTTTTTTACAGAAACAAGACAAAAGCTAAAGGCTATTTCCACAATCTTAAAACAAAACATGCTGATTCTTTTGCTAAACTGGGGTATAAACCAATATCATTGAATGTTCAATCACCGCTGGTAGAATTAAAAAAGCCATGTGGCTCTTACATTTGTACGACATCATCAGAAGACGATACTGTAATTTCACGATCTCCTAAGCCACAGGTAAGCCGCATTCCAAGAGTTCAGTCTAGTCAATCGAAATTAAATATTGAAGAGAACGAAACAATTGAAGTCAACTACATTTATCCAACAAGAATCCCACGAATAGTAAGAAGCAGTTTACAGGAAAATTCTAATAAGAATGATAGGTAAAAGCCAGTCGGTCGTCATATGCATTCCATTCAATTAAGGTCTCATTTATTAAGGGTTGAAAAAAGAATATACCGTACGAATCCAATTAGTTCACCGGAAATTAGCTCTAGTAAAAGAGAAATTTTTGCTAATGATTATAAAAATTCATTGCCAATTGAATATAAGGACTTTATTATTTATGACCAATTAGGCTGTACAGGTAGGAATACTCACTTGGGATTGAATGTACCGTCAAGCAAACAAAAAATTTTGGACGTTAAATTTGATTGTGAAGATATAGAGATAAGTGAGCACTGTGACGACAATATTCTCGGAAAGAAACCTTTCTACAATTACTTAAATATTTGTCCAAGAAACAGACAGAGTAATAAGCAAAAAACAAAATATTGTCTGACTGATTCAAAAATTCAGACAATGTCTCTAAAAGAATCGAAAACATCAGAAATGCAAGAATACCATAATAAAACAATTACTGATCAGAATTATCTTATTGGTGATGGTGATGCAAATTATGCTACTACTAGTGATTCGAATCAGATGATATGTCTTCGTAAACCTGCTGGTGGAGATGGATATCCATCGAATACTATGTCCAAATATACATTGACGTTGCAAAGAAGACCTTCGAAGCGATCATCACCACCGCAATCAGAATCATCTTCAATGAATTATTTGCCGATAAAAAGTGCCAGAAATTCATCGAATCTTTATTATGATTTACAAATGGGAATATTAAGTACGTTAAAATTATAGTTCCACCTATGATGAATCATATTTATTAAGTATTAATATTTTACAGTGGATAAACGTAGAATATTGAAGACCGTTCTTGTTGTATTGATCTTTTCCATTTTCTTAGTTATGTTTGCAAGCTTTGTGTTAAATCTTGATATTATTGGAGGTTTATTGCACTTCATTAGCCGAAACATTAATCAATTGGCAATTTTGAAACGGAACCGTAGAAGAGAACCGACCAAACTGGAATTAATCCAACGAATTAGCTATAGTATTTGGTTTTTCTTGAAACAAACAATTTGGAATATTCTACAATTAGGAGGTTGGTAATGACTAATTTTAAATGAAATTAATTGCTGCTTAAATGAAGCCTCAAGGGCGATTTTCATTACCATAACTATAAAATTTTAATGATCTGATAAAATGAAATGATCTTCTAACTATATCAGGGTGAAGTTTTATGATGGAAAACCCTAAGATCAGCAGTGTGTATCATACTACTCGGCATTAGTATGGTGATAATTTAACAAGATGGATTTTACTCGTATGATCCTATATTTTTCTAGTAATTTAAGATAACTTTAACTTGAAACTATTAAATAAAAAGCAAAAGAACAAAAACAAAATCAAATTACTCACAAAGTGTTTATTCTCTGATTGTCTTACCTAATTTTGCATAAATTCGTATTGTTTGCTGGAGGATTTATAAAGATTTTAATATTCATGATGAAATAAAACCTTGAATATAATTTCCACTATATTCTATTCAGTTTTTGTGTAAAAAAAATATCTAATGGCATATCAGTGAATCAACTTTAACACGAAATACGATAATTCTTTGGGTTTTACGATTCACAAATTTGATGATCCACTCATAAAGGTCTTGTGAATTTATTGGTCTAAAAACTAGTTTCCTTCTTTTATAAGATATAGCCCCCCTCTAGATCTTAATTAATTGTTTGACCAGTAATTTTTTGTTACAATTTTTATCAAAAAGTTTTTCCCTGTATAGTTTTTATAATCGTAAACAAAAACAAAGAAAAAAAAAACTGTTGCTCATTTGATGATCAATTTGATTAAAATTATTTTGGCGTAATTCCCCCAAGGCCGGTTTTTGGAACCAGAATTTTGGTAACCAATAACATAACAAAAAAAAAAAATGAAACAAAACAGAATCAAAACACTCACTGAAATACAGTCAAAGGTGTTTTGTATATAACTTGTCTAATGAACCAGTTGAACATAAAAAATTTTAAGTTCTTTAACATGCCATTTTTTGTGAAAAATCTTTTTGGCAATCTTCACAGACTTCAATTGTATGAGAAATCAATTAGGATCGTTCTAGAGTTGTTGTTATTAAAGACAAAACATTCCATTCAATTTGTTTACCAGATTTTTGACCACAACAGACATTGATAGACGATTGATGCTATTCATTAAGAATTGCCATTCATTTTCAGTTTGATTAATCTCTTCTGGGCTTAATTGCTCTTGAATTTCTGATGATCTACGTGATACTTAAACGCCTTCCAACGTTTTTTTTTTTCAAAGTTGTTCAATATAATCCAAATCTCTTGAAAAACTGGTTAATGGATCGAGATTAGATCGCGACTAAATGTTTTGTTATTGAATCGTCAAAAATTGAGGTAGGTCACTAATCTCAATTATTTTATTGCTTCTTATTTGTTTTGAATGCTTCACATTTCATACGGTAAGAAAAAACCCCCGGTTGAGAAGTGAACAACTTTTAATATTGCTATCATTATTATGCAATTAATTTGCATATAAATGCAAATTATTTAAAAATTTATACGTCCCCTAGATCAGTTAATTGTAATGTCTTGCTTTGATTGATTAGTCTTAATTTTAGGTAATTGGATATTACTTCATTACACATGTAAATACGGAAATAAAATTGTATGTTAATGTATAAGGTTCTTTGTAATTTTAAAATAAAAACTTACGTTTTTATATGGATATGGATTTGTGAATGATATCATTGTACTTTTGTTATTTTTCAATAAAATATTCAAATTTTAGCATGTCCGGTTTTCCTTTTCAAAGAAATTTGAATATTAGTAATCAAATTATTATTTAATTTTTCTTATCCGTGCGGTTTTGTCTCATATTTAAAATAAATTAATAACGTCTTCTAATCTTTTAAACTGATAAATAAAACAAATGCCATAAAATTTATAGGTGATATCTAATAACGTTTGGATACCAAGAACTTTGTATATGAGTTTTTGAAAGTTATCATTCCCATAGAGGTGATGATGGATACTATAGTTACGTCTACAAAATCATTAAAATGTGTAAGTAGTACTATAAAACAGTGATTTGAATAGACTTATGTCTACAAATAGACTCCAAGTTCATGCAACTCTCGCCATATAGATTATGAATATTCGTCGAGGATAAAAGCCATTGGTTTTTAATTCAGGCTTAATTTATTATAAATTATAATATGTTATGCATTCACAGATTTATTTCTTACTTTTACTAATGTTAATTTTACACAATATCAAGTTTTTCTCTATTTACGAACTGATTATTTACATAAATAATATTCGTAATTAAAATTTCCGAAATAGTTGCAACCATTAACACATTGCGTCTTAAAGAATAGAATGTTCCAATGATCTAAATCAATGGTATAAAAGTAAATCCCAGATAAACAATTTTAAACATTTAAGAGTTCGATCTACAGAGGATAACATCAGCACATTATACCGAATTTAAGATTTAATAAGATATTATTTTAAAAGATGTCGAAGTTTGTGAGTGAACAAAGGATGATTTTCTAACGAGTGATAATTAATTTCTTTGGATAATTTGTTATATATTTTAGTTAGTTTTGATTACATTCTGCTTGATTGCTGTGGCATATGTTGCTGCTATTGAGTATGAAGTCGATTTAGAAACCGCTGAACAACACTACGGTGGAGGCCGTGGAGGATATGGCGGTGGTGGTTATGGTGGAGGTCGTGGAGGATATGGTGGAGGAGGTTATGGTGGAGGTGGATATGGTGGAGGCCGTGGAGGATATGGTCGAGGAGGATACGGTGGAGGATATGGTCGTGGACGTCACGGATAAAAAAGCAATGCAATTTAGTTATTTGTGTAAAATGATAATATTTGAATAAATTAGTTGTAAATTCTTAATAAGAAGAAATAAAAAATTTCATTGATTTTAATCATATACAATTGTTGCACATGTTGTTATATTATCCAGTTTTCCTATCAAGTTTTAAATGATTTGGTTATTTTCATTTCATTAAATTTAAATTATATCCAATATTGAGAATGGCTTAACAAAAATCCCAAAATTCGTCATTGATTGTCGCTCAGAATTTATTAAGTTAAACCTAACAACTCACTGCGTCTTAATAATGGTTGAATGGAGGTATAAAAGTGAACCCCAAATCAAAATTGTCAAACATTTAAGTGTGTTCTTTTCAGAGGATAACATCACAATATTATAGACGAATTTTAATTTTGTTTTGTAAATAATTATTAAAAAGATGTTCAAGTTTGTGAGTGTTCTATATATAATTATCAACGATTTTTAATTAATTATCGGATAAATTGTTTTATATTCTAGTTGGTTTTGATTGCATTCTGTTTGATTGCTGTAGCCTATGTTGCAGCTCTCGAAAATGAAGCTGATTTAGAAACTGCTGAACAGTTCTATGGAGGTCGAGGAGGTTATGGCCGAGGAGGTTTTGGAGGATATGGAGGTTATGGCCGAGGAGGTTTTGGTGGATATGGAGGTTATGGCCGAGGAGGTTTTGGAGGATATGGGGGTTATGGAGGACATCATCATCATCATGGTGGATATGGTCGTGGCGGATACTATGGTTAGAACAGTTTAAATAACTGATTTTAACTTTCGCATAGATTAGTTACATTCTAATTTTTTATAAATTGTTTTCGAATAGTGATAATGTTTTTATCCGTAAAAAATAATAAAAAGGCATTGTAAAAATATACCATCAATTCAGATTTATTTAATTGTTGTATAAAAGTGCTTGCTTATGTCTTTCAGTGATTCTTTACGAATATTTAGAAAACTTAGAGATTTACCAATATACATTATCATTTTTCCAGTCGCAGGTAAATATTCTTCCTCACTCATTACTCATTAAAGTATGTTAAGATTTCAATAAATTCGTTATGTTTCAGTTATTCTTTGAACTTACTTCTGAATGGCACATTAACATTTTATTGAATCTAAATGATAATTAATCTGGAAATTAGTTTAACCAAATACACTAATATTTGTCATTCATTCTCATTCAGAATAAATTAAGTTAAATCAAGTGAATGAATGGAGATATAAAAATGAATCCCAAATCAAAATAGATAACAGTCAAACATTGAAGTCCGTTCGCTTGATATAAAGATGTTCAAGTTTGTGAGTGCATTAAAGAGTTATTGCTGATTATAGGATTATTATTGATTAATTAATTTTATATTTTAGATGTTTTTGATTGCATTATGCTTGATTGCTATTACTTACATTTGAGCTCTTGAATACAATATTGATTTATAAACGGCTGAACAATTCAATTCACCTCGTGGTCGAGGTCATGGTGGTTTTCTGAATGGAGGTGGACATGGTGGATATCAATACTTACGTGGAAGACATAGCGGAGGATACGGCTGAACGTGGCGGTGCATATCCATATGGTCGTAATGGTTTCCATGGGTAAAATACGTGCATAATGTTGACATACGTACAATTATTTTAATTACTCATTTTCGAAGAAATATGCTTACTAATTTTGTGTCAATCAATGTATAAAACAATTCAGCATTCTTTATGGATCCTACTAGAATATATCTGTTATTTTAAAATATTTCATCATTAGATCAATTGAATAAATATTTTAATACTTTAACATGTAATTGAGTTCATGGTTCTTTAACCATTGTAGATTAATTAGCAACTATGTGCTAATCCTGATTATTATTTCTGAATTCATTTGAGCTTATTTTGCGCGTAATACGTAACTCTAATGATACGTAATAAAGTAGTTTATAAACAAAATTTTATTTCCGCTCATCGTAGTTGTTTATTTACCTAATTTCAAATAGATTAGCTGACCGTCAAAACAAGACACTCTTAATAAAACTTTTCCCATTAAATTCGGTTAACCTGCATGATTCAATTTAGGCAGGGGATTCACAGACCAAATTAAATTGATAACAATGAAATTGAAAGTTTTTCATGTCAGGATTGCCTAATTAATGAATTATCTTTATAATGTTATTGTCATTTCAGATCACGATAAATAGGCAAATTTCAAACACAATCAAGTTATACTGAGACGCTCAACTGTTTCTTAGATTTGGGTGAATGAACTTCTAACCAATCTAAAATTATGTAAATTATTCTGTATTTTTCATTTTCTTTTGGTTATTGAATGTTACATATAAGAACTTGTCCATCGTAGTCTTTTAGATATTTTTTGCTGATTAGAATATATTCGCATTAGAATTTTTGGGTTTCTAATTTATATATCAGAATTCATGGTCCGTTATTGCTTTTATTGTGTTATAAAAATGTGGAAATTTTTCTATTTCTTTTGAAATCCAGAACAAGAAAATATAAATTTATATTATAATTAATGATCACACTAACAACAAATTTCTATTAGTAGATTTGAGTCATTAACATAAAATGTGCGAATAAGTTTACCTTTAACAGGGCTCTCTCGTTGAGTATAAATTGATGTGTCCTCAACGTTTGAAATCATTGTGTCGTCTACATTCATAGAGAATAGTCATTACTATAACATTTCTACTAGAAAATTTAAAAATGTTCAAAGTGAGTTTTTGTGTTACCAAACATTATACGATCAGTGATAGTGATTTACGTTGAATTGTTATTAAATCAATTATTTTATACTTTCAGCAATTGTTCATCTTTGCATTCCTCTTGGCTCTTGCCATCGCCATCCCAGTTGATAGTGATAGTCAATCACAAGATCTTGATACAGCTGCTCAATTCGGCTTCGGTTATGGAGGTTACGGTGGATACCGCGGAGGATATGGTGGATATGGTGGATACCGTGGAGGATACGGTGGCTATGGAGGTTATGGTGGATATGGTGGATACCGCGGAGGATACGGTGGATACCATGGCGGATATTATGGTGGTTACCGCGGAGGATATGGTGGATTCCCACGTTATTACTAGAGTGTTCATAAATCAATAAGCAAAATTCTTGTCATTCAACAGTGCTAATTTAAGCGTTACAGTTAAATAAAAAAATGCCATGATTTTTTAAGAAAACATAAATTCATGATTCTGTTTTACTCAATTGAATTCTAATAGTGACGCATATACATAAAAAAAATCATTCAGTGATACAAACTGAAAAAAAAATACGTATTTGATGATGTCTAGCCAATAGAGATTGTTAACTGGAATTGACCCTCTCAATTGACCAATTGTGCTAGTTACCTTGACAATGAAACTGAAATAAAATTCCGTTATACTGTATTTTAGAAACTGGTCTCAACTGATGATTCCACTGAATTCAACTAGTGACGAGACACTGTAGTGTATCGCATCAGGTAGCTTGTTGTCTATCAGCTTCTGGTATTGCAAAATGTTGGTGGCCGATTGACTGTTCATGTTATTTACACCGTAATTGTCTATATAAACACTTTCAATGAACACTGATTGATTGTCATCGTCGGTTTTAGTTAGATTGATTTAGTCTATTGGTAGCAATTAGTAGTCGTCATAGGGAATACCAAATTGCAACGAATTTATCATAAGCTGACATTCTATTTCAACTGAAATAGGTGATTTATGATATGGAATTTTAATCCATCTTAATAATATTTGTTATTTTATTCATCAGAGTTGCTTTGTTTTAATTCTAATGGCTTCCAAATGTATATATGAATTGTCTATGATGATTCGCAAAAAATAATGTTTAAATGAATACTACCAACACTATAAGCTCAACATGTTGTTGATGTTATTCCGTTTCTTTGACCACAATCAAACAGATTTGAAGAATTTAGACAAATTAATGATCACCATATTTAAGTATAATAATATTTTCAAATTAAAACCTTCATAATGTTGTAGATTTGTTAGCCATGTGACTAGTATAATAATGATTACTGATGCTATGAATCGGGTATACAATTCTATATCCATTCAATACATATAATTGGTTTTACAATTTTTTTTTATTTCTCAAGATGTATTAGATCATGACTATTCGTATGTTAAAAAGAAACATAGAATATAATACCAAAACCTTTTTTGCCATTGAAATTATGGTGATTCCCATTACTTTGCAGGTATGTCTAATGGATATTTAAAGAGGTGCTGTTGAGGAATACAGATTCAGAAATCAGTTGAAGTTCAAGAGTAACACATCTCTGAAAGTGTTAGATATCAGATAACGAAAATGTTTAAAGTGAGTGAAGTGAATTTTGATAAAATATATTGGATAGAATATTGGAAGTGATTTTTGAATAAAATCTTAATTCATCCCTTTTTTACTGTATTTTAGAAATTAATAGTGATTAGTTGCATTTTTGCAATTGGATTCGCTATCCCAATTGATGTGGAATTGCAACCAGAAGGTGAAACTGGAAATCTTGTTGCCATTGAGGATAATGTACCAGCAGCATCGGCCGCTATTGTTGCAAATGATGCTACCCCAATTGAAGATAGTAGTGATCTAGACACTGCTGCTGCTGGTTTCGGTGGCGGTTATGGTGGTGGTTTTGGCGGTGGATTCGGTGGTGGTTTCGGTGGAGGATTCGGAGGTGGATTTGGTGGTGGTTATGGCGGTGGTTTCGGTGGTGGTTACGGAGGTGGTTACGGAGGTGGTTACGGTGGTGGTTATGGCAGAGGCGGTTATGGCCGGAGAGGCTATGGCCGAGGATACGGAGGATACCATCGTCATCATCACCATCATCATGGATATTATGGCTAATTATATTAAACCGATCCAGTGTTCATTACCGATTACCAAATTTTATGTTAGTACGGAAATTTTAATGAGATTATTACTTTCTACTCACCTAATTCGAATTTAATTAAATAAAACGATTATTAGTTTCTAAATACATGAGATCTTGATGTTTGGTTATTTACATGGTTTACCATCAAAATTAATTTACTATATTTGGTAATTATTAAATGAATAACATAAGTTATAGAAACGAGTTTCGTTGATTCTTTTTGCATGTTATTTCTTTGGTTCCGTGAAATATTTAAAATCGCTTAGCTGTTAGCGATGAATTTTCAGAGTGTAGACAGGTAATCCATAGGTTTTATTATGAAACGCATTTTACCGATTAGTTGTGTGGAAAAAATGTGATATTGATGGTACAAAAGTTTATTGAACTAATCATAATTCATGGAGTTCTATTCTTTTTGATTGTAATTTAGTCTACATTCTTAAAATCCTGATTTCTTTATACCAACTTTATATAAATTCAAAATTTTACGATTGTTATGTCGCCGAAAATGTTTATAATTTGATTATTATTTCATGTTTAATAATCCATTAAAATTAGATCAAAGGATTATATTTATATATTTAGAAATCCAGAATTTGTATCCAAAAATAAAAAACTTTTTATTGATCACCTTTTATTTGCGTACTTGTAATTGGATCATAATACAAAATCATGGATATTTGTTTCATATATAAAGGATGCACTGGATTGGAACTGTTAGTATTGAAGAATTCGCAGTACTAATTTGTTTCACGAAAACTGTTAATAATTTAAAGATGATCAAGGTAAGATCATTTACAATAAGTAACTTAAACAATCACTAATAATAATTGGATTCTTTAGATAATTCTAACATTTTGTGTTCTTTGGGCAGTCGTGTGTGCTGGCACATTACCCAAAGTAAGAAGATCAGCTTATGGTGTTGCAACTGTTGGAAATCATATGTATCCACCGACTGTATACCAATCTTACCCAATTGATTTCTTTGAGCAAATTGGACGTCCTGATCAATCCTCCATTGAGAGTCAAGACTATTATCCACAGACCTACATATGGACACCCTTCCAAGGAATATATGATCAATTTTTTGGCAAACAAACGATTTATTAAGTTTTAGTGTCAACGAATGTTAATTAATTCAATAATATTCAGTTAATTTCCATGTTCTTGCAATAAATTTATAAATTCCATTGAATGTTTTGTTTCGGTTATTTGCTACGCTCTTTTAAACCTTCTTAACCAACGATATTTAAACGATATGCAGAAGTATATGTCACAATGGTGATTTAACTTAACATGTCCTATCATCAACCAATATTGGACAGAATATACATATATGCACGTGTTTATCAGAGAATTGAAGGAAAATGCAACAGAGAGAATAGAATTTAAAAGTATTAAATTTCAAATTCTGATTCCAGCATTAATGACGTAGATAATAAATGATAAATCCAGTTCTGGAAGATTTAAAATGGTCTCGATTTGTATAAATACAGAACTGATTTCAAAGGATTTTATAAACCAAGTACAGCTATCGTTGTATACAGTTCATTCTGAGAGAAGCTTAAGAAAAAACCAAATCAAAAATGAATAAGGTGAAACAAGTGAAATTTTTATTGTGTGATTTAACTTACTTTTATTGTGCTTTTAGATATTTCCATTTATGTGGTGTCTATTTGCCCTTATTGTGATTGCCATTGCTGATCCGGTACCAGAAACACCAGAATCTAATGATGATACAGTTGAATTAGACACTGCAGAGGATGGCGGATTTGGACGAGGATTTGGACCCGGATTCGGTTACGGATATGGAAATGGTTATGGCTATGGCCGTGGATTCGGATATGGCCGTGGATTTGGATATGGATATGGTCGTGGATTTGGATATGGCTTCGGTAAAGGCGGATTTGGTTACGGGTTTCCTGGATATGGCCGTGGATATGGTCATAAATTCCGTCATTGGTAATAAAATCTTGCAGTACTGAAATGTTAATAAAACAAGAAGAATACAATTTGCAATATAAATAAATATAAAACTTGGAATGAATAAATTATCCGTTTTAACCTCAAGCAAAGTATACATGATTTTTGATTATATGTATATACATATATCAGGAACAGCAATAAGACTTGTTCCCCAATTGACCTAATTAATTCAATTCTTTATTTAGCCAGTTACAGGTTTCGAACTAGTTTTTAAAGTGAATCTTATTGAACTTTCACAGATAAAGTACTGGAATTAAATAGTAATTGCTTTGTTAGGTTTTCATATAAATTCGATGAATTACGGGAGAATTGCATCAGTCTATTGAGTAATTCATTGGATTATTGTTCGTGCCATAATTATGGATAAACTTTTAGTTAGCTTGGTCCTTTTAGGACTCTTCAGTGTCATTCACTGTTCTTCTATTTCAACCAAAGTCGAAGGTAAGTTATACTCCTGTATTTTACTTTCATTTCAACTAATTCATTAAATAATTTTCACAGGAAAAAATGATTTGGATTCTTCTGAAACGGCATACTTTTATCGTTCAGTTGGTTTAAATTCACCTGTATATTACTATTCTGAGCCATATGTGCCCATAGTAAAAATCCATTCAGAAGTTCCATCTAATCGCAAACTCAGTTTGTCCAGCATAATTCATAGTGGCAATAAATATCATGGTAGCAACAGCAACTATTACTACGACAAGAAACCGAATAATTATTATTCATCATCGGACTATTGTAAATACAATTATTGTGGGCACAATAATTATCCACCAATTTACAGTTATCCTTCATATCCTTCATATCCTAATTATCATAGCTATCCAGGATATCCAGGTGGCTGGTTTCCAAGGCCAGTCATTTATTAAATAAATTTCATTGTGAACTGAATTAATCTCAATTCAAATTTGAATAAAATATTACCATAAATCTTGGTAACTAAAAGAAAAAAATATTTTAAATTTAAACGATTGTGGGCACCATCTGGTTGTGAGTTGAATAAGATCATTTCCCAAATTTGTTCGACGTCTGGTGGCAACTGGCTGAAATCAATCGAAATCGACTCGTGGAAACTATTATCTGCTATTCAGCTATTGTATACTGTTGTGTAATTTAATGATTTATTTATATGATCGTTTCCGGTTCAATTTCAATTGCGAATTGAGAAGTAGAAGAAAAATATTAGCATTTGTAATAATTGCTAATACAATAATTTTAATCGACTTAACTAAACTAGACTTATTTAATATCATATCTTATTAAATGTACGATTGAAGCTGATAAGGTGACATTATTGCAACAATCAATATAGCATCATTGTATTAAAATTGCAAGCTGAAATTTCAAATGCAATGAGATAACAATCATCAACTCTCATTTTTTTCTTTTAAATCTTAAAATGCTTTATTGAACAATAGTGAAAAAACCAAAAATAACAAACAAAAGGTCAAAAGACATGTAATTTCCAAATACCAGGAATAACAATAATTCAATTGCATAATTTGAATTGCATCTTTCGTTTAAATAATTTAGGTCGGTCAACGTATTGAAATAAATCATAATAAGTTGCGTATTGATATCAATCACCCTTACGTTAACACGTTAAATTTATGTCATTCATTTCAAACAGCAAATGAATAATTTAATTTAATCCAAATTATTTTCAAATTCCAATAGTTTAAGTAAATAATATCATCTTGGGTAATATTCAATCGATATAAAATTGTTTTGATAATATGAAGTATTTTATCGCCGGAGGGTAGTTTCTTAAACTCTTTGTTACAGTTTCATCAACGGTGAACCAGACTTGTTTTTTTTTTTTGTTGGTTTTCATGAAGTAATTATTTGTTCGTCAACGGAATTATTATTAATGCTGTATAATGTAATAAGGATTTCAGCCAATTTCGATGGTATGCACCAAACGAATGAAACGATATTAAAATTCAGTCAAAATGTAATTAAATTAATCACAATTATTATAAAATTCTTGTTTTTATAGTCGTGTGGTGGAGGCCAAATGAGATATGTACGCCGTAGTGAAACAAACATTGATCATTAACTTGTTACTGTACCGATACGAAACGAATGTAAGAAGGAATCACCTGGATGGAATGTTTGTCAAAGGTTATTGTTCAGTTTGTTCGATATTCTTCAGTTCCAGGGAATTCACATTTCATCTGAATATGAATAAAATTATGGTAAACAAGAGGAAATTCCATTTAGGTCCAAGTTGTCAATCTGATAGAGAATAATATATTTAACGGTGAATTATTGAAATCTTATGAAATTGTCCAATGATCGTCACTCAAAATATTTTGCATACAATCCAATGGAAGTTCAATGAAACAGCTCACGTTGAATGAAAGTAGATAATCAAATAATGATCGCTTTTATCGCAGAGTTGTTATTATATTACTCATTGGCTTCCCGGCTGAATATTCACATAGTCATCATCGTCTAGCATAAATTGAATTGACAATTTTTATTTGCTCAGAATTTAGTACCAGACATTGATCGTTTTGAGGTGTCGTTTTGCCACTACGACATTCGGTAAAGTTCAATTATTCGCTTATCAAAATCAATTGTTCAAATTAGTTAAGATTTTAGAAGTTTTATATTTAGACATGATATTTTGCTGATGAAGAAGATTTATTTGAAATAAACTTTGGTGAAGAAAGCCAGAAGGAAACGATCACACTGTTTTGGTATTCATTGGCAATGTGAATTTCAATCAGAATAAGAATTTCAATTGAAGATAAATATTATTGCAGAATGAGGAAAAGAGATGGAGAAAAAAAAAATGGAAAAATTCTATGCAAATGATTCATTGAAGAAAGAATTCCATAATAATTCCTCTCGGACGTATCAGAAGTGATTGCATAATTCAAATGTGGTTTGCGGAACGTTGTTTCAATTTAGATTTCAATATTCTATGTAACATTTGCAATTGAATGATATTGCTGAGAAACAGTTTTTATAATTCGATCGATCACCATCAATACTCAATACAATTGAATAGAAATTATCATCAACACAACGAACCATGAGTGATAGTAAAGTTAACTGAAGTCTTGGCATGATGATTATTAAATAAGATTCCAATAAAAATTTAATTTTATTTCCAAATATTCTGTTCGAAATCCATATTTAAGTAAAGAAGGAGAGAAACAATAAACATGTATCAATTGCCAATTTGCATATTATAAGGTGATTTCAAGTACGTTTGAATGTGTATGCTGTACAACTGATACTGGAGGTAGATTTCAACACAGTCGTTATCAATTATCATGCATAGAGTGGTCTCATTGCGCCCCATTACTGTATATTTGAATAACTATAAAGCATCAATCAATTGAATTGGAACATATCGAAATAATATAAATTGAGTGTACGTTTTGTCTTACATTTTTTACATAGTTATGTGCTGTATATTTGTACAATAAAAAATATATTGTGAACAAGAAAAGCACAAATTAAATTGCTAAAAAAAAAAAACGCAACTAAATATAAGTACGATTGAACGCATTAATGGCATGTAATTTCCATATTTAACAATTTATTAGTGAACGATAAAAGTGACACATACTGAAAATAAGACATCAATAAAATTTACATTATTTTATCGATTGGTTTAGATTGATCTTGTACCAATCATGATCGCTAAAGGAGATATTCATACATACATAAATATATTTCTTTCTATAGTAATTCATCAATATAAATGTATGAAAAATAACAAAAGTGTTTTGGAACAATTGGTACCCCCGTATCAATGATAGAAATTTAAAATATGTACATACAATTTTAAAGAAAATACAAACAAATTTGAATTAAGATTGCATAATGGAACATTTTTAAATTGACAAATTCCATAATCAAAAGTTAGAAACGAAAGAAGAAGAACAAAAAAAAAATCAAATTTATGAAAAGAGTGAAATAACAAAATTTAATTTCAAATAAAAAGGAGTGAAGTAATATGATCTTTTAACATTCAATCAAAATTTTAAATTATAAATAGTGAAATCTTGTTATTTTCTGATAAATCTGATTGAATAATATTAAATAAGGTTCTAGACGATCAATTAAACGGATGATTATTACTTAATTTAATTGAATGTTGCAGTCAATGTGAAACGAGTTTCAAATTGACATAGCACTGTTGCATTTATTTAAATTTTATTGAATAACTGAATAGTTTAGAACAACTATTCAATTGATTAATATCAATTATTTAGGTTATCTTTATCGCCTAGAGCCTAGAGAGATAGAGAGAATTCTAATGACATGTTACTTCGCATACTAATCTGGTCTCACCAATGAACTCATACTGAGGTAATAAATAATAAAATAAAAATTGCTATCAAATAACAAACAAAAGATACTTAATTCATTCTTAGCGAGTACGTTAATAATTCATGTAAATTTTAATTCAGTTTTTACCATTTTATTTTTCACTTTGCACAGCATTATTTTGTGTTGTTTTCGCACTTTTCAAGTAGCAAAATGGTAAATGAAACAAAAAAAAAACAACAAATTCCCATATTTTAATTGCATCATTCTAAAACCGTTAAATCATGAAAATAATAAATACTTTGATATGAGGATTTTTTTATTTTTGGTTACTCTCATGTGTGTAATCATAGCGAAAAAAAAAATTTTGGCATTTCACAGCAACTTTTTTGTGTTTTTTCGTCGGTTGTTAACACTGCAAAGTAATAATAAATTTTAATTTCTTTTCATGCTTAATGACACCAATAATCCGACTCCAAAATGTATGAATATTTAAAAAAAAAAAAAAAA
>JXOR01000784.1:0-104366 GCA_001014335.1 Coboldia fuscipes | reverse complement strand
AAAAAAAAAAATTAAAACAGAAATTAACGTTTGAACGAACAATATGAAAGTATGCTAGTCTAACATACCATCGGTTTTAGTTAATTGAATAATATTAACTTGATTATATAATTTAAATATTCTAATTCGATTCTATGGTAATCCGCTACGCTATTTAATATTCATAACATCGTAAGCTTTTAGCACATAGATTGATTGTGATTTAACATAAACGTATTACAGAGATTGTAAAGATACACAAATTCATACGCAAGAATGAAATAAAAAGATTGGAAGAAGGGAGCGGGAGAGTATTAAAATCAACTAAAATAAAAGAAAAATTGAATTTAAACGGAGACAAAGTAATGTATACATTGATGTGTAAATCAATTGTATTTATATTTATATGAATAACTGATGTAATTACCTTACATTAATTATATGTTAAAGACAAGTAAAGACAGTGTAATGTGTGGAAACACTTAATTTGTATGTAACATCGGACATACCGACATTGATCCCAATTATGTGGATGGTGGTGATGCTTATGGACTCTTCTCTCGCATCAGTACTACATACCTCCTGGTTGTCTAAATTCTATAGAAATAAAAATGTACATATTATATCTCTTATTCACTGTTGTGTAGTTAAATTGACTTTTAATAGAAAACAAAAGTAAACTAGATATTGAAACTGGTTTCTTTCTAGTTTATTATGCTACAGTTAGTGTTTTTTTTTTTAAGTAAAAATATCATGATAGTGTTTTTTTTTTTTCATTTTATGTTACTACAATTTGATACTACCACAATAGTAAATACATAACGCAATACATAATATTGAATGATGTTATGACTTTTTTGTTATTCATTATTTTCATGGCATTTTACTTCTTTTTATTTTCTTCTTATAAAACCATTGACGAGTGAAAATTTATTTCAATAGTATTCCGTTTATGTTTAATAATAATTTATAAATCGAAAATGACAGTAAAAGAAATTAATTTCAATTTCTTTTGAATTTAAAAAAGAAGATTGGGAGAAAAAATATAATACGACAGATCGCTTCATTGTGTATAATTTTAAATGGTTGTTGTTTAATAATTGCAGATTCATATTGGTGGTGTCGTCATCTGAAATAAACGATTACCGATGAAGATGAGTCCCGATGATGAATTACAGAATGGTCGACGAATACCACAGCTGGCCACAGATAAGACACATACAGATGAGAATCCATTAATAAATATGAAAACGAATGGTAAAACAGAGGATAAAACGGATGCTGGAAATGATCAAACTCAATATACACGTCTACTGCATCTTTACAATAACTCACATCAAACGGGTGATGGTGATCAATATCCAATTGATTTAGAGATCAGAAATAATAATAAATGGAATCAGTCGAATGGTAATGGTGGCTACAAGAATTGTGCCGGTGTTTCAGATGATATTTCAAAAAATAACAATGAATCCGTAGGAAGCGGGAAAAATGGAATTAGTCTATTGGAACAAATTGATCCGTTGTCAAAGGATGCTGTTTCACTGCATAAGAATACATTTAATGAAGATGGTCTTGAGCTGGACGGTATCTCGAGCTGTGGCATTGGTAAATGTCAACCAAAGTGGGCACGTTTCTTTGCTTCCACTTATGTGTTTATGATAGTCTTCTTGTTAGCTTGGGTTTTACAGGTAAATTACATTAATTTTCAATTTCATTGAATTTCAATATCCAAATGATAAACATAAAAGAAAAACAAAATTTTATGTATATGACGCGTATTATTTTACATTAATATGGATTTCATTTATCTTTTAGGGCATGTTTTATACATATTTTGTCAGTGTCATCACTACAATTGAAAAATTATTCCAAATCAAATCAAAAGTAACTGGAATGTTGATGAGCACAACAGAAATTGGACAAATTTGTACAGCATTGTTTCTCACTTATTACGCTGGTCGTGGTCACAGACCAAGATGGATAGCATGTGGTAAGAATTTCTGTTACTTAGTTATATTTTTATTATCCATTTGTTGTGGAAGTATGCTGTTTAATGAAATTTAATTAATGTGACGATAGTTGTTGTCTTTGATTTGGATATAGTTAGTATAATATTTTTATGTTATTATTTTAATATTTCAATTTGATCACATATTTCAAATTATTTGAATAACTTGTTACGATTAGATCGTGCTTGGGACAAAGAAGAGACTATCAATGATATGTATTTAAGTTATATTTTATTCAATTTTAAATTAATTTTATTTTTCTTGTTTTTCATTTAAATAACCATCATTTTACTATCATTTTTAGGAATGACACTATTTGCAACAGCTGCGTTCATGTGTACGCTCCCACACTTCATTTATGGTGATCAATTGTTACATTCAACTAATATATTTAATGGTGGCAGTAATATGCAATCACCAGCAGACGTTGCTAAACGATTAAATCTTTGTACAACACCAGTTAATGGTACTAATAAGAGTTATGAATGTGATTCGGAAATACTTGTTGAACAGAGTGCACATTCGCAAATAACAACAGTCGTATTATGCATATTTTTTATGAGTTTACTTGGCATTGGTGTAGGCCAAACGGCAGTAGCAACACTTGGTATACCATACATTGATGACAATGTGGCCAGCCGTGAATCTCCAATTTATCTTGGTAATTATTAATTGTGGATAATTAGTGGCCACCCAGTTGATATTTCTGTTATTCTCTTTGTAGCAATTACAATTGGTGTCAGAATCTTAGGACCAGCATTTGGTTTTATTGTTGGTTCATTTTGTACCCGGTTGTACGTCAACTTAGAAGATCCTGGTTATGGTACATCAGATCCTAAGTGGGTTGGTGCCTGGTGGCTGGGCATTTTATTGATTTCTTGCTGTATGATATTAGCAGCAATAGCAATGTTCAATTTCCCAAAGCATTTGAAAGGGAATCGCATACCACCACCAGAGAAATTAAGGGAAATCGAAGCTGCGAAAAAGTTGAAACAACAGGAAGAAGATTCACGTCCAAAATTAAGAGATTTTCCAAAAGCCATAAAACGACAATTGAAGAACGATATTTTAATGTTCCGGACTGCATCATCAGTACTGCATTTACTTCCAATTGCTGGACTATACACCTTTTTACCAAAATACCTGGAATCACAATTCAGATTAGCTACGCATGATGCTGCCTTGATTTCTGGTATTGGTGGCATAATGGTAATGGGAATTGGTATATTTATATCTGGATTTGTGATTCTTAAATCAAAGCCAACAGCACGATCAGTAGCTGCCTGGATCGCATTCACTGCCATTGTATACTCAGCAGGTAATTAATTGTGTGATTAATTGACTATTAACGATTTAGCTATTCCCATTAACATTGACGTAAATTTATCATTTTAGGGATGGCCATATTAATGTTTGTGGGTTGTCCAATGGATGATTTTAAAGCATTGATGACAACATCATCATCACCAAACGATAATCCGTAAGTTGACAATGTGGCACCCACCTTAATACGATGGTTGTACAATCAATTTGGTTCAATGCAATTAATTTGGATTAAATTAAAATAAAACATATTGTTATTCAATTTTTTTAGGCTACAAAGATTTGAATTTAATTGCACCGAAACGTGTGACTGTGATATGAACAAATTCTCACCCGTATGTGGTTCCAATGGTATGACATATTATTCATCATGTCATGCTGGCTGTAAAGCATCAACAACAATAAATGGCCGCATAGAATTTACGAATTGTACATGCATTGAGAATAGTCCAAGTCTATTATCATCAATTGATGGTAGTATGTTGGGTAAACCAGATGCAATTAGTGGTTTCTGTGGTGGTGAATGCAAGAGTTATATACTGTTTATATCACTATTTTCATTCTTTGTATTTATGCATTCTACATCTGAAGTCGGTAGTATATTATTAATTATGCGATGTACAGATCCAAAAGGTATGTATCATTTTTATTTGAAATATTCTCCAAAACCAAAATTAAATAAGATTATGAATGAGAGATCAGAGTCTGTGTGATTATTATCAAATCAAACGTAAATTTTGTTAGTTTAAAAAAAGAATTGCGCATTGTCAAATGGAAACCAGTTTAAGAATTTTAAAATAACAGATCGCACAGTCTATAGAGTAACAATCCTGATAATGTTAACCATTTCTGAATTCCAGTTAAATTAATTAAATAATTTATGTTTTTATGAATTTAATTTTAGATAAAGCGATGGCTATGGGTATTATACAATTTGCCATTGGATTATTTGGTAATGTGCCATGCCCGATTATTTATGGTGCTGTTGTGGACTCAGCATGTCTTGTATGGGACACACTTTGTGGTAAACAGGGTGCTTGTGCTCTTTATGATGCCGACATGTTTAGGCACTTTTATTTGGGTATGTAAATTGCTTTATTAAAATTCCATATTTAACTGAAAATGAATTTGGAATTAATTTATTCAAATAATAATCGAATGTGAATTTTTTAGGTGCCACGGCTGCATTTATGTTCCTTGCATTTATTATGGATATCGTTGTATGGCATAAAGCACATCGAATTGATATTGATCCTGAGTCAACATCAGAAATTGATCATGAGAAGGCCAACGATGTACCCGAGTCGGCTGTGTAAGGAATTTGATATTAAAATTTAAAGTTTCTTATTTAAAACAGATAAATCCTTTCTTTTAATAATTCTTAAACGATGGTTTTCTTCATGGTGTCAACACCGTGTTGAGAATTTTCTCATTCTGTTGTCATTCAACAAACTGATATTAATATTAATAATATTATTTTGTTTTATGTTGATTTTCTTCGTTGTGCCACTTACTTTAACTTATATCATCTGATTAATTTAATGGATAATCTGTGTAATATCATTTCACCAAAAATCCTTTAATTTCCTTTAATCATTAACCATGATGAATCTGTTTTTCCTACGATCAAATTAAAACTAACTAAATTCTTAAAATACTTTATTATATGATTCGTGTTTATTTCAAAATTTACTAATTATATTATATATTTTTTTTCTCTCCCATTCTATTCAAAATTGGACAAATAAAAAAAAAATCAACAGCAGCCTAATGTGCGATATAAGTACATAAGAATTAAATATTGGTTACAATGTAAGCCCTGCCACACAAAAAATCTAATAGTAATTTAATGTATAACAATATATTATAACAAAACAACAGAGAACCGAAAACAATTAGATATTGTCTACTTTAAATAAATTAATTTTTTTTTATGTTGTACGAAATTGTAATGAATACAAAATACTGAATACTCAATGAATGAGTTGACGGTATGAAATATGTTAAGTAACATCGATTGTCATCTTTTCTATGTTATACAATTGATTGCTTAATTAAATCGATTATAATTTTTTTTTAAATCCTCAGTTGCAATGAAGATTTCATGTGCAGTGGAAATTCAAGTTGCATTATTAGAAATTATAGAAATATAAAAAGAAAACATTTTAAGTAAATAATAGCACCGATCTTCGAATCTTATAAACGGTTTACGATCTGATAGTGTAAATGTATAAATGAAAAATTAGAAGAAACGGATAAAATGTTAATATTTCTTATCGATAATATTCCTTTAGTTACAGTGACGAGTAGCATATAATTATATAAGAATTGTAAATTAATTTTAGTTGTTAAATATTGATTTAGTTTTTATTCAAAAATTATAATTTTTTTTTTTTTTTTTTGCATTATACCAATTATTAGTGTATGAAGATACAAACAGTGTAAATAATTGTAATTATATATAAAAGGACAGAATTTATGATGTATAAATTTTATTCATCTACATAATATTAATCTCAAATATGTCGTCAATATAAAATCTTGAAATTAAATGTAACAGTTGCAATTCACATTGTTAATTTGGCGACGATAAATAAATGTGTTGGAACACTTTATTCGGCATCCTGTTTTGCCACAAACACAAGATCACTAAGTAAATTTTTTGTTTTTAAAAATATTATCATTTTATCTATAATATTTTAAAGAAAAATAAAAAACAAAATGTTTCAATGTTAGCAAATCAAGTTGTGGATTGATGTTAAATTAATTCAAATGGAGGTTGAATCTGTGCTGATTTTGAGTATCAATTCGAATTATAGAAATTATTTATAGTGTCATAATAGGGAATGAGATAATGAATTGAATACCTCTGGAATACCATTGAATCAGACCTCATATGAGTTAATCGTAATTGATTATAATTATTGTGTGATTTGAAGACACATTTAAATTTAAAAAAAAAAAAAAAGAATAGAGAAAAGAGAAAATGCGTAGAGACTAGATTCTTCAATTTTCCTTAGGCAACATTGTGTGTTGGATACAGAAAGTAGAAGAAAAACAGTTTGTTATAATAAATTAACTGGTAGCATTTAATTTTTAGTGCAACATTTATAATTCTTTTAGTATAATTACTGCGGTCCAAGATTAGTTATGAAAGAAATGTTTTATAGAAAATTGATAATGAACATAAGGACCCAATCAACAGCATTACCTTTTTTTTTGTTAGTAGCATTCGCTCAAATTCAAATTTTCTTTTATTAAATGAAACAAATGCAAAACTAAACATTATGGATTTATTTTTTTTTTTTAATTTAAGTTTAATTTGATAATTGTATACCATTATATTTTACCATTAAAAAATGTGTACAATCCTTTTTATGTTAATTAATACTATATTTACTTTTTATTTTATTTCTTTATATGGGGGCACAAAATATCATTTATAATTTTAATTCAACTAAAAATTTTACAAAATGAAAAAAAATATATACATATTATATACATTTAGTTTACCTTTATACATAATTGCTTAAGTTAGTGCCATCTTATATCAGTTATGAAAATCTCCTTTATTCATAAATAAAAAAGAAATGAATTTTTAGCTGTATTAAGATGAGACAAAAAGAAACAATCCGTTTATATTATTCTTATACGAATGATTGAAATTATAAGTTATTTCAACAATGAATTTGGTTTTTATTTTTATTTTACAATTTTAAATTTAAGTGACTACATTATGCATAATATACTGCCAATTGGTAACATACCAGGTAATCGTCACTTTATTATCATATGGAAATCAGTATGTTTTTGATGATTACTTATCTTGACACTCTCAATTCCCTACCATTTTAAGCCACAACATAGATTTATATTCGTATTATCTTGTCCTTAATTATCTACGAAAGGATAGATGTGAAACATAGCTCCATACGGTAATGAGGTGACGAATTAATATTATGAATTATACTGACATTTAAATTATTAAATTTTTTATTTTGTCCACGGTTTTTTAATGTATCAGGAATTTCAGTTATTTTGTTATAAAATAATTCTAATTTAGAATTACATTTGGTACCATTAAGAGAACGAGCATTTATCTTTACAGGATCATACAACAATTCGACAATTGCAAGTTTATATAGAAAAATTCCTTAGCAAAATGTGTGACATAGGCAAATCATGTCCATCAACTAGCTGTAGTAATACTACATCATCATCATCTGAGAACCAAATAATACCGTCCGAATTATCAATGCATGAGGATATTGAAGAAAATAAAGATACAGAGAATTATTGTGAACGTCCTTTATCCGTTAGTAATTGTTGTTCAACGGTTCGTTGCCAATTGCAACAGTCACAATCTAAACTACCGCCAAAAACTCGAAATGCCTTTCTTAACTATTTTAATGAACTGCTTAACTGCAACACCGGTGAGAGAATTATAAATTTAGTCAAGAGGGCAGCTAACAATTGGCGATCGTTTGGTGATTCTGAAAAATGCATTTATATTCAAGATGCATGCAAGTTACCCTATAAATATTCATCCCGATGTAAACGGCTTAACCGTTGGCTGAAATTGTACCGTGAAACAACCGGTTCATCAGATTTGAGTGGTGATAAGATATTAAAATTGCACAAGACTCTTAAAATTTGGAAAAACCAGGTGTCGAGAACCATTGATTATGTTTAATTTATTCATCTTAACTGTATATCTGACCTATTTGTTACAATTCTCTACTCATAACGAATGTGTAAAAATAATAATTCATGTATACAGAAAATAACCAAACGGTATTTTATTCAACGTCCATCGAATCCTCATATGCATCATATAGTTGGCCACGAGCATCATTTCACGTAGGCATCTGCCACTTGTTGACTGACCCTTAAATCTTGATTGTATAAACGAACAACAAACCGTTTTGAACAGTGTTATTTAAAAATTATTTGAATTTCTTTTAACACAAGTCACGTTGGTATTAAATTTTAAGTTGTTTATAGTAGTTTAGTTATTTTTGATTCAAAGTTGAATGGAATAGGATAATGGTAAAACATTGTGATAGAAGGAGAACAGTATCATTTTCAAAATCAACTGTTCTGAAGAAGAATTCTATATCAGATACAAATACTACTTGTAGGCCAAGACCACTGTCACGTAATCCTTTTTTGAATTACTTTAGAAAGTATTATGCCTGTCGGCGTGGCCTAATATCGGATGCAGCTAAGGAAGCTGGAGCTAAATGGCGTAAATTAGATAAAATTGAGAAAATTGCATATTATCTTGAAGCGGATGATGCACCCTATATTTATTACAGCCGAAATAAACGGTTGAATCAAATATTAAAGCTTTTGCGAGACACACAAGAACATATACCTGGTAGAAATATGAAAATGGTTCGACGGATAATAAATGACTGGAAACACAAGGCTTACCAAAAAGCCAAAAAGGATTTTGAAAAGACCAGTAAAGAATTGGCCAAATTAAGAAGTGAAACAGCAAATGATAGTCTTTCTTATTTGCAACCAGTGTTCAGTATGAATGAATTCATTTCACTTTGTTCCAATGCAATTGACGAAGAAAATAAAAAGAAATCCAAACATGAAACATTAAATGAAGACATTGAGAGTACAGTAGTGTTGCCACGAAAGCGGGAGGAACAAAATAATGTATGTACATTAGATAAATCTGAATCTTCTGCCACACGAAGGATTCGTTTTAGTGATAATGTTGTACATCCCAGAAAACGAGTCAATCATTCTAAATCGTTTACCGATATAAAACGAACATCACAATATATAAGTCAACCGAAATTTGATGAAGATATAGTGCTCCCAAGAAAGAAAAAACAATCAGAAGATTTAATTGAAATGGATGAAAAAGAGTGTACAAGTGCCTCTGAATCGGAGATTAATTCTGATACGTATACTGTACAGGATAATGCAGCAACAAAATCACTAAATAGTTCAGGAGAAGATTTTGAATTTAGCAATAGCGAAACGATCGATCTTAATGAACTAACGACGAATAAAATTAATGATAGGAATAGCAATAATTCCGACTGGTATTCCACTTCCTTCTCTGAAACATCTTTATCGAGTGGAGAATCATGCCAACCGCGGAAAAGATGAAATACCAAATTATTAATAGAAATTATCGTAATTTATTTAACAAAAATTCCAAAATTTGTCTATAATTTACAGTGAAATACAATTTAAGAGCTTTTATCCATGTATTCAATGTTTTGATCCACTTCAGTTTCAACAATTCCAAACATTCCACCCATGAGATAACCGTGGCTCAATGGATAACCAGTTAATTCCGTGGGTGGACTAATTGGCCCAGAATCTCCTTCATAAATGTATGGTAACCGCATGACCCAATAAGAACTTTGGCTCAACTTTGGTGGCTGTGGTAGTCCAGTCACAAATGTATATGCTTTCTGCTCTCCAATTCTCAACTGTGGAATTTTCACAATTATTATTTAAGATAAATCTAATAGAAATCATAACTTACCTTTGGTTCCAAAACAACATTTACCGGAGCTTTTGGTGTCACAACGTGGATTCGCATCATCTGACCAATTTCATTTTTACATGGGCATGCAAAATAGATTGGCATATCGCAAAAAGCAATTTTACTTCCACTATCCTTAACGACTCCTGATCCGCCTCGAAGTACTCTGTCGTGCGATGCCATCATAAAACGATGACCCCTCCGACACTCGTATTCAAATCCAATGAATATTTTAAGCATGAATATATTGCTGTCACCAGCAGTAGCAATTGGGTTTGGTTTCTTTCGGTGCCTCGATTTCTCATAAGTAATAGCCCATGAAGCGGAATGTTCTAATCGTACTTTCACGTCCCATGGGAGGAGAAAATTTGAATTTGCTATAAAACCGGGTTGTTGACTTTCTAGAAGTCCAGTATTGTGACTGTAAATTGCACTGGAGCCAAGGCAAATTAAAGACCAACTAGGGAATAATGGTAAAATTCCGGATGGACTATTCATGTGAATGAGGCCAACAAGAAATTCTGTTGTTGATGCTTGTCGGTTAATCGTACTCTTCTCCATATCGTAGTTCTCCTTTTCAGCTTTTACTTTTATTACAAATTCATTTACTGATTCATCATCACTACTGGAACTCTGTCCTCTCTCTTCATTATTTGAATTTTCCAAAATATCATCAATGGAATCTGGGAGACTCAAATTAATTTTCTCTTCGTTATTCAAATCATCTTGACTCAAATAATTATTGCCTTGTGGTAAACCTGCTGGTGTTGATATTTCAGATATTACCGTATCTGTCTTGTAAGCAGATCTAAAAGAAAAGATATTCCTTTAGTGTAAACTGACGTAAGCATAATTGATTAATATATAACCTGATTTCAGAAGAAGACGACTTGAAAATAGGAAAATCAATCTTGTCTTGTTTCACACAAATTGGACAGTTTCTAGTCATTAAAGTATAAAATTCGTAATTTGCTTGCTCAATAGTGTATGGATCTTCTCGTCGTCCCTGAGTTTTACCACAATTACATGCTGAGACATATGTAATAGTACTGCAATGTTCCTTCAAATCCCTATAAAATGTGATACTAATCATTTTCAAATGCATTGAAATTGATTTAAAGTTACATACTTGACTACATGCTTTTTTAGTATACAGGCATTGCCTTTAAGACTCAACACTTCACATAGCTGTCTATCATCTAACCACATGGAATCGCATTTATCTCTAACTTTCTGCTCATAAAACCCCACATTTGGCCCTCGTGCATATTTCATGAATATTTTTATACTGCCAGCTACCTAAAAATGAATCGTGGTAAATTCTACCTGATTTAAGCCATTACCAAATTGATCTAATACCCGCTGTTGATGAAATACTTTGTCATATTGATGTGGTAGCAAGTTCTGATAATGATCTAATGCTAGATTCACTGCGTATTTACAGCAATCAGTAAGAAACCTAGAAATATGAGAACGATATTTTCAATGACTTCAAGCCAATACGCTATAATTGTGGCTCACTTATCATCCAAATCAATAATCTGATCGAATTTCTCAATATACGATGTATAGCTGTCATTATCATTATTCCCAGTAGTATAAAATTCACTGTTATCCGAAAGCAGTGTTTCATGCATGAATTCAAATAATTCAAACCACAGTTTTCCATCTAGAATCTGTAAATATACGCGAACGTAAATAAATGCCCGATAAAAACATAATGAAACAATTAGTAGAACGAACAGCAAAGTGACTATGGCCTTTGAATTTGGACATGCTATCGTCAAAGCCGCAATCAATCGCTTCTTTTATGTGATCCTCAATTAAGTTCATCAGCCTTGTTGACATTAGTCGTGAATTGTTCTGTTTTTCGTAGTTATCGCCCATATTTGGTATGCCAAAGAATGGATTTATTTCATTCAATACTTCTTGTTGATTCAAATAATTATAGCTCTTTGTTATGTTTCGTACCGTATCATAACTTGATGATAATATGGGATCGATACTAAGTTTTTCATCAGTGTTAACGACCACAAACGGCTTATTCCTTGGAATTGAAAACAACGATACCTGACTAAATAAAAACGTAATTACAATGAGATATTTACAAATTTACGATCCAAAAAATAAATGGTTTTAATATTGTAATTTAACACACCTGTTATTTGTTATAATAAAATCCGTTCGCAACATTTTGTAAATGTTATCTTCGAGATCATATTCCAAATTTTTTAAATTATTTGAATTTATTTGATCTAAAACAAAGGTGTTATTATATTTGAATAAATAAATAACAGAAAATACTTTGTGGAATCAACTTACAAAAATCACCGATGTATTTCTCAAAGAAAAATATAAAACGAGGTGAACATAAACGACCATCTTTACCCATATATGATGCCATTGGTGTATTTCGTAACAATTTCGGTAGAAACTTGGTCACATGTCGTTCGCGGATATTCTTTAAACTGCGAAATAAGTGTAGGTGACTGGTGTCGAATGTGTTCCCAGGATCCGTGAATACGATAATATGACACACGTGAATGGCAAACATCAAAGACTTGGCAAAACGTGATCGCATCTTGCTATTGAATATCAGAAATGGTGTTTCAGAGGAGTTTTGTTGCATTTCTCTCATGACGGCTGCATCGTAAACAGTTTCAAAGTGCAGGAACACTGTTCGTTTCTCCGGTTGAATAAAGAATTTCACATCACCTTCATTGGGCTTATGGGTACTAAGGAATGTGTCGGAGAACTGAAATGGTTTCATCTTGTCAGCAGTATGGGACGCGGACCGTCCAATGACTCCGACAACCACATAAGATCTGTTGTTTTCTTCCGATTGTAGAAATTTGCTATGAAAACACAGTTAATTGAAATTAAAAGTAAGAAATAATATCCAAAATATCTTACTTAATTTGAGATGCTTCCGATGGAAAGTGGAAACAGGTAATAGAAGCCATATTTCGCTTCACCGGTTGCTTTTATCACTTCTGGCTAATTATATGGAACGGATTCTTTCAATCTTCCAGCAACACCAAATAATCGAGTTTTTTTTATCCGGCCGCACTCAAAACAAATAATAATCAGCTGTTATGTTATTGGTCTGTTTATGCTTTACGCAAGCCAAAAGGTAATGAAATAACATTAACACAGTAATTCTTTAAAGAAAATATTTTTTATTCTTAAAGAAAATATCTATAGAAATATAATTTACTTAGTGCTTCAGAATACAGAACATGGATTTGATAAATAATTTCGTATTTTAACAATTATACTATACTATATACCTACCAACTAATATTTAGAATATTATCAATAAGAAGCTGTGCTGCACTTGAATACTCTCATGGTTTAGGTTTCACCGGTTTCCTAGCAACGGGATGTCGCTGCCGGCTTAGAAAACTCTGCCCTGAACCATTGAGCATAGCCAATCTTGCATCAACTGCTTCCTTCTGACATGTTAGAGCCAACCTATTATAAGCACTGACAATTAATTTTTCTTCTAGTTGGCTCATACCATTTGCGTTGGATTCTGTTTCTGTGTCATTTGTCGTTTTATCAATCTGTGCTATACACTCCACTGCTCTCGGATCAATTGACTTTATGATTTCCTTTGCCTTTTCCTGACATTTTTTGAATCGGGATTCCAAACTAACTATTTCTTGGTCCCTACTAGTTACAAGTGCCTCTAACTGAGCGATCTTAGAGTTCTTGCTGATTAGTTGGGCTGAAATATCTTCGTGTGGTCCCTTTATGTCTGCTGTTTCTGCTACTTCAGAAACAATGGATCTAAAAATATTGAATGAATTTTAGTTGATTTTAACAGAAGCATCTACATTACATACTTCTTTTCTCCCGTTTTAGCATTTTCTTGTAGAACGAGAATTTGTTGATTTGCAACTCTCAATTGTTCTCGTAGTTTTTCAGTCCGTTCATTAGCATCTTGCAGTAATTGCTAAAAAGGTATAGGATATTTGTTAGTAACAATACAGGATAGGAGCACATTAATTCTAGGCGAACATACCGACAAAGCCGTATTACCACCAGCACCTTCACGCAATGCTTTGTTTTCTGATTCCAATGATTTGATCTTTTGTCTCAAATCCGGTGTTACCATTTCTTTTGATATCGCATTTCCTTCTGTAACTCCTTGTTGATTACATTGCAATTCTTCACAGATATCTTTTAACGAATCACATTCCGCTCTTAAACGATCATTTTCTCTTTGTAACGTGGTTATATTTGCCTCCAAATTTGTACATTGAAACTCAATCTTAACGTTTTTATTCATTTCAGTGTCTAATTTAGAATTCAATTCTTGAATTTCCCGTTTATAAAGGTCTACTTGACCCTTGAGAGTTGAGATTCTTTTGGAATCTTCTTCATATCGTGAATTCTGGTGTATTATCTCAGCATTTCTTTCTTCAAGCTGTTTAACCTGTTTCTTCAAATCGTTGTAATCATCCAATTTCTTCTTCAATACATTTACTTGACCTTCAAATACTTTATATTTTTCACTAGCTTCTCGAAGCACATCGTTCTCGTCCTTTAATTGTGCTAATTCCATTGCCGTTTTCTGCATATCTTCAATTTTTGCATGATATGTTAGGATCTCTTGCTCTTGTTGAACACATTTCATCTTAAAATCATCCTTGGCTGTTTCTGATTGCAAAAGTTCATTCTTCAATGTATCCAGTTGTCTTCGCATTTCATTATATCGTGCTGAGCCCGGTTGTATAGGCCCTATTGATGCTCCCATTTCATCTAAAATGATTTCTTACAATGTACACTATTCAAAAATTAAACATGCGAATTCTTACCAATTTGAGACGGATTCTCATATTTAGCCAAATCAGTTTGAAGTGCTTTAATCTCTTGATTGAGAGTGGATTTCTCTTCCATTAGAATAGAAATCTTTTGCTCAGCCTCATGATACTTTTGAGCATAAACATCTCGTTCATCTTGCACTTCTTTTAAATTGGGAGTACCCAAATTAATTGACATACGTGACGATGTTGGTCCTACCCATATCATTTCTAATTCTTGTAAAGCCTGCATAATATTACGTTGAAGCGATTCCTCCAATTCCATTATTTGGTTTATGTATGTTGCTTTCTTATCACAATTTACCGCAAGACCTTCAATGCAAATGGGTTAAAATTAAGGTAAGCAAATAAATGATAATGTATATACATATATAAATCTAATTACCGAGTAAAAGTTGTAGTAATCGACCCATTTCAAAGTTATCGTTGTGTTCAGCTATTTTATTAACATCAGGCCGACGAAATTCGTTTAAATTCAGATTTAGGACATCGGTGTAGTAGTCGAATACTGCTTCAACAACCTTACGCAGATTGCTCACCTTCAATCGCCAATTAGATCCAACATCGGTCTTGATTTTTGCCACCCAGTTATCTGTGATAACAAACATCATTAATCGATTTAAACATAAACATATTATAGAATCAGCTAATTGATACCATTGAAGAAGTCACTCGATATGCTGTTCAACGCTTGAGCCAGTGCCACCCCATCACTGAGTTGGCTGGCATTCTTATGTGGTGCGTTTGTGTTTAACACTTGGAACCACTTAAGGAGACTATCACTTAGTTCAATGTCCGACACATTCATTTTTCGTGTGGTCCTTTGGTTCACGATTACTAATTCGTGACTAATTAATAGAAAGTATTTTATTGGTGCAAAACAAAAGGTTCTAGAAGTGATTCCGCAATCAAACACCTCACGAAGGAAGCTAAATGATAAATAACAATATGTACCAACACTTTTAAGGTTTATAAGTACCGATAATTTACAATTTAATATAACTTAATTTTTTATTGCAGCAATCCACAAATTTATTTCAATTACCTTCAACATCTGTTAGCAGCTGAACAGTGATTCTACGGGAATATAATTTGGTGGATTTTTTGAATATGCGCTCTCCCATTGTTTTCCCATTATTCCATTTTATTAGAATATTTTGTACAGTATCAGAACAATTATGAAATCCTTCATCTCGACTTCGTTCCTAAACAAATTCCTTATTCTATTGGTTGTGTCCGGTACTCATTCAGGCGAGGTTGAAGGCATTAAACCAGCGGTATTCACTTTCTCGGAATATGAGTTTAAAGAAACAAGCAAAAATGTGAGAATTTGTCAAACAGTTAATTTGATCTAATCGTTAAATTAATCAATTAATTTGATTTATTCATTAGGAGCTGGTTTACAGAGAATTCGAAGCTGCTTGTGAACAATCCACCCGATGCGAGAGACTGGATCCGGGCATTAGGAGAGTGAAATGTGTTAGGGAATGCATCTCACCGTCTTGCTATTACGATATTTACAAGTTTAATGAGGTAATTAGTTATTAATTATAAGATTCCCGGTATACATATTACATGAAAAAAAAATTGCTTATTTTAGTTGGAGGAAGGCGAAATTGATGTTAGACTAAACTCATTTAAAGGATGCTTCATTCAGAGGTCCTCCAGATCGAGACTTTAATTGATATAACTAAAATCGTCAATAATTAGAATTATTATAAAATATTAAAACTTAATAAATTTGGTATCAGAATTGAGTAACTCACAAATACCTTTTAAAATTTAAATATTCGCTCGCACATAATTTACTCACAGTTTCGTTAAAATCTTACTCAGATTGTTTGTAAACAATATTAAATAATCGATTTGCGCCGTTTTCGTATATCCCGGATACAAAATAATTTAAAAAAAAATTAGGTGTTTTTATTTTAAAGTTACAGTGTTTAATAATGGAGTCTGATGTTTGCAAATTGTGTCTGAAAAGTAAAACTGATTTGATGCCCGTGACTAAAGAAATTTCGGCCGAGGGTTCAGATGATAATTGTTCCTATGAACAGCTAATATCTAAATTATTGGATCGGAATGGAACGGTTAGTATTTGTCCGCGATATGTAAAATATCTAAATAAAACACTTGATTTGTTTTTAGTCCCGCCGATTAGATATAATTGAGAGAATTTGTATGTTCTGCTCATTTGAACTGACTAAAATATATGAATTACAACAGAAATGGAATGGTATCCAAGCGGACTACCTTGATTATCTGGATAAAAGATTTCCAGCCGAGGAGAAAATTTATTATGATGCCTTTGAAGAAATTGACGAATCTGAACAAATACCTGAAACGGAAGACCAACCATTATCGCTAAAATCGAAAGAGCTAAAGTTAGACAGTAAACTAAAGACCTGTCCGGTTTGTAATAAAACATTCAAGGCGAGTTACAAACTAAAATGCCATATGCGAACTCATACCAAGGAGAAACCGTTTCAGTGTTCTCAATGTCCAAAATCATTTGGATTAGCCCATACATTGCGTGTACATGAGCGCATCCACAGTGGACTAAAACCATTTAAATGCGATCAATGTGGCGAATCATTTGCCCACAATTCTGGATTATCAATACATATGAGAAAGCACACTGGTGAAAAGCCATATGAATGCGATGAATGTCATCAAAAGTTTGCTACACTATCACATTATAATTATCATGTTCAAACACATACAGGAATTAGAAAATTTAAATGTGCGAACTGTACCCAATCATTTGTTCTCAAGAACGATTTGAAAAAACACGAGAAGCTTCATCTAGGTGTGAAGGATTTTAAATGCAGCATATGTGGACTTGAGATGGCTAGAAAAACTCATTTAATTCGGCATACAAAAACACATTTTAGTAAGTTCATATTTAAGTATTTATATTTAATGATAAACTAATAATGTTCATGATTCTATATTTTAGAGAGTGCACCTCATATATGTAAAAATTGTCATGAAGAGTTTAAAGATCCAGATGAATATATTAAACACCTGCAGCATTGTTGAAGTGTTTGTAACTGATGCATCGTTTCTCCAACATTGCAAAAGTAAGCGTGGTATTCAATTACTCCGAGGAATCTTCTTCTGAAGCAGATCTTTGTCTGCGACTTCTTGGACGTTTAGTAGTTGGTGGAATTGGAGTAGTTTCTTGATTACATTGTTGAACACAACTTGCTACACAAAGACATTTATCGATTTCGCCAGTAGGATCACAGGGTCGGGTCGGTCTTGTTGGTAAAGTTATCGGTGTGGAGGGTGTGATAGGCGATGTTGGTAAAGATATCGGTGGCGTAGGTTTCGTACTATTGGGATGTACGCCGATTGGTGGTATTGCGGGAATTCGATTTCTTTCACCACTGCTCGCCAATGTCAATGAAATGACTAGGATCAAAAATATAACCAAACTTGATTTAATTTGATTCATCTTTTTCTATTTAACTATTGTAATTGTGATTACTTCAGAAGTAAGAATACTTGTGATTAATTAAGCTTTTTCAATCCACTATTTATAGTTCTGAGAAATACGGTCGGGGAGTATGAAATTTGGGTTTTAAATTTGTTGATTAGATTTAGAGGTGAAATAGAGAAGAATTAAGCTATAAGTCTATTGAATAATTGCTTGTGATAATGCGTTGTCTAGACACCAACATTTTAGACAATTTTTATACCGAATTTGAATGTTATTGATAAGAACTTAACTATCTTTAATAATTAGAAAATAATTGAGATTGAAATACGACAATTTTGTGTGAATATTTTTTAACCAAAACTTTTTTTTTTATTAACAAATATCATCACTTTCGCTCGACGTTATATATTTTGATTAAATCTACATACAGGTAATTCGTTCATTAAATACTTAATATGCAACAATTAACAATTCTATTAAATAATTGGTATATAACTTTGTAATATAAGGTAGTTTTATTACAATGGATAACGGTTGAATGCAATCACTGGTTCAAGAAATAGCTAAAAACATTACATTCACATAAAAAAATATTAACAATTATAGAAGCTATTGGAATGAATGTTGAGGTCATCATAAACTTGATTTAATTGTATTTATAGGTTGGTAATTGCCATTTGTTACACCATTTCCAATTGAATCTCTTTTCGTAATACCATTAGACTTGCTTCCAATAGATGAGTGACTTTTTGATATAACATTAATATTATTTGGAACATATGGTTTTCGTACTTCGACCCAAACGGGACAATGTTGTGAAGCATAACCTCCCCAGGTCCATTTATTGGGTATCGCCATATGAGTAATACCATCTCGTATTACTCCACATCGACCTGTTAGTCTCTTATCATTATTCATTGGTAACTGTCCACCCTGTGAAAAATAACCCGATCCATTTAAAATCGGTAATGGTTCTCTACATAAAATATTACACGAACTGGTTCTTTTTGAGTTAGCGATTGGATGAGCATTTGATGACTGTGGACTAATCATATTGTAAAAACCATAATCCTTTAATGCCTGCTCATACCAATTACCATCAACAATTTCACAGTCATCCTCCTCAAAAATGTTGAATTTTGTTAATTCTTTTAGTTTTTCTTCGGCATAACTTATTGAAGAGAAATCACCGATTACAGCAAATATATCATTAATTTGTAAATTTTGTGAGTCTTTGGTTCTTAAATTTAAATCATCCAATATTGTCTCAATAAGTTTATCTAGTTGTAACATATTGCAATATCGTAAATAAATATTTAAAATTCGTATAGTCCAATTTCCGATTTTAAAGGCACCTAAAAGTCCTGACGGCATAATTATTTCTCTTTCCATGCGGCTGGACGAATCGATAATGAATTGTTCAAATAATAAATCCATCGATTCCATTTCTAAATATTCACATTCCATGCCATTGTAGATGAACGCGAGCCCGTTTAAATGATAAAATCGTTTATTTGCACAAGTGCTATTCAATACAAATTTCCAACATTTTGGGTTATCGTTCCATTCAATGATACGCGGTAACGTTGGTTCATTTAATTCATTGCAAATGCTCATAACTGCCTCTGGTTCAATAATTTCTTGCAGACCAATTATAGATAATTTATTTTCTAATATTGTACGGCATACAACTTCTTTAACACCCAAATTCATTGATTTTGCTATACAGAATCGATCAAGATTCCAGCTGGCAATCCGTAATGTTTTTCCCGAGTCTCGGGAGAGGCTAAAGTAATCAAAAACAAAATAAACAAATTATATAAACTCATTAGCATGGCCACTTGGTGATTTACCTGTGTGGGACAATCGGCCGATGTGAGTACGCGCCAAGCAACTCAAATATATCGTTAATTGGTGCGTTGATATAACCATTCATTAAATCCATTTTCAATGGCACCGACATTGATTTTCGATGGCCCTTAACACTATCATTAGATGGACTGAGTCCATCTATACAGTTCGGCTGCTTACTATCACGTGCAGATAATTGTCGTTGATACAAATTATTATGTTCCGAAATCGATGTATAAAATGTCGATGTATTAACATGTCGAATTAAGTTTGGTGTATTTAATATATCTAAAACAAAAACGAAAAAATCAGTGGTTTGTTGTTATAGTTGAACTAGTTACATACCTTCATCAGTAAGAATCAGATATTGACGAATTGTCCCCAAGCGAATGGCTGAAATTCCTTTAATCTTCAGTAATTGATCTAATGATTTGAACGGCCCTTTGCGAATACGATAATCTACAATTTTTGCCGCCAATTCTTGATTCAATCCATTCAATTGTTGTAAATCAAAAACACTTGCTGTATTTATATTCAACAGTGTTTTTCCTTCACGAAAACTGGGTCGCGATAATACAGAATCCATGGATGGGGTACGTGAACTACAATCGGATTCACCAACGGACGGATTTGGATTTCGTTTAACACAAATTTCAGGACGAATTTGTTCTAACTTTAATGCGCCAATTCCGGAAACTAATGCCAAATCGTCGATTTTTTGAAATCGTCCACCAATTATTGCACGATGTTCTATAATACGTTCAGCTAATGTACGATTAATACCCGACAGAGTCATTAGCTACAAAATAAAATTATTTATTAATTTCCAATTAAAATTTCATAATAATCAGATCTTAAGTATAATAATTTACTTACTTGTTCAATACTGGCAATATTAATATTTAATTTGTCACAATTATCGGTATTTGGATATGAAAATGTAGCGCTCAATTGTTTCCTATGTTTCTTCCGTTTTATAAATGGTGAACGAAAACTACTACGCCGTGATGTGTTCGATGTTCCTTTATAGGAATGTCCATTCATATTGCTGCCGGATTGTCCCATGACTGAAAAACAATTAAGCGACAAATAACTATTATTGAAACGATTATATATCCATAAACGACAATTGTATCCGTTGAATGAAATTGTTATATTGTTGTAGGTGTAGCAATCGTTTGTAATAGACTTGTGTAAATGTGATTTTATTTTCTTTATTTTAGCACATGGAATCAATTTATCATATCTAAATCCAAAGTTCATTCTAATCGCGGTTAAAACAAAGTTCGTTAAACTGGCCTTTAAATGAGGATCCATTTAATGGAAATTGAAGGGTGGTGGCTGTCTCACAATGCAAAATTCTCTTTAATTTTTATTGATTTTAATTTAAATTAACATTTAAATGATATCTATATATTATACACCTTTTTATTAGTTCGCCAGTTATTTTTTTTTAGTATGAAAGAGTGGTCAGTAATTGTATACATATTGGCAACATTACCCATTTTTAACAGCATTACTGTGTAATTGCACGACGATTGCACATCGACAATAAAATCAATGAACAAATAACTAGTTAATTAGTGATTATCGTGTAGCTGAATTAAATTTCTATATTCCAATTGCATCGGAAGATTTTAATGAATTGTTGGTAGGAAAGTATGAATCATTTAGTTAGGATTTATAGAATCAGTCGAATTCTACGTGTTATTTGATGTGAATAACAGATAAGATTCCGATCAACCAATGAGTGGCATGCAACCACCATTGAGCTCAGTATGAACGTGATCACCGTAATCCTTAAATTATTAATTAGGCTAAACCACAATTCTGGTACAAATAAAATTGATTTCTTTCTACTGTTTCTGTGTATATTAAAATGGACTGCAACCAGTAGCATACAGAAGTAAATTTCAAACATTTTTAACAATTTGTGTTTGTATGACGTGATCATATACCAAAAATAAATGAATTATTTAATTGAATTACCATGATTTAGGCGATTTGCTAATAGGATAGTTAAACAGTGGCTATTGTATCGACATTGATCAATATGTGGCCATAAACTAATCTGTCTTACATGATGTGGTCTTGAGTCTTAAGTAGTTGTAATTTCCAAAACAAAAATAGCTATTTTCTTGCGAATTCTTACGATTATGTATTCGAAAAGAACAAATTTAGCTACAGTTTGTCAAACTCGTTTACCTTTTAATTCATTACGAAACATTTGTTATTGTTGTTAATGCTCAGGTGTGTATCAATTTGGGAGACCATAAACACAGGCACTAAATGATGATTGCATTATTTTCTTTTTATTATTTCGTGTTACCAATTTGTTTTTTTGCACTTTGGTTGGAGCAATCTCTTCTGAGTTAGTTCACTTTCAATGGCACACACATTCACATAATCATTGGACAATGAAAGCGATTGATTTTAAGTTAACAACGACGATATGATACACTCAATTAGTATATTTTTATTGCAAATTGGAATCAACATAAATTCATTGTCATTAATAAAATTATTTTCAACTTAAATCGGACGATGCTTATCAGATGTCGGAAACATTGAAAATTTTTTCTTATCTATTTATGGTATTTTCGTCATATTTTCATGTCTCATTTTCAAAGCAGAATCTGATGTATAGAATTTCAGAGGTTTTATCGCAGACAGAACGCGAATGAAAATTGGATTTATATTATGATTTAATCAATTTTCTGGTTAATGCTTACCGTTTTGAGTGTTTGTATTCCAATCAATTTGATGTGTAGTCACTTAAAATTTAATATTCCATTGTTTGCAAATATACGTCGCTACACTTATACTACTGTATTAAGGCCTTCTCTATATTATCTACACACAGTTAAATTTATTAACTAATATAAATTAGTGATTGATTTTGAATATATTCAGTAAATTTCATAATTCCACTAAAATCTTTCACAACTCTTGGTTGAACGGGAAATTGGTGTTTAAAGAAGTAAGGCCACTTTGCAACTTGGAATTTTGTGTATTTTTTAATTTATCCAATTGATGTCATATTCGCTGGATATAAAAGGAATAATAATGTTTTGTATTATCACCGTGTAATAAGAAGTGTAATAAGAGTTCAGGTAAGTAATTATTTTACCTGTGCCACTATGAGAACGAACTTAAACTGCTTGAGAGAAGCAGCTGTTGGATAGTTTGAGGCGAGAATTCTCTTTTTTGAAAATCATTATAACATATCGCGACCTCATACAACGGCGAATTCAAGCTCCAATATTGTGTATTTCAATTTTGATTTAATCCTCTGAGGATTTCAATAAAATTAGTTATAGTTATTCGTTAATTTGCGAAATTCGATGGAATCTCAAGTTGATATTGTGAAATTGTGTAATATGCTAAGCATTTTAAAAAAATATCTGAATTTTTGATATCATCTGTCATATCTGATTTGAGTCGTATACATTTAGTCGATCGACACATGGTAATACGGTGGTGAATGTTTCTCTGGGTCGACTAAATATTTTCAATGAATTGTGCACGATATAAAAATTGAGATACGAAGAAAAAGTCGGTCGAAAAACACGGTATGAAATTGATTAAATTGAATCAGAGTTTCAGTCTTTTCGGTCAAACCCAATTGAATAGTTAGTGTGTCGAGAGTGGCTCCTCATTGTTCGTTCCCTCAAAAGGCCCTCAAGTTAGTTCAATTCAATTAACAGCCAACAGCAACCCTAAACTGAGTGTAAGCTGCAAATCCCAGGACCTAGTGCAAGGTAATTATTGTTGGGTGTTTCACAGGAAAGCAGAATTTTTCCGCCACTAGTTGAATCATTTTCCAGCTAACTATTTGTGGAGGTGTTAACTATAATAACTAAAGTCTATTGCATTCAATTAAACATCCAATTGCGCTTCCGATTGGAACTCTGTTACAGCATATTGAATTACTATTACTCAATAGTATGGAGAGAAAAGTTCAAAATAGCTAAGTCACTATTATCATTTGTACTCATGGAAAAGTGAACACATCAAAAAGTTAAAATTGAAAATCTTTATCGTATATAGTTCATTCCTTATCAAAATCTCTCGGATATAAGTATATTATCAAGCCCCTTGCAGCTATAAATACTATTATACACGTATTCATTTTATTGATTATAGTCTAATTTTTCTTTTACTTTGTTCCAGAAATAAGAGCGATTATAGCTGCAACAAATACAATCATGAGCGGTGAAATGAAACAAATATCGCGGGATGAAGTAGCTAAACACAACACTAACCAGAGTTCATGGCTAGTAATCCACAACAAAGTTTACGACATTCAAGAATTCCTTAATGAGGTATGGATACGCCAGTTTTTTATAAAACATTTTGTCTAATTGTTTGGAGGATTTTAATTCTACAATAATTATGCAATCGCATACAAAATTCCAAATGATTATTGATCAAGTCCATTAAGTTGAATGGCATGTCGTTGAGTACACGTTCCATTGTGTCAGCATGAATTAAGAATTTATAAAAATTAATTTCGATAGGCTGATAAGAGGAAGCAAAAGAGTATGTTGGTGTGGAGATCATATGCGTTTACAGTGTATTTTCTTCATAGTACTATGTAATCATGGAGTACAAATGGTACCGTCAAGGCCTTAAATATTATTCTATAAATTATAAGCCATTGTATTGCGCTGCAAGTTATTACCGTATGTGGATATTGTTGTATGCGAGTGATTGAATCAAATATTCAAATACAACAGTATAGCTATATCTTCTAACACATAAAGAAATTGACTAGTTGGGATGACGATGAAAAACAACAACACTTCATATTGACTATGCTCCAGCTAAGATGTTGTATTTGTTTAGATCATCTTATTCGACCGATGGAATTCTATTTTAGTTTCGTAGTATAAACTGTTACAATATGATACATCTAACAGTTCATATGCCATTCATATGGTAATTGATTTTCGTTTTATTTGGGATGCAGTCAAGTCATTCATCTCATTTGTTTGATAGTCATACCAAAATACGTTTTTATTTTGTTAAATTGATAGACAAAATTAATTTTGGTCAATCGATCTAATTTAGATTTGGTATTCCATACAAAATTCTCACAATGCGAACTTGAGAACGTATCAATTTAAATGACTTCGTTATTATAGATTTGATTTTAATGACAATAACTTACATTCAGTATGATATAATTGCATTTCTATCATTCTTATTTTCAATGGCGTGCAATTGAAAGAAATTATCATGACGACTAAACCATTTTTATATTAATTGGGTTATTGGCTAACAATTACTTTGACCATTTTATATAAAATAAAACCTATTTGAATATAAAGATCAGTACAAAGGTCTAATAAAATGTGGGGTTCATACATTGACGCGTTTACAGTAATCTCAATAACTTTAACATGTTTCACATTTATTTTATTATCGAGAAAATTAGTACTTTATAATTAGGAGTAACTAATTCATAGGTATTAAATAAAACGTAAACTGGACAGAATGTAATACTGCGTAAGGTCATGACAATACAGTATTTTATAAATTGATATGAATCTTGTTTATCAAGAGAGAAAAAATGCGTTGTCATCAACGTAAAATAGTATTAAATCAGTTGTATTTGAAATTAGTTTAGTTAATGTGATATGCGATAGTATTGCTTGTCAAGAACATAAATCAACTATGTAGCAAAAGCACCTACTTAACTAGACGGTATGTTATTATACGGGTTTGGAAATAATTGCATTTCGAATTTACGAGAATATGGAAATTGTATAAGACGTTTTAGGTGGTGAAAAGTTCAATCGATATATAGATAAGCGATAATTTGATGGTACTACTAAATTAGTTAAATTAATACTTTTATGATGTTAATCTTTATCGGAAACGTTTAAGTTTAAATTGTGAAATACCTGTGTGTGACATAGTAAATAGAACTGTTCACTTTTCTATTTAAATCTTTTTCTGTTTAGCTCTATTTAGTATGTCAATTGTAATTGCCGATAAATATGTACTATAATGTACTTGCAGCTATTTGTTAATATCAATTCAACAGGTGAACTTAGTAGTGAAATATAAATACAATTTAAATGGTAGAATAGAATGATAATGAAAAAAAAGTACTGGTGTCTAGAGCGATGAGTTTCAATTATATTTGGTTATGATAAGAAACAATGATAAGACTCTTTAGTTTTATGATTATAAAATGAATTGTAATTTGTAAAATTTTATCAAATTTCCATGATTTAATTTGTGCAAAAAGTTTAGTTGATAAAACTTAATATTGAATTTTATCATTTACTTGTAGCATCCTGGTGGTGAAGAAGTTTTATTGGAGCAAGCGGGTAAAGATGCAACTGAAAATTTTGAAGATGTTGGTCACAGTTCAGATGCCCGAGAGATGATGAAAAAATTCCAAATTGGTGAAATTGTTGAGTCTGAACGACGTGGTGATATTCCAGAGAAAACTCAACCTGATTGGGACTCACCCACAGAAACACAAGACAAGTAAGTATTTTTCTTTTGTAAATTAAGAAATTTATTGAAGTTTATTTTGACTACTACAAATTACACATTTATAATTTTAGTCCAGCAAAACAGTGGATGATTCCATTAGTTTTAGGTATCTTAGCTGTTATTTTCTACAAAGTGTATTTCGGTTAGATCAACCAACACACCTGAGATCTAATTGAATGCGGTGCCGAAACAAATAGGGGATAAAACTCACATACCATTGTACCTAACAAGATGTCATGAATTCTGAACAATATACATTAATCGCACAGAGTAGTAGAACAAATTTAATAGGAACAAATAGAGAAAAGTTTAAAAAATCAATAACTATTTTGGGGTACATCGAAAGTTTTATATCGATTAGTGATATAAAATACTTTTGATTACTTTAAATCCGTGTGAACACATTTAAATGGTTATATTAATTTTATACGATGAAAATTAGTCAAGAACAAAAGTGCATTGTTCATTATTTCATTAGAAGAATGAATTTAATAAGAATATAAAAATTCTTATTTATTTCAATTCTCCTAAATTTGGATAATAAAGTAGAGTATTTATATCTACTTTTTTCTACAAATATAAAACAAACGATCTTTTTCCTTGTTAGTGAGTTTAATTATTTTATTTTCTTTTCTGGTAATACGGGCTAGTAAATGTTTGATACAATTTGTTTATTTCTTTATAATAATTTTTTTTTCCTTTTTCACACATAATACAATTATGCTAAGTAATACGGAGTAGTCTTTTTTATGAAAAGTTTAATTGAAAATTATATAATATATTCATAAATGATTTTTATTGTATTTGTTGTTTTCTTAATAACAATAAAGTAAAAAAAGAGAAAATGAGTCAAATAATAAAGTAACTAATTTAATGAATTTAAATTTTATTTTAAAATTTTTGTCTTACGTTTTGAGAAATACGAACTATAATGAGACTTGCAATGTTGTAATGTTATGCTACTTATAAGAAAATTTTTCACTAGATTTTTATTTTTCTTGTCTTTAGAGAATCTTTCATAATATTATTGTTCTTGAGATAGATTATGTATTTTATGTTTATTCCATTTTTTCTTGATATTGTGTTCTTTATTGGTGTATACCATCGGTTGCCAGTGAAAGAAAGACAAACCAATTTACAGGAGTATGATTTTTATAATTGCACCAGGGAGTTTAGTTTGAGATATCAAAAAGTTTTTCATTTCTTAGATTTTGTCGCTGATGTTGGTGCTGATTCATTTCTTTTTTTTTTCGTGTTGCTAGTATTGGTGCTGCTGGTGCTTATTTTTTCTTAAGATATTATTGAAACAGGAATTGCGGTATTGAAGGAAAAAGTTTTTCATCACGTTTATACTCGTCTATATTTTTTCGTTTTCATCTTTTTTTCTCCTATTTTCTTTAGACGACAGTGAACAGGATAACATAGGAAGCAAAGAAATAAAAAAAAATATAATCAAGATGAAGTTATATTGGTACATACGTCAGGCAGTGAAAAATCAGCAGAAAAATTCAAACTTTAGAAATAACTTCCGTCTTAAACTTGACGACTGTTTGATTTTTTTTTCACTCCATTCATTTTTTTTTTAAACTAAATGTGTGTATGTGTCTTTTATACCAGTCAACTGTTAGCACCACAAACTTCATAACACTGCATTTGAGTGCACTGTTGATGCGGATAATGTCTCCAATGGAATTGCAAGCAATTACATAAGAAATTTATGGGAGAATTGAACATCAATTCAGTTTATTGTTAATGGGATGCTGATCGATATGATTCGTTTGTCTATGTATCAGATATACATAAGTTTTGATCGTTAACCATTTCAATATACTGAATCTATTCTATGATATCATGCTGCATCATTTCAGTTGTTATCACCATTTAGAGTGCAATTTAGATTAGAAAGAAATAATGTTTTGCGAATGGGAAATCGTCATTGTCGTTCTAATCTATGGGAAATTGAGAAACGAATATTTCCATCAATGACACTGGACTAATGGAACTGCAGATTCTGACTAGAAGATTGGAGACCACTGACAAGAAAATATTGTAATGATTGTTTTTTTTTTAAGTGGAAAGAAACATTCATTGCTGATGTAAACTCTTTTATATTTTTCCAAGAAGAAGAATTAGCTAACCATCCGTTGATAGGGATGTTTGCTCTCTAGGCAACTCTCACCCGAGATGGCATTGGATTGATGTGCACAAGTATCGGTTTAGAATACAATCATACTGTTCTTGTCAGTAAACGAACTTTCTTTAACACAAAGTGAAAAAAAAAATCAAATTTATGGTTGAAACAATGGTGAACAATGTGAAGAATTTACTTCTGTTTTTTTTTTTTTTGCTATTCCATGTTATACGAACAGAAGACTGATGAGTTCCTGAAGACAGAATGGAAAGAAAAGTTGTTATGCTCTTAACACACTTGATTGCGTTTCGGATAAGTTCAATATCAACATTATTATTTTATATGATATTTTTATACGAAAACTTTTAAATATTATTCTTAATTTAGGACATTTTCTTGTACGAATTTTTTTTTGTTTGGTTCGACTTTCAGTTCGTTTGACTTTTAATGTTTCTGTTCTCTCATCGTTTTATTTTTCCATATTTTTTTTTTTTTTGCTTTGGTATACAATACTTTTGTTTGTGCATTACACAATGTAACTGAATTTATACGCAACAGTGAAAGAAGACATTAGCAGTAGAGAGTTTTACCTTTCCAATGGGAAACGGTTACGTTTGCAGGAAAAGTGTGGAGTCAGTTACTTACTGTTGGTTCACCTTATTTAGAGATTAATGAATCTTTCGTGTATCCTAAATTTTGAATTATGGTGTTAGAAAACTTTAATAGCTAAAACGTGGTCACGGTTTTACATTTTAGCGGAAAATGATCGACTTTTGAGTCATCTACTTGAACTTAGAAGAGAAAATACCGCCTTGTACTTGTTTTTTTTTCTGTTTTGTTTAATGCTTCTGGTTACCATTAGTTGAATGGTTGTTTCCTACGATTTTTTTTTTTTTGAGATTGTAAACAATTTATGATCACTATGTTCGCCTGATAGATGAAAGAAGCTAAAGGTTTTTCTCAATGTTGAATGGTTGAAAAGTTATCAAGGAGCAAGTATTATGAAGTAATATTAGCGTCATAACCGATGAAATGGGGCCCCCATCCACCTTGATTTTCTATCACACATGGTTGCTTATTATATTTGATGGAAATAAGAGCATATCATAGGAGAATTATATTTGATTTTGTGTGATAATTTAATACCATTCGTATGTTATGAAATAATCTCATAATGATAATCATTCGTTTGACTTATCTTTTCAGTGGTAATGACTAGTATGCATATTATGGTGGAGTATAATAGCAACTTACAACTAGTTACTATATGACCACATATTGTCTAATAACCAAATATGAGTATCTGTACCGTTTCATTTTATGTCTTAGAATACTTGAAAGTTTTCCCACTAATTTCTTGTAGTATGTTGTAAGTACCAGCGCAACTAAGAGTTTTAGCGGGAATTCAATTTCCATTCGTAAAAGCCAACTAACACAACAACAAAAGAACAAAGATTATGAAACCCTTCGTTAGAATAAAATGGATTCTCATCCAAAGTTATTACCGATTCTTGGTGTATGTTACTTTATAGTGTACACCCGCTGAAGAAAAAAAAATCCTCTATTCTTATGGTTAATGTGTTTTCATATCCTTCTTGTTTCGATAAGTTATACTCATATTATATCATTGAATTTGGATTTAGGATGAACATTATCTTGGTTTTTGTTTCTTAGCTCCATGGCTCCATATTTACGTTTTTCTGTGTAATGTTTTTTAAGTGTACACAAAAGCTGAGTGTTTGTGGTGTGGTGCTAAACTATAAGGGGGGTCCCATCAAACAACTCATGCACACAATAGTATTTCAAATGAAATTTCAATGTTTTGTCTGAATGCACGTAATCACTAGAATACTTTTTCTTTACATCAAATGGCTCGTTTGCTGTTATAATTTTTTGTTTTGCCTTGTATGTTGTAATGTTTTTTTTTTTTCACAAAGCCAATAGAAAAAAGGAAAACTGATGAAATTATGGTGAAAAATATTGGCAGTAGTTGAATGGTAGATGCCAGTTAGTGGTATCCTAAGATGAGTGAAGAATAGTATATTATTACCTACGAAAACATTATTTGACATCTGGGACTTGGTCACCATCATTAATATTGTTTATAGGCGTTCTGTTACTTTGGCCATTGAGAAGGTTAAAGTGATTCATAAATAATTTTTTTTTCTCTTCTAAGTTCTTGTTGGTTGGCATTTGTATTTCATATGAGTTGAATGGTATCCCATCTTCATTTCTATTTTAGTTGAATATCATCACAGATGGTGTATCCAAGAAGGAAACACTTTCGCCCAACGATCAACCAATGAATCCCTTAAAGGCATTGTGTATGGTGTATGATTGGGGGGCCCCATATAAGAATTTTGATGCCTATTTGATGTCGTCCAACAAATCCAGTTGAACATTCACACATCACTTGGCTATGTGTGGTGAATGGCCACGTTTTCATTTGAAAATGATGGCAATACTAAAACCATTTCGAATTGAAATTGGGCAAATGTTTCAAATGGTGTTTGGCTTTTGTTTGGATAAATTTCTTTTCATTCTTCTTATTTGTGATGTGCTTTCATGTATTTCTTATATTATTTACTTCTGTTTGTATTTTTTTTTTCTCGTCTGTTTTTCACGAATTATTCGGTTTTCTCTTTTGATGGTTTTATATTTGGTTGGTACGTTTATTCAACGGCCTCTAATTTATAAGTTGTCATTCGAACAGATCGTTATAAACGTAAAAGAAATGAAATGAAAATAGTGTTGAACAGTCAAACAAATATGCCTTTTATGATATCTCTAGATAAAGGAAAATATGCCATGGAATAGAAAATGTTGGTTGCAAATGTAAACTAAGTAAGAAAGCACATACACCGACGAAATCTCAAAGAGGAAGAAAAAAATAAGATAAATGAAGAGCGGATATGAAGAAAAGTACAGAAAATATAACATTTAATATCAGTTCTGCAGGGAATAACGAATGAAAGCTGTCGAGAGTACCGATGAAGAAAATGATTTTGGAATGGAAAAAAGAAGCAACAAAAAAGAAAATAATCAAAGTAGAAAGAAAGTAAAAAAAAGAAGAAAACACAACAGTAAGTATACATTGAATGGAAATCCTTCATACAAACGCTGAATAAGAACAAGATTTTGCTAAACGAAAAATTCGAAATATTTTAAATCATTTCTGACAACGCTACTTTTACTATACAGCAGAGGACTGCAACAATATTTTTTTATTATACGAGAGATGATAAAGTCTTGGGAAAGCATATAGGGAAATGCATTTTCAAGATATTTGAATTATTCAGAACAGTTTGAAATAGCTATTGCGATATCACTAGGGCAATTTCACTGATTACACTTGCTGGACATCACAGAGAAAAAAAAAATTATAAATGAAAAGAAACAGCAGCTTATAACTTGTGAACATAAAAAACAAAATTGAACAGCAGGAAACATAAAACAGTGGAATCCATACATATCTACAATCCAATGAAAATCTATTACAAAATGAAATGCTATAAATGAATATACAAAGAATATGTTGTGAATCAGTTAAAGATACTTTTCTTCATTTGAAAGTTATTACTTGAAAATCGATACTCTTTTATTTTAAAATGAATTTTGTGTCAAACGATTGAATGCTGAGTACAACGTTTTAACAAAGTCCAAATATTTTCTCCATTTTCTATTCATTCTCTATACGTTGTTTGTTAACTGATCCGATAAGAGTTAAGATATTTAGCTACCCATTCACTTGGGGCAGAAGATCATTGTGACAGTTTTCAAAAATCCCTTTCCATCATCTACACACCCGTACCATTTTGTTCAGTGTTTTCTTAATACTTGTCTTCGTTAAAAATTTTCCTACTTAGTTTCTCTCTCTCTCTCTCTTTCTTTCATTATTTCTTAGTTCCTCTTATGTCTTTACCCATCGCAACAGTGAAAAGAAATTAATGGGGTCTCGTTAGCCCATTAAGTTGATTTACCATTTTTTTTCTTCCTTTTTTTCTATTCTATTTCATTTAACATTTCAGCATTCATTGTTTCTTCATCGAGTTTTTAATGAAACTGTCCACACATTCATTTAGTTATTAACAAAAAAATAAAAAAAAACGAAATGATTATGTACTTAAAATCTACGTTAAAATTTATGGGTTCAAAAAGATTTTGCCATTATGTTATGGAATTTGATGGCAACATAATATTGTTATTTTCACATACTTTTATTATTAGGACAATTTTGTTTTATTTATGGTACACATTATTGTGATGTTGTAAAACAGAGAATATTATGAAAATAAATTAAACCAACAAGGAATGCAATACATCATGAACAGTTTAAAATTGGCATGAGGCATTTTGATTAGACTATGTGATGTGTAATGACCGTATTGATCTGGGAATTTAAGATAATGTGAGTCTTATTTGGATGACGAGTTAAAATGGTAGATCTAAATCCAAAAAACGAAATTATCTCTCATGGAGTTTATTCGAGCTTTCGTTGTAACTGAATTAAACTATCACTAAGCATAATAAGAGAATAATTAGGTAACAACCTGAGAATTACTTCTGAATAGATGTCATAGCTCAAAGTATTTATTATGATTACATTATAATATGATTCATTTCCATAATACTCAATTATGGTATGCAATTTACTACAAACTTTAAATATAATTCACATCCGGAAGGACCCATTCATGTGAGTGTTACAGTAACCAAATGAAAAAAAGGGAAAATTTTGGTTGCTCTTATTATATTGACGTTTTCTTCTTTACACCCGCACAAAATTTTTAAAGAAAAATGTAAAAAGATAATAATTTTTATTATTCATAAAATAAAGAAGTTGCATATAATTTTCGGTCTAGACTCCCAAAGCATAATTCTGTACTTTATGCTCCAGTTGATCACGGGTGACTTGTTACGGCTAGAGAAATGAATTGGGATACATGAAAGTGTTCAATATCAATTTTTTTACTTATTCAAATTTCACCGTTTTTTATTTTTCATGATACTGGTATACTGGTCTCTGTTCATTTTTCGTTGTTTTCCGTTTTTATTTTTTGGTTTTGGTTGATATAAAATAGAGAGTACTGATGGTAAGAGCATCATAAAAAAAGGAAATGTGTTTTGAGAGTATATTCATAAAAGATGTTTTCGTTTGTTCGATGAAACATTGAATAAAAGAATTCGGTCGTCTTCTTTTTTTATTTTTGGGGTTTGTAGATGGAAAATGTAATCGTTATTAACAAATACTTAAATATATTCTTTCGGTTTTTTTTTTCTTCTGTACAATCTTTCCCTTTGGTTTCTATTGAAACTGTTACAATTTTTCCATATTCGGAATAACCGTTGAATGATAATGTAGTCCTCTGGCATATTGGTAAATATACGAGTGGAAAGTCAACGAATGGGTTGAGGTGGTGCTCCTTTTTATTTTTGTTTTTTTATTTAGTCGTTTTCAATGGGAAACGATACGATGACATACCAGTTGGTTCACATAATTTCTGGTATTTTAGTTTTTCTGGCATATAAACCGTCGTTCAACTAACACGGAAAATATACAGTGTTTGGTATGTGGGGAATGGGGTTGGTTGAAAATGAACGTTAGATGGTTAAAATGAAAATGAGGGGGATGGGTAAAGTAAACCCTTTTTTTTACTAGCAACATAACAATGTATTCAATGATGGTAAGTAATACGTTGTACGTACGTGCACATAATAATTACGAATTATGGTGCTAAAGGCCAATCAGTTTGACTTTGTCTAAAATTTTAGCCAATTTTTGGACATATTTTCTTGGTTGGTTAGTGAATACATCCCTTTCTTTATACATTTTGTGTGTACATTTGCAACTTGGTTGAATAAAATGGGATTTATGATGGGTCATTAGTTGAATCTAGAATGGTAAAACGAAAGCTTTTTCCCATAATACTTTCTGACTGTTATTTTTTTTTCTTTTTGTGTTTGGTAATTCTTTGAGATATGAATACCATTTGCACATTATAAGAACATAATAAAATGAATGAAGATGATGAGTGAATAGTCCGAATAATATTCACTGAATAACTGAGTAGAGCCTGAATATTTGGTCAGTTTTATGAGCTCCAAACTGTATGAGGTATTGGATTATGGAAATTATGATTAAATTTTACTATAACAGAATTTCAACTATATTAAACATGACTGGTCCTGGTCATTACCATCGTCTTACGTTCCCGGATTCGATTTCATCCGGCCAAAGAATACTATTTCAGTTTCCAGTTTTTTCATGCATCATTCAATGGGAATAAAATTACAGATGGTTTTGATTATAAATGGTGAATGTGACTGTATTAATTCAATAGAAGTGAATGGTCAACATAAAAATTGCAATATTAAAACCATTAATGTTTTTAGTTGATAGAGAAGTCCATCGATTTGGGTGACGGATATTTGGGGTGGTTTGCATTACTCAACACCATAATGATTGGTTTTCATGTAATTTTGAAGGAATTCGTCCAATATTAGATGAGTAAGTGTGTGAAAAAAGAATGGGAAAGAAAGAACGCGTATTGTATACATGATGATGAGCCAAATGAAAGCTTTTAAATTCCTTTAACAGTATAATAAACAAGACTATTTTCGTATTCACGATTCATTGCCCCAGATTAAATTATATATTATATTCTAGGTTATACCATGTTCACATTTATCTAAAATGTGTGTATGAGTTTTCAAATGTTTGCCATAGCATAATCCTCCCAGTAGCGTTGTTAATGATGGTCTCTTTTCAGAAAAAGAAAAACAGAAAAGATGTTCAGAAAAGAAATACACCAACCAATATACAGAACGAATTGAGAACTGCAAAAAGGACCATCAACAGAGATCGAAAATGTAACGTACACTTTGCTCTGATGTTAGACCGAGGGGTTGGAGAGAGATGATATGAACGGAAAGAGTCGGTTGTCGGAACAGCAACAGAGTACCAAAGTAACAGGATTACCCATTTCATTACCGTTTTCACTGTACCATCATACACTATCTTTTGGGGTTGGCATTGATGCGATTTGACGATGGCATTGACGCGGCATTCATCTTTGAATGATAAAAACATTGGCGTGAATTATATGGTTGTACTTTATGTTCCGGTGGACGAAACATAGATGAAGTAACAGTTTTCTTATTTTCTTTAATTTATTTTTTTTTTCTTTTCTTTAAAAACGGAATATAGATTGCGTTCAAGGAAATAATTATAAGGCAGTTGTCACACCGCCACGTTCTACTGGATTCTAATGCAATAATTATAATTAAAGAAAATAAAGTTAAAGCTAAATTATATATATTTTTAGGGAAAGTTTCAATCACATTATAATGAACTGTCGAATCAAATCTCCTTACTGAATGGTATGCCATAATAGAGGGATTCACACAATGTTCCCGTATTTCAATTCACAATTCAGTAGACTATGACTGCTGCTTTTGGTGTAGGATGTGTTTCTTCTTTATTTCTGTGTGTGTTGTTTTTCATTTTACTATAAGCCCATGGAGAATTTGGATTGTGTATGAGAATGGCAGTGGGGTACCAGCCAAACCAAACATAATATTCATTCAGTTGCTCTGTGACGGTTGGTGTTTTGGGTAGTTGGATTGATGATGAATACCGTTTTTCTATAAAATGTATAGCGAAATATATTTATACCCAATTTCATCGGGATTGATGGTATTTCAGAATCTCCATGGAATTTATAAAGCTTGCCAATGTCGTCTTGAATCAATTATACTAAGGAGCTTCAATCAATGAGACTGAATTTTCTCTATACATTTTTCCACCCCTCATAACAGTGTATCGTTGTGTCGCCACCATCATTCCCCAACTGTTTTACTCTATTCAATCCCAAAAACTGAATGAATATAACACAAAATCTCTAAACACATTTGGATCTTTGAAGAGGCTGGTATGTAACACTTAAAGTCGTACGTTAAACTTTTTCCCTTTATAATTCATAGAAAACTGAATGAGGAAAAAAGTCTCATATAATTATGTATTTGGATTAAATGAATATTGGGAGTGTATAAAGACTTTCAATAACTCCATAAATTTAAGATGAATTTTAATATCAATTCAAAAATTCATTAGATTTTAGTTCCATTGACGTGAAATGGGATAATTTCAAACGATTAAATAGAAATAGTGAATTATTGAAATTAAATCGGATATAATTTTCACAAAGTAACATAAAATCGAATTCTAATCACTTCATTTCAATTTTCCTATAAAATTTCTTCAATAACTTTCATTAAATTAAATAAAGTGTCGAATAGAATTTTGAACATTTTCAACTTAATAAATTGAATAGTAAAATTATTCAATGGTAATAAATTGCGTAATGTTTTATGTTCACGATAAAATTTCCTTTTATGTCATCATTTTTGGCTCGCATTCATATCACCATAACATAATTTATTATAACTTGTTACTTATCCTTTTCGCTATACATTGTGTTCTATACAGTCATTCTATGTTTATTATTTGTTCCATGGGCCATTATTATTGTACGTTGAAATGAACGATAGAATTTGTAAACGCGATATACCATTTCATAATCCATAATAATAAAATCAAATCAGGAATAATCAAAGTTAATTAAATTCAAGTCGTCGTAACGAATGAGAAATCATCGTGTTGAATGGAAATGAAATTGGTAACGAAAAGAAATCCAATTTAGTTATAGGCTCTTTTAGTTTTTCTTTCATATTTTTATGATATTTCTGATTTGCGGTATATGGTCAATATGATACGTCCTCTATGTACATAATTTCAACCAAAACAGAGATCATTTACAGTGGATGAATTTGTTTTGGTATTTAACATAGACATGGGGATCATTCAAGTCCCAATGAAACCAATAAAATTATAAGAATTGGTTTTTCCGGTTATTTAACGGAAAGCAATAAAAAAACATAAAATGCATAAAGGAAAATTGTATTCAATGTTTGATATTGCTCATCATGTTCTAGAGGGGACCCATCCATTTACAGTATTTAGATTCATTGAAATTGAGATTAAAATCTATTTGCTATACCATAAAAATCTTAGTATCCAGATGAGATCACACATCGTTCTGCATCCAATTGGTTTGAGTAAAAATGCAAATATTTTATTTTGATGTGGCAGTTGAACCTTATTGTTTGTGATTCGGCTAGTAAATTCAAATGTGACGGGGTCCATCAAATCATTTTTGTTGGAACACACTTATCTTACGTTACATTGTATCAGATTGCTAATCAACATAGGTGGAAATGTACTATAACTGCATACACGATCTTATAGTACTGATGAGAATGGAATCTCTCCCAAATAGAAAAGCTGGAGTACTTCGGCTATTCTCAGTAAATACTCACAGTTCGGTTGGAAATGCAAAAAAAAAAAAAGTGAAATGTATAAAAATAAAATAACAGACAATATTATACATTAAATTTGTTGGTATTCGAGGAAGCAACCGTATGCTCACAGTCTACGAATTATGGTAGCAGAATGAACCAAAACATTTCACAGTGTATTTTAGAGTATTTGCGAATACTGTGGGAAAATACTGAAACACTACAAACAAAAAAAAAATATGCCGAAGTTGAGAATGTTGCGCGCATCTCGAATCTGAGACTCCGAATATCATATGAATTTCCCATTCAGGATTTTTCCAATAATTCTATTTCCCGTTTCATGTTGTGTTATTTGGTCTGGTACAATTCTGTTACTCACTGCTGCTCTCTTTGGAACAGAAATGGGGTAGTGTTATGCTCTTTACACTGTTACGTTAACAATCATTGAGTGTACGTTGAATATAATCAACTGTATCATTTAAATTTAGTCAGTTGTGGTGTCGTAGTCAGACCAGTACGGTACACAAGAGTATTGTAGAGTCCATCCATAATTTTGAAAAACTGAGTGTTAAAAATCAAAGTTCTCGCAACAATCAAATTGGAAATCATTTTCACTTGTGAATCTTTTATATTTAACTAAAAACAAAATAAAAAGAAGATCAAATTGAATCTAACTGAATCTTATTAAGGTGAAAAAAGTGTTTTTAATCACTTTATTTATAATTTCATTCATTTATTTCAATTCAGTTACCTAGAGTTATTATTAATATTGTAGTTAAATAAAAATAAAAATAAAAGATTAAAAATATGTGAATTTGACATGCTGAAAATATTGTGAAACTTTTGATCCTGCTTACAAATTTAATGAATCATTTAAGACGGTGAAGTGTAACAAATAACAAATTAAATGTATAAAGAAACGTTCTGAAACTTCAAGTGAAACAAAAAAAAAATTATAAAAGTAAGAGAACAAATCAGTTACAAGAAACGAAGAAATATTCTCTGCCGAAAGAAAATATAAATAATATAATATGCAAAGATGAGATGAAAGGTAATAAGAAAATCTTAAAGACTTATTTAACGGTGATGCATTAAATTCACTTCTATACAGTTTATGAATGAAAAATGATTGTTGAGTTTTTCCTTATATTTTTGCCATCAAAATAATTATAAATCGCATTGAAAAGTGTTGGTGCTGTATAAATACCGCGAGGTGGTGATGTGAATAAGTTAATTCCTTTCCAGAGTTATTATTTTTATTCTATTCAAAATTCATAAAAATTAACAGAATAAAAAAAAAGAAGAAGAAAATTCGATAAATAAGTGAAGTTCATAATCAGAAAAAAAAGAGAAAAAATACGAGAAATTTGTATATTTAGATTATAATTTAGTGAATGATTAATGCTGTATGTGGATAATAAATGATTGTTATTTAATGCATCGCATCATCATAATCTGAAGGAGCTAATGATTATGGCCAAGATAAATAATAAACTGATGGTATGAATAAAAAATCAAATTTATTTTCTTTTATCAAAATAAATAATAGACCAAATGTATTGATTTTAATTTAATATCATGGTACACTAATCAATTGATTTGTAATGAACAAAATGAATTATCATTTTTATTGGATTTTAAATTAAAATAAAAAAGAAGAGAATTGATTTGATTTGTGTTAAATGGCAATAATTTTAAATACAAAATAAATCTTTCTCACATACGGTGGAAAGTCAACATAATAATACATAATTTCCTGAATACGTTTTTCATAACGAATACCATAAAGTCAATTATTATACATCAATGGTAATGAATAAAACAAAACATTAACGCTTGCAAAAATCTGAATATACTGTACAAAAAATATCTACATGAAAAGAGTTAATCGATTTAATTATAGAAGCATTTATTAATTATTTATTTTAAATAGAAACCAACAATACAGAATAAAAAACAAAAATAAAAAATGCGAAAGAGAAAAATTGTGAAAAATGAGTGTATGAAAGTACACATAATGAAAACCCGGAAGGATTTGTTTTTAAACGAATCACACACAACATAAAAAAAAAAAGAAAATGATTTCCACATTGCATATATTGTGAATTATGGACTATATGAGATAGGAAGAGTGTGAGGAGGAAAAATAACGAGAAATAATACGTGAAATACAGTTTAACGTTATTTAAATGTTAATGGGAAAAGGAATAGTATTTCCATTTGTGCACGACAGTGACCACGATGACATACCTTTAATAGTTAATTGAGGTCAGGTCGCATATAAATGCAGTGTTAAACTCATCCCAGTGTAAATACCATTTCACTTCTCGTTTAGCCTTCCTGAACGCACAATTTTTTTTTTTACTTTTGAATCAAACTAACAAATCAAAAAAAAAAAAGAATGAGAATAATATATATAATTCCCACATTTACAGGGACCATCTCTTCTGGGGCATTTCTCTTCAATGCTTTTTTGTACATTTTGGTGTATTTCATTCCAACTGTCTCCCATTCCCCGCTAATAACAAAGTTGAATTCTTTTATTTGCAAAACCGTTTTCATATAAAAGTACCAATTACACTTTACGTTTTCTCGCATGTGAATTGCATAAAAACAGATTTATGCACTTTTGCGGAATAGTGAGTGAACTGAATATAAAAAACAGCACTATACAACATTGCTGCATAAATTCTATAAAGTTTTACCTCGAAGCACTTCTAACAGATAGACGGACTCTCGCATCTCTCTATGTGATTCGATATCACAAATTGAAGACACAGAAATGTGAAAAAGAACTGTGTATTTTGTATTTTTTTGCTATGTTTCATAGTGTTGTGTTTTTTATTATTTTCCATTTTTCTTGCTTTTCCTTATGAAAATATTCTAACAATGTTTTCTTTTTTTCTGCCACCCAATTTTCACAATTCCTCTTCATCTCGGTGCACTTTGAATGGTGAAAAGTAATTACAGAGTGGATACCTCTAACAGAGTTAATAACAAAACAATACGGCAATGTGTTATGACTATCTGGATATAACTAAAAATGAAAAAAAAAAAAAAAAGATTTTCATTCAACGTAGCAATAAGTGGAAAAATGTTTTATGGATTTAATATACAGTTTTGTTCATATTACATAGAGAATAGAAGAAAGGAATAACAACAGGCAAAACTGAATTTGCAAATAACACAGTTTAATAGAGATGAGTGTGTGATTCATATACACTGTGATAGTTTTATTTTAATATTATTTTTACCGTTGCTTTTTTTTTTTGCACGTTTATGATAGTGAAGTGCATCCCTATTAAATAGCATCAGTTATAAACGAATATGTAATACCATCAACCACGAATCAATTTATGAATAACCAAATATGAATTTATGTATCCTCAAATAACCATAAAATCATATTATTATTTCGATCGAACTAAACGATTAAAATCAATTTTAACTAATGGAACAATATATTTTCACTAGTTGCCAAAGTCAATGTGGATCCACACCCACAAAAAACAAAACACTAAAACATTTTGTATGAAAGACCTTAAGTAGAAAACTGTAGCATCATAAAATCCGTAATAATGTATTACTTATAATGGCGACTACCAACAAAAATAAAACGATTAATTGAATAGACGTTAAATTGAAATGCGCACATTGAACAATTGAATTTATAAAAAGAAAAAAAAAAATAAAATCCAAAAATTGCATTAAAGAACAAAGGAATAAAAAATTTAATAATAGAATGAGTTGTCGTGTATAAATAATACACTTTTGATACGTTAATCGAAAGAAAATTAAGAATTTTCTCTTGATATTAAAAAATTGGCAAAATTCATTGAGAATGAACAGAAACATCAATTGTGTTTGATTAAAACCGAATCGAAGGGAAAGAAAATTCATTTATTCTTGTTTGATAATATTTCATTTCCAAATGTTGCATTAAATTAAAACTGAGTGGTTCAAATAGACATTATGAATTTTATTTAATTTTAAAATCGGAAAATATATATTCAATTCACTTGTGATTGTGTGATACGTGTTACTTGTAAAGTTTAATCAAGAATGATAGAAAAGTCCATCTTGTTTCAAGCAAAACCCATTCCGTTTCATTATTGTGATGGGGGAATGGGAAATGAAATTTTTTTAAGAAAAAATACCAGGAAATTCCATGATTTCGAAGCATCAGTCCTTGAATGCAAACGAACAGAAATTCCAGAAAAATAATATGAATATTTAACTAGTAATACGAGTAATAAGACCAAATTCTCTTTTCCATGATTCGTTTACCTAACCGGCGTTGAGTACTTTTAAATGCGTCCACTTTATTATATTTTTTTCCGTTAAATTATGAATTTTCTTATTCGTCATATTTTAAATGTGTGGCGTTGAACATTTTTAGTGGTTTTTTATCATATTGCTATGCACAACCCCTCATATCAGTGGATCTCTTTGTGTGGGTAACCACACGTATCTCCATTACTGTTGAAATGAAATTCATTTAGTCCATAATTTCGGTATAAAGGAGGAAATATCATTCATATTTTTCTGATTATCTTGTTTCTCTCTGTGGCCTCATCAAATATTATCTTCGGTTATTTGCAGTGGTATCAAACAGTGATATACTTCACATTATTTCGGTTTTTGTTTTTTCCGTACACATTAACCATAATATCCTCTGTTTCTCATACTCTTGTTCATTCATTTTGATTTGCCGTGTCAGATTTTTATTTTGTTTGAGGTACGATTTTTTGGGGGGGTAGTAGTCAACGATGGAATTCACCTGAAAACAATTTTTCCGAATATTGTTATGGGGGTAAAACAACAGGTTTGTGTTTCTTTTTTTTTCGTTTTATTTTTTATTTCCGCCTAGGTTTTATCAATAAAATCTAAAATAATGAAGAGATGGCAATACAACCATTTCAGTTGTATTAGCATAATCGTTTTAATCCAATCAATCAAGATCAAATTTTGATTTAATACCGAAACCCCCCATTGATGTAATGATGCTTTATCGTTACGGGTGGGTTGAAAAGACGGTACAAATAAATTCACTTTGTGGATATTTCACATACACACATATACACCATTTAAAACCATTTTAAATGTAAAAAAGCGTAATATAAAAAATAAAATAAACGTAAAATATATTGAATGGATCTTGAATCCCAAAAGTGCCTAAACTCGGAATTCGAATTTGATACACAATAGGAAGTTTATGTGTATTTTTTCCTTTCCTCATTGGCTCGGGAAGCCCTTTACATCCATATCCGCCTGCACCTTTATTTGCACACCTTAACGATCAGAGGTTTGTTTGTAATTTTTATTTTACTCCATGCCATTTACTCAATAGCCGAGCTAAACGATTTATATTTTGTTTTTTGGCAAAAAGAAAACAAAAAAAAAAAAATTAAAAATTGGTATTACTTTGTGGGGAACCCGAACATTATAAGAAAGATCATGGATAGGCAAAAGTCATTGAAAAATACGCCCCATGTTCTTCTGAACTTTAATATTGAGATGTAGTCGTACATATTTGAACTGTGCAGCATAATTACGTAAATTGTTTTCAACAGTAATGCGGCCAAAAGTGCTAAAATATCGTTAACGATAACTAATTGCACTACAAAATGTTGTAAACAATGTGTTATAAACGGATGGTAATGAGTGAACTGGGTAAGGAGAAAAGAGCGACAATGATGACTGCCATAACCAGCCACCGTTTAAAACGTCTTATGTTTATATAAAATACTCTCATTTCATTTTTAAATTTTCTATTCTGTTGTTTTTTTTTCCCCATTTCGGTAGAGTATGCAATAAAGCAGTGTATGTGAAATGAAGTCATAAAATACATTGAATATGAGGATAAAGCGAAAAGTGTTTATTTCTTATTTTCCACCGTTCATCATAATTTTCTTACCGTCTGCTTTAATTTTCTTATTCTCTCTGGTTTTTTCTTTCGCAATACCATACTCGTTCCAAAATAATAATATCATAAACAATTTCATTTCGTCACATAATTTTCGGTAAAGCGATGCTTATTATAAAACATACATTTTTCTACGTTGTTGTTGGAATTTTTCACATAATTCGTTGATTTAAAAAGTAAAAAAGGAAAAACTTTGTGTATTTCGTTTTACAATAATTTTATTTTATTCCAGTTCGTTTTTTTTTTTTTGTTTTTGTATTTACTTATACACACTTCATATAAATCCAATGATTTTCATTTATTCTTTTCCATAACCAATCACCAGTTTATATGGTAAAATGAGATTGGTTCAGCTGTACCATATCGGCTGATAACTTTGAATCTAAACCAAATTTATTGAGTCGTTGAGTGAAAGTAATCATACCAAGAGGTACATAATACCAAATAATATTTGCCTATTTGCTTTACCTTAATATAAACCATAATTTATGTCTAAATTTTCTAACCGGATCGCACGTAGCGAAATTTGTGTACAATTTTCATTTCAGTTATACATTTCCATCTTAATATTTTATTTTCCTCTCTCTGTTTGGTGCTTACCTTTCTTATTCTTGGCATATTTATTCTTTTTTTTTCCTTTTGCTAAAGAAAAATCACAGTCGTCAGAAGTCAATTTTTCACAAAACATAAAAAAAAAAAAAAATATTATAATACAGCAATTCAGGAATGCGAATTGGAAAATAAAAAAAAAAAATTGGGGGGGATTTAACGTGGAAAAGTAAGAAAAAAGAGGCGAGAAAACATTGAAACGATGAATGTAAAATAATGTGAAAATGTTTTCTTCAACATGATCTAAATGTAACCGAAAATATACAGTTGAATGAATATGTTGAAATGATTCAGTGTACGACATATGTACAATCGTACTTGTATTCATATATGCTGCATAGGTAAATCGTTATTATGTGGTGTGAAAATTTTACCTATACGGTTTACCATTAGGTTGATTGTATATATTATTTTATATGACGTACTATTTGCCTTAGCACACTAGAATATCTTACGTTGAGAAGATAGATGAATGGCAATGAAAGAAAAATAGATGGTAAAATTTGAACGAACTCCACCCGTTAAGATGATGGCAACCAAAAAAAAAAGCGAAAAAAAAGAAGGAAAATAAATGCGTTATTGGTGTTCATTGTAGCTAAAGAAATTGTATGGGAATCTTATGAAATGGGAGATGTGTAACAGTTCGCCTATGCTAGATGATAGCGTGGAAGGTATGACTAGGTCATGTCATATTTGCAATTGTAATTTTATGTTTCACATATGTTCTATCATTTTGTTCACCACCCCAATATAAGATACACAAACACAATGAGTTTTCTTGGTTGAATCTTTTGGTTAACGTAAAGTTTTATATATTTTTCTTTTTTTTTTTTATATTTAGTCTGAATTCATGATAACAGTAAAGAAGAATCCATGTATCTTGACTTTTGTGGCAATAACATTTTGGTGGAAATCATAAACCATAGAAAATTCAATGTAAATATGTCTGCAGTTTATCTAGCAACCACCAAGGATACTAAAACAGATACAAAAGCAATGGTAGTGAACTAGTAAATTATTTTCATTCGAATTCATTTGAAATTTTTCTTTCTACAAGTCGTGTGTATGTGTGTATGTTCACAATACGTAATAGCAATAATTTCAACATTGTGAAATAATTTATGATTATTACATTAATTTGGAATGCACGTTATGCAAAATGGAGTCATTCTTTTTTGTCTCTTGCTGTTTTGCAATGACTTTGTGTATCATTTCATCTTTTTGTTTGAACGGGTGTTGTTGCTCTCTTTATTTTTCTTTAACAAACATATGAAGTAAAAAGCAAAATATAAAACGAATGAAATATTTTCAGTTGAATTTGGAATTGAAAAGTTTTTTTTTAAGTAATTCAACTGAATATGTAACTAGAAATGTATGTTTAGTACATTTAAAATAATAAGAACTTGTTATTCACAAACATCTTGTATACCTTTCATGTTTCTTATTTCTGTTATTTTCGGTAATAGATAAAGAAAATTGTATTACGAAGACAACAAATAAAATGAATAAACAAAAAAGTGCCGCTAACTGTATGAAGCAAATAAAATGAAATTACCAAAAATAAAGAAAATTGAATAGGAACTGGTTTATTGGAACAGAAACACCAAAAGACAACATTATGGTGTTATGGGAAACTTGAAATGGAAACATGATAATAAATTTTAAATTCTCTCAAGTATTTTCGCCCATCTCTCGTTATAATAAGATGAATTGAATTGAACCAATGTTTTACAATCTGTGCAATCGTTTTTAAAATAATGACCCTACTGTTTTTGTTGTTAATGCAGAGCATCAATTTCAATTTCGTTGGTACACTAATCAGTGGCACCCCCTTATCGTCTAACCAAAATGAGAGTATTATTGCTGTCTCATTTTCATTTTCTGTGTTTTTTCTTTCCTTTCAGTTTGCCCTTAAATGAATTTCTCGTTGGGGTACATAATGTCAAGAAATTCGTGAAAAATGTATATGTGTGGTATGGAAAGAAAAACTTGTTCATAAAAAAAAAAAAATAAAACACAAACAGAAAAATACTAAACTTAGGCAAAAAATAACGATGAAGGCAAGACAGTATAACACTTAAAGAAAAATAACATGAAGAAGCAACAAAATAAAGAGAAAAAAAAAAACTGAAAAGAAAATTGAGACAGAAAAAATAAGAGGAAAGAAACTTAAAGTAAACCAAGTCATTAAAGTTCCCCGGCTGGTTTCCAAGTATAACATCCTTGCGTGCATTTTAACAAATCCCATGTTTTGTTCTTTCTACCAAAAGGAATGAAAAGTACAAAAGCAAAAAAAAAAATCCGACCTCTTCCTATCCAATGATCGTTCGGACTTACAAATATAAATTTTTCTTTTCTTTCTCTTGATTTTACGGATTCCTCAGATTCGCTTTTCTTTCTCATAAACATTCCTTCTGTTTCATCTCACTGTATGTTATTCTTTCCTACTTGCCAAATGGTTGTTATTGCCATTGAAGCGTACAAGTTTTTCCGTATTTCTTTTTCCTTCTTCCATTATGTCTATCGATACCGGCTGGAGACATTCACTTCACTATTAGATAAGTTCACGGACTCTTATTATATGCGTTTGCTTCTGTATTTTTCACATTTGTTTCTGTTTCATCCCTTGTTGCCTTTTTTTTTTGGTTTAGACACCCAATGAAAAGGAAATAGAGAAGAGGAAAATGTTGGAATGAAAAAAAAAATAAAGAAAAGAAAATAATACTAAAAGTGTTATAAAACAAAAAGGACATTCTTGACTTGTATTAGTTTTTATCAAGATAGCAAAGAATGGTTTTGATAAAACTTTTTATTGTTGTGTTATTTTCTATTAACGATCAGTTGAAATGAACTGAGAAAGGCGTACATTGAATGTTTATGTAATATAAAAAAGAAAATAAAATAAAATAAAACAATATTGTAAAGCACTAGGAGTATAGTGGTGGATAGATGGTACCAATAGAAAAGAAAATAAGGAATTTATATCATGATGGAACCCATTAGAGATTGCACTGCAACATTCTTGAAAATCAAATTGGATATTGTGCGTGAATGGACCGAAAAACCCCGAATAGGGAAATACTTAAAAAAAATTAGTCTTAAGTGGAGCCTAAACTTTCAATCCACAAAATCATTAAGACTGCCGTTTTTTCCTTCCTACTTTGTTAATATTCTGTCCTATTGATGTTAAAGAAACCGCTGCAATGACACAGTGATAGAATATAAAGTAATGTGAGATGAAAAACTTTTCGTTTTTATTCTTCATCGAATTGTAGAACGTGTTTCATCGAATGCTATCCGTGTTTTTGTTAACCGTTTACTGTTTATTCGCCTGTGGCTCCTCTTTAGCTGTCTAATTCAATTAGATTGCATTAAATTGATTTTTATATTTTTTTTTTATTTGTCCTTGTATTAACCCCTTGAATTTTCTATATGAAACAATATGCTGTTGGCACGAGAATAGAAATAAACTGCTGGTTGGCATTCAACCAGAATTAAAAAAAAAATGGCATGAGTATGACTGAGAATAAAATCAAAATACTGGGAAATGGATCCCCAACTCATTTTTACTCAAAAGCATCCGAGATAGAAAATGGAAAAATGATAGAAAGGAAATCAGTATATTTTTCAAACAAGATAAACAATTCATAATGTGTAATTTATCTAGCTCGTTAGTGATGATGGTTAAACAGGCACATATTCATTTTGTAATGAGACACTCTTTCTACCCCATTATAATCCACTGTTTCATACATATTTGTCGTTCTATTCATGTAGTTCATTTTTTTTTTCTTTTCTGATTGTATATTTTGGTTTTTTTACACCAATCCGAGGGTGTGTTTAAACTGTTATGATGGAATCAGAAGAGATTAAAATGAAATCATCTCATCCTATTCTCAATTATTTAAACGGGTTTTTGTGGTATTGAATCTAGGCGAAAAATAGAGAAAGAAAATAAGAATTATGTGATATGAAGAACTCATTGAAAATGATCGTCAAGTGTCTTCGTGACTCAGTATGTTTATATAGCTGAATCATATATAGACATTTAATTAAATTTATAGATACTTAAATGTAATAATTTCATTTATTTCTCGTATCGTTTAAAATTTGTTGTGGTGATGAGTTTATTTTTTTTTTTTAATTCTACTTTAACTGAAATTTCGAATAAAATTTTGTGAAAATTAAGTGAAAAGAACCACGGAACATTCATATAAAATCTAAGAACATAGAAATAGAAGAAAAAGTTTCATTTCCTTGGTGTTATAAAATAAACAATAGAATATAAACGAAGTGAAGAGTAAAATCTGTTCATTTTAAATGGAAAATAACAAACACATATACACACCCACAATAGAAGATGGTAAGAACCACCGTAAGACATTTTGGCTCTTAATAAACAGAATTTATTTTATACTCCTTAACTGGTCCTTATCCTTGAGTATGAGCATGGAAACGTTTCGTATTCATGTTAACACCCAAGATTAGTTTTTACCTCTCACTGTATCAAATTGATGGATATAATAATTCTAATTGTATCTATTTTAATAGAATTTATTATGTTTTCGGTTTTAAAATGTTGAATACGAAACAATCACGTTGTTCGTTGGTTTCTATCAATTCAAGAATGGGTATGAGTTTTCGACTAGGAATTTTGTTTTTTTTTTTTCTTGTTTTCTTTCGAATGAAATTTCACTTTTTTGCCGTGAAAATTCTGTATCTGTTATCCTATGGGTTAACAGTGAACTGTAACAATAATCGTAGACAATACGAATTGTAGTTTGAATTGAATATTATGACGGTGACATACAATTCTAAAAATGGGTAACAAAATGTAATTATTTTATCAGTATTATACGATATACAATCAGCCACCATGAAAACGAGTCATTTCTTATGTTTTAATATTAAACGATCGTAAACGAGAATGAGAATTGGTTATATACAGTTGGTATGAAAACTTTGTTATTACACCTGTATACATTCACATTGATTGTAGAATAAAACACCGAGAAGAATGGGAATCAATTTCATTTTACTAGAAAATTTATTTCGTTGTTTTTTCCATTCCGCACTCATCTTCTTTTAGTTATTCATCTAGTTTCTATTGAATTGCCAATCATTTATAGTGTGAATTTCATCCAATGGATCCATACGATGAGACCATAATTCCACAATGTTACCATTTCCTTAAGTTGAGATTGAGAAAGTGTAACATCGTACCATCAAAACCGCATACATTAAGAAAATTTTTGATCAATTTCATTATTACTTTTAAATATTCGTTTAAGAAAAACTTAGATTCTTAGTATGGTAACACCTTAAGAATCTGTGTTGGTACCATATGACGTACAATGGTGTCGGTGTACAAAAGAAAAGGCCATGTGTGCCATCATACTGATTTGTTACCCACATAGTGGAGTAAAAGAGACAATGGGAACGATTTGACTGACTCAGATGAAAATAAATTACTTCGATTTTTAGATTTAACTTTGAAAAGCTTTCGTTATTATGAGATTCTCATTCCGTCTGAAAGATTTTGTTTCACATTGGATATCGTATTTTACTGTACTCGTGCTATATCCTACACTTACATTAGATGAGTTTTACTTGGATCAACCACCTCCAATTTCTAACATTAAATGTAAAATGTGTGTGTGTGATTCTAATAAATATATTGTGTCACCACCAGTGAATTTCTTTTTTATTTTGTTTTCTAGTTCAAGTGTTTTAGCTCACATGGTAAGGTGGCTGGGCCAGACAAAGATATAATACCACTTTCATACCTGTACAATCAAACTGAAACATTTACCCAAAAGTAATTTCTATCTATTTCTCTCCCTTTTTCAATTGATAGTGCTGATGAACTCCCTATATTCCGTATACCTTCTACGGTACAACATAAGGGCTACATTTATAGTGGATATACCAAAAAACCACCCAATTCAATCATTCTGCATAGTCACATCTGGTTACTATCCATATTCTTATGGTAATACATAATGTAGTGTCGTTTCACGTATGGAACATATCAATTTGTCTACGCACCGTCAATTGAAAATGATTTATAATGGAATTAAATTAATTTTCTTTAACCAATGGCAGTTAAACATTGGCTATAGAAATCATTAAACCAATTCAAATTGATTTCACTAATTTCATATATTCTTTGGTATATTTGAATTAGAGTGGGTGGAGGATTTGACTTTATGGTTAATATCAGACCAAACAAAAATTTTTGGTTTCCAATTCAATGAATTTCCTTTCTCAATCGGTACAGATGAATGTATACACGGTAAATCGTTACTGGCATTTAAATATCTATCACCTTGGGGGGATCTATAGACGCTCTGGAGACCAAACAACCAGTGGGCCCACGTTATTCCATCAGCCATAAAACATACTGTACCACTTCTATTTATACTTCAATGGTCATAAGTACCAAGGAAATAAAAAGTGAAGCACAGAGATTCACATCATTAATTGAATTTGAACATATTGTAATTATATTTATGTGTTATACATATTTTATATTTCCATGTTGTATGCAACAAAACAAAACGATTATGTGAAACCATCATAACTGAATCAGTTAAATTTCTCTTACTGGGGTACAATGTAAATAATAAATTATGTGCAGAAAAGCTTCAACAGAAAAAAAAAATGAAAACAAAATAACATGGAGAGAATATAACAAGAGAACATTTTTATGTGTACACAGCAATTTGGATATTAAAACTGATTATATCTGGGTGAAATGTTAACAGACTCCCCAAAAAAAAAATGTTTTTTTTTAACATTTTTCTTTGTTGCGTGTATCATCAATGGATAGCAGTGCTATTTTGTATGGTGGAGACTATAAGAGACAATGGCCGTTGGTTGATTTTTATGAGAGAAACGCATGTTTCCAGCTAAAAGAGATGAGCCAAAAAACAGAAAAAAAAAGAAAATAAATAAAAAATGAAACTGGACGATTTCTAACCCATGAATGCCAAAGAGATTTAAAATGTTGTGTTCTCTTTGGCTTCAAGTAATAAACGATGCTGTGCGTTAATCCTTTGGGGCACCACTCATGACGAGGAAAAATGGTAATAAAAAGTTTATTTGCCGATTTCATAGAGGAACAATTATTTAAATTACTGTTGACATTTCCGCTATTATCCAGGGAGACTCTGACGAAAAGAAATGAAGATCAACGGACAACAACAACAACAAGAAAAAAAAAATTACCCAAACCTGGAAAATACCTCCTGATATGTAAAAACCATTATTTTTTTTTAGTGACATGGTCGATGCTGTCCTATTATATGACAGCAACGTTTTACTTTCGGTTTTCGTTCATTTTCATTTCATTTTTTTTTTTTACTTTTCTTTTGTACACAAAGCTTTAATAATACGATGGAAATGGAAATAAAACATACAAATCCTGTTTCAATTCTGTTATCCACCCGCCACACAGAGTTCTAATCTATTTTGTGTGTGTACGCCTTCAGAGCGTTTTTATTTTTCATATCTCTGTATTCTGGAGGAGGTGGTAGTGTATACAGCTGAGCACATTGCTCCTTGGGCTGGTTGTTTGTTGCGTTGTCTCTCCTGTGTAAACCAAAGTTGAATGTTTTTTTAACAACCAATTCGATGAAGAAAAGGTTACAATATGTATTATCTCATACCTTTATTAGAGGACATGGTGATTGTGTGAGTGTTTTTCTTTTTTTTTTTTTGCTTCCTACTTTTGGTGTTCATCGTTTTTTACTTTCTTTTTCTGATGAACACTTTTACCAAAGAACCGAAGCCTGAGAGATAGATGAAAGCACTGTTTGTATACCAAATCCCACAGTTTAAGATTGAATCGTTTAGCGGATTACAGGGAATTGAATATAAAATGTAAAATAATATAATTCATATTATGAAGGTTTGAATTTACTTTACACAACGATGTGTTTGGGTGGTTGCTGTATACGAGTATGTGTACCACCACTTAATACGTATGATGGCGGCACTGTGACCGAGTTAAAAAAAAAAGTGAATCTCATGTCTTTATTCTTTTTTTTACTGTTAATTTTTAAAGTTCTAACCAGACTACCAACTTGGATTGGGAAAGTAGATGAAGTATACAGTGAATATTTCAAAGATCTTAGATAGAACAGATAATCTTTTACGTATTTATTTAACATATGTGAAAATTAAATTACCATTAAGCAGGTTTGTCATGAAACATAATTAAAATAATACGGTTACATAAGTTTTTATGCGTACCTAAAGTACATATTTATCACCATCATGAATTTAATGTTATTAGATGTTTTGTGAATAATGAAATTTATATAAAATGCATACAGTTTGGGTATGGTGGTTGACTGGCTGAGAATAAAAAAAAAATTTATGGTTTTAATATTTAAAATCGTATTCTCAATTTAGATGGCTTTAAAGTAATCCATATCGTTATCGTTTGCCAGTAACGTAAGAAAAATAAGAGATATCCTGACATTTACCATGTTTGGCAATGGAAGCCAACTTTACCACGAAGAAAAACGAAAAATGTTAGATATTCAGAAGTAAATAGAATAAAAATCTATGGAATATGGAAATGCTTTCTTTCCGACCTTATTTGATGTAATCTTGATGGTCTGTTCAATGATTTATTGAATTCGTTAACACTATTTCATTCCAACCACCACCCCCACTTCATTTTTATGTTACACTACGGTATCCTTTTATTCCACTTAATGCTGGAGCAAATGAAAGAAAAAAACCCATTGGCGATTGTCAAGTAGCGAATGAAAAAATGTGTTGGCTTCCTAGTTGAATTGACAGAGATCATCTTGATCAAGTTAACTCTCTGGTATTAAGACTCCAACACCCTTGGGTGACCACTAACACTCTTTCATATTTCTCCTCGATGGTTTTTCTCTTCATCATCTTGATGTCCTTAGTAACCTCCGTTTGGATGTTTTTTTTTTCCTTTTTGTTTCTAGCAACTGAATCACTTCAAACAAAAAATGAACAGCAGCAACAAAACTAGTCACACTTGTTAGAATTAATGTGTGCAATATGTTGAAAGTTTTTTTCTCTCCCCACTTGCCATTACTTCAAAGAGAAAAAAAAAACCGGACATCATACACTGAACAAAGTGATAGACTATTGGAACAAATTTTCCTTTTTGCTATTCGACAATTTACTTCATATATCGTGGGACCCCAGTAGTACATAAATATTCCAACATGAAACCGTATCGGTGGAATTTGTATGGACGAGTATTGTTCTTTTGCGGATGTTTTTGAATGATTTATGCGGGTGGGAAAATACAAAAAAAAAGAAGAAAATATTGTATACAACTCTTCACTCTCTGTCTCTATGTTATGTTACCCTAATAACCGCTTTACTGGTTACCGCTGATGAACTTCCCCATATTCTCATGACGGGGGCCACACACTTTAAGTATCATTTCAACTTGTTGTCATTGTTGGTTGTATGCGGCCAGGGTGATTTAGTTTTCATATGAAAATCGGTTATACTATGTGATAACAACACCGTTTCCATCACCACCCCCAAATTCATCCATCTGCCATAACAGACCAAACCAATGTGGATATAATGTTTTAGAATTGTACACTGTTTATGTCATTTGAATTGGTTTTGCTGTATGTTTTATTTTATTTTCGAGAGAAAACGCTCAAAGACATTGTCTGTATACGGTGACCCACTTGAATACAACTAAAGCACTTCTTCTCTAAAGTACAATATTCTCTGTATTTAGGCAACATAATCGTCTACTACAATCCAATGGGCACTATCATTAGACGCCCGACATTATTTTACCATTCTGAATATTTTTGGCAATTTATGGATGATGTGATAGAACCGTTGATATTCGTTTAGTGGGCTTCCAAATCTTAACAGATTTTGACATCCATTGCATATTGATGCTAGGCAAACTGAACATGTTGTTCAACAGAAATGAAAAGGCATCTGTTTCAAATCCAATATGACGCAACCGTTGGGACCCAGATGAAAATCTTCAACTAAAAAAAAAATTCTAGAACCTTTAAGAATATTGAAGAGATTTTCCATTGCTGTGACTCAAGAATCATCTATTGAGATTCCATTATAGGATTCAGTGGTACCTTTATCAGTTGTTATAAAGACACTCTATCATTGAAAATGTAATAATTCTTTCATCAGTTTGCTACTTTATCAACAGCCATTTTCATTTGGGGATTTAGTTTATGTTCAACACTTCGAATTATGGACTACATCATTATTTTATTGACACTTATGTTCAATAAGCAAAACGAAAGAAATTATATTCAATCCAAATGCTTGCAAGGATCCCAAATAATATGATATACCGAATTTAGTGAATCAAATCAATAAATGATTGAATATAAATTTTCATTTAATACCAATAGAGAGAGAGTTTATGTTTTTGGAAATTTGGAAAATGTTTTTGGGATAAATATCTTCATTGATTCAGTTGGGAATAGATTATTTATTACATGTAAGTCTTAACAATGGTCGATTGATATTTGTAAATCAATTCAATTAATTATCATCATGACAAACATAACTGTGATGTGATCCCTTGAATAAAAACAATAAGAATATTTGGTCATATCAGAAAATTTATGGTTAATGAAAACTGGTGTTCAACTACTATTAAATTGACTTGTAAATATTGCTGGTCATTTATGTTGATGTTCGTAAATCCCAAAAAAAAAAAAAATTAAAACTGGAAGTGAACCATCCGAGCCAGTTGAGTTCAACAGAAGATAACATTGGATTATGAATACTCAATACGTGTGACTCATCCCATCATTCATTTTTATTGGTCACCCAGTTTTTTTTTCCTGTTTGCTATGAGGCAGTATCATTCTATTATATTGAAAAATTAAAATTAATGCTGTGAATTACCTATCGCTTTTATGTGGTTTTTGATATTGTCCATCCCTCTGTCATTGACCGCAAAGCAAAAAAAAAAAAACTGGCAGTGGAACTTTGTGGACCAGATAAATTGTTGAGCAACCAATGAATTCTAAATGCCACTTTTTGAAATCGGTCAACTGGTACACCCATGAATGTTGTCTGGCATCTCATGCTTTTCAATAAAAATGATTATGCTCATCTTGTAGCATAAAACAGTCAGTGATATGGGTTCATTTTGTGTGAAAATTCACTGTTAGCTTCCTCTCATATTTTTACATCCGTTGAATTTTGATTTTTCATTCTTATTCATTACATAAATTATTTGATTTTTCGAAATAAAGAGATGGTCGATTTTAAATACTTTATGTTGTGTGTAAAATTTAACAGCACTTGTATATTATTATTTCTATTGCTAAAGAATTCTTAGAAAAGAAAAGCTTATTCTCTCAACTCCAAACGCATGTGAAAAACTTTTTCCAAACCATGTTAAATAAAATGAAAAAAAAAAAAAATGAGAAACCGAAAGGAAAAGTGATCCACCGTTACCATTTTGGCAGACAGCAGAGGAATTGAAGTAAAAAATATGTGTGAATGAAGGAAATCCTTACGTGCAAATTCTGTTTACATAAATTTCATTAGATCACTTTGCAACATACACACTCGGAAGAATGGAATTTTTGTTTCCCAACTGGTTGGGGTCGCATCTAAAAAATAATGAAAAAAAAAAAAAAACGAAATAATACCTCAATATGGTCCCATTTGAATGAAGGGCATATAAAACTGTTAAAAATAAAGTGCGGGTGTAGGGATGACGAAAGCAGAATGGAATACAAAAAAGTAAAATGCCAGAAAATTTGTTGTTTCGAAAAGCTGATGAGATTGTTTCGATGAATCCAGTATTAATCTCTGCCTTTTCTGTTGAGCCTGTTTTGGGTACAGCACACAGATATTTTCATGTGTTAACTGTTTGTGACTTTCCGGTCTTTCGGTGTTGGCTACACCGTCAATCGTTTTGGAGAAAAATTGTTTTCAATGGATACTTTTGTGGAGAGAACGAATGATTACGGGAACAACAATTTTTAGGAACCAATGAGATCCTCACTTGCGGCTGTATTTTTAGGACATTGATTTCCATTGGTGAGCTACCCTTCGTTATCGTTCAATTTTCAAAAAAGCGTCGATTATGATTGATATGAGCCACCCGAAACCTAGAGGCCAATTTTAATTATTTCCTTTTTATTGATAATATGATTGATTTTCCTTTTCCGCAGCTATTGGTTACTATTCTTCAATATTAATAATAGAAAAAGAGAAATTGTTAGATATTGCTTTTTCTACGAAATTATATTTTCCGTTCAATAACAATTTATCAAATATCGTTCTCTTTTATCCATTGCTCTTCTCTTACTTAAAGTCCTTTATAGCGATTTTGTTGTATTTTTTATTTTACATCCCTCTTGATCGACCATTTCCAATAAACGTTTTCTTATGGGACAATCGACATGAATTATAAATCTGTTATTAAAAACGATTTTTTATCAAGAGGGGTAGTATACGCTAAGTAACAAAACAAATGGTAAAAATACAGTCCAGATGAGTCGGATTTAGAGAGATTCATAGAAGAAAAAAAAACAGAAACGATTTTCTTTTTCGGTCGGATGTGTATAACATGCAAATTAAACTGAAAAAATTGTTTTTTATTTTGTTGGCATTCAAGTACGTAATTTAACTGTTTTTCGTCTATTATTTTTATTTTATTTTTCTTATAGTCATGGCATTTAGCCCTTGATGACCATTATGACTTGGTTTTTTCCTTTATTTTCATTTGGTCTTTAATATTATTTCTTATGTTGTTCTTATTTTATATTTTATGGTAAGCGACCTTAGTTCATGAAAATTATACCGATCAAGTACATTGAATTATTGTGTTTATGCCCTCTATTATATTTTATTTGTTATGTTGTATGTTGTTATTCATTTTTCCTTTAATTCAAGTACACTTAGCTTATGGAAACGTGAAATAAAATGGAAAAAATAAACTAAAGTACAGAGAAAACATAATGTAAAAGTAAAATTGGTATTTGATCATTCTGAAATTTATGCCAAATTAAATTTTTTTTTTCTCTGGTCGTAGCTTTTCCATGGAAAATGGCACCAAGTTATGCCAATATGTTTTCATTGTACCTTAAGCATAATGGGGATCGTATCATACAGTATACGCAATTATTTTTATTTTCACCAAACAAAAATAGGCATAAGAGTACGGAATCAAACGTTAAAGAAAATGATAAAGAGCACACGCAGTGAAACTAAATTGTAGTATGAGTGAGACCCATACAAAATTGTGGTGGTCTATAAAGTATTACAGCATAGATTATTAAGTTGAGCATTTGTTAAATCATCATTTTTGTATCGTTTCCATATACTCCCAGTTGGAATAGAAAGCATAGAACAAAATTATATGAAGTAACTTAGGGGAGACCGTAACTTTTCTCGTCTCAAAGCCGCCCCAAGTCAATTTTTGGTACGGAACCCAAAGAAAAAAAAAATTATGTGTGTGCTTGGTTACATAAAAATAATATTATTTGTGTGTTCAATTGAAGCTAATAAAATATATGAAAAGTACACGGTGTTATGGTGAATTGATAGAACGACTCTATTATGTTTCAATACAATCACCACCCTCATTCAGTGTGTATCCACTTGTATATTAAAAGTGTTCTATAAGGGCCAAACCGATGGTGGTAAAAAACAGGACAAAACAGTGTACCAGTACGATGAAATGTCGACATCCTAAAATTATATTTAACTTCTTTTCTTTTTCTTTTTTTGGTTCCATCGTTGGATAATAATAACAATATTTGTATGTGGTTCCCAATGAAAAAAAAAAGCTCCGCTATCCCATCATCAGAAGATGTTGTTTAGTTACTTTCAGTTTTATTTTTGTATTAAATGTTACCAATGTTTCGTACTATAACTCCTGTCGTTAGATCAATCTACCATTCCGTTATCGAATACAATGTACAGGCTCAAACGATACATCTTATCAAGAAAAGAAATTGTTAAACTAAAAGAGCTGCTAAAAAAGAAAATGAATTGTTGAATGAAATACACAAAATTCTTTATTTTCTATTATTTCCTTTTGTAGGTTACAATTTTCCTTGGACTTTCATACAATTCAATGTATTTTCTCAGGTTCAGTATTTTTTTTTTGTTGTGTGTGAATATTATTTCTTTGTTATCCCATTGGTAAATAGACCATCAATAAAAAACATACACACAGTGAACAATTTTCCTTAACCAATAACAATATTTTCCCATTGTGGATATAAAATCATTTAATGTTATTTCTGTTATCAAATGCTTTGGCATCTTTGACTTTCTATTTTCTTCCATCTTGGTCGGTTTATTGTGGTATATTATATTTGAACAATTCCAAATGTAAAATAAATAAGTGATCAGATGAAAATTTTGGAAAAATATTGTAGAATACCGAGTAATAATATCAAAAATTGTATAGGACTAAAAAAAAAAGTTAATGCTCACTCGTCAAATGATGGAAAAAAAAAGAGAAACAACCAAAAAAAAAAAAAATAAATAAAATACTTTCTTAAATATTATACTTTCTTTTCTGTTTTTCACTGTGTGTGATCTAACAACAAGTAAACATTGATGGAAAATACGCGAATAGGATATACCGAAAAAAAAAATGAAATTTTATTGGAATGAGACATTGGAACGAAAAGAAAATGTTAAAAATGTACGAAATGTTTATAATTCATAAAAAAAAATATGAAAAGCAAAGAAATATTCTTCTAATAAAATGTGTGTGTGTGTGTGTGTGTACAAGAAGGAAAATGTTAAAAGAAAAACTGTTATGCGATACTGTCGTTTGCCAATTTAGCAATGGATTTGTATGAAATGGTCCACCATAATACTCATCCCTCTTATCATATCAGATATGACTGTCGTCTCCACATTAAGATAAGATGTGTATACTCCGAATTAAAATTATTAAGTTTCGTTATATTTCTTTTTTTTTTCTCTCCTCTTTGTTGTTTCGGGTACTTTACTTCTTCTAGTAATTTTCTTTTTCTTTCTCTCTCTCCCATGATTTCTGTTATTTCGATTGCAAAGAGTGTCCCTTTGTGTGTTAACCGTAATAACTCTGTGAGGGATAAAGTTAAGAAAAAAAAAATATCTAAATACTGGAAATATAAGATGTCATCTGCTGTAGTGTGATGGGATACTTTTGATTTTAAGTCGTGTGTTTTTTATCCGGAGGGCATGACGACCATACTTCGTTCAGTTATTTGGTTGGATTTGAATTTCGAATAAAAAAAAATAATAAAACACAAAGTTAAAGATGAGAATGTAACTCAAACAACCGAAATAGTTATTAGATTCAAAATGAAACCATCTCATCATCTCCAGTTGAATACAGAGAAATATGCATTGTAACCGACAGACATTATGAAACATAAGATCATTGGTGAGAAAATATTCTTTTATTTTAATGTTCATGTACCGAATTATGAGATTCTGTAATTGTGACAGTGAAATCATATCATATTTCATTTCTCATTTCCACTGTGTAAACGCGTACCCAAAAAAATTCACTGACATTAATATAGTTAATAAGAATTTCCTCACTGGTTTATCATCGTTAATGTTGAATGAGACAACATAACCAATGTCCCAACGTAATACAGCAGAAACCCCATAAACGAAAATTATTAAAGTCACATTGTCATTTTTCTACCGTTAGATTCGTATTTTCTTCGTTTACTTTTTATTTTCGAAAAATGCAAAGAATAATCTTATTATGCCAAAACGAATCTATAACAATGAGTTTGAAGACACTGTTCTGCCAACGGATCGAATGAACACAAAATGGAATCACAGGAAAAACGCAAACAAAAAGGAAAACACACACAAAATACACAAAATAAATAAGGAACACACGGACGAGATTGAAATCGTTCACATTAAAAAAAAAAGGTGCATACGCAAATAGACCCCACCATTCCAATATATATTTCCCACCATCTGTGCAAAGTGCGAAAGCAATTTCATCATCCACATGAATCTGAATATCTGGTGAACAGGATATTAAAGAGAAGATGAAAAAATAAATAAAGAAGAATATTGTAACGTGACATCGGAAGGATAAACGAAGATTAAATTTTTAATTTCATACGCATCACATACGGATTTGTATGCATCTCTATGGCACCCAGTAGAATAAGACCAAACACCCAATTCAGCTAAGTAAAAATAGCAAGGAGTAAAAACGAAACACAGTAGCATTATAGAGAAACCAGGATTCTTCGAATACCAAGCAATGAATCTTCTAAATGAGGATAACTTTTTGGAAAGTTATTTTTTCCTTTGCGTTCGAATAGGTTTCGTTACTAAAAATGAAATGCAAAAAAAAAAAATAAAAAAATAAAGAAAGAAAATATGAAATTTTCTAAGAATAAAATATTGTAAGAAGGTACCAGTTTTCCAAACATGGAATTCGATGAATTGTAATTTTGGCTACATAATAATCTGAATATATGCGTGAGATAATAAAAATGTCATAACACATATCAGCGTAATGTGTTTTCATATTAGAACCACTTCTTCATCACTGGATAAAAATGAACAGAAAGGAAAAATGAAATGGTTTCTCATCTGACGTTTATTTCATTTACTTCGTTTCTCTTTTTTTTCTTTCAACTCATCCAGTAGATTTCTAACAATTTTTTCGTTCGAGGAAAAAGCGAAAAAAATTAAATGTAATTCCTTTCTTTTCCATATTTTTTATTCTATTCTGTTGTTACGATCATTTTTAATTTCCTTCTGATGGGTACGGTTACGAACAAATTTCGAAAAGCGTTTTTAAGCTCGACAAGTTTTATAGTTCCCGTGAGACGAAACGAATGGAAATCCATTTATCCAGTTTGTACATTACATACGTACATCATTTTCCATTTTTTTTTTTTTAACTCCCGACACTCATTTTTCTTTGGTATGAAGAGACAAATATTCTGAACCATAAAAATAAATAACATAACGACAAACGACCATAATCTGATCAACATTACCGCCACATAATTTTATTTCACTTTTAATAATTATCATTCATATTTTATGACATTAAATGAATTTAGAAAAGTGCCATTTGGAAACGATGGTTTATATGTGTAACAGACAATAACGGCAAAGAGAGCACAAAAAATTAAATGATAAAAAACCAACTTGAGTCACTTAGCATGAATACCGTTTAAGTGAGTCGTCGTATTGGGAAGGAAAATCTCAGAAATTTTCTTTTTAAATGACAATGCAGTTAGTGGTTAATGCATGTGTAAATGGAGTACATAAGTATCCAGACATTATTTCATTCTTTGAGTGTTACACAATTGATCGAAATATTTATTATTGTTTACCAACTTGAATAACTTTTTTCCTGACATTTATTTAATTTTCTTTTTAATAGTTTTTCCTTTCACTTCATGGCAAAGTAGATAATGTGACAGGCAAAATGCGTTTCAATTGGAAAATGTAAATCTTCTATTTTATTTCTATAAGATCAAATGAGGTGCGGTATGGGACGCATGTAAAGTGCACATTACTACAACGATGAGCAAAGAAAATTATGCGTACGTTAAGATGGGAAAATTGAAATAAAAAAAAAAGAAAAATGAAGAAATGAAACCTTTGTCATTGTTGAATTTTTTATAATCTTATTCTTTCTGAAGGCACCACGTCTCCACTTATCAATTATGGAACAAAGGAAAAGCTGATATTCTTTTCTGTGTTTTTTTTACTTGTGCCGTTTTGTTATTTTCTTTTTTTTTTTTTGCTTTTATTCAACAGACATGAATATACGGTATCTATTTATCGTTCAGTGTATGTTATTCTCCAATGGCATAACAATTGTGTCTAAGGGATTTTTGTTTTCTTGATTTGGTACGTTGTCTTGGCTGTTATTATTCTCATTACGCTGAACGCCAATCTCATTCGGTTGAATAGATTTTTCTACACAGTGTATGTAATCAATTAGGGAATAGGTACCATTAAATTAACCAAAACAAAAAAAAAATAAAAATAAAAAACTCCAAACCGAAAGAAATACCTGTAATAGACAGGCGAACACAGTAACGGCTTTGCTTACATATATTTACCGTATCCCAATAGTATTCAACATCAGAAGTTGAACAACAAACCGAATAACATTTCTAATGGAGTGGATACATAACATATACACTGGGTACTTGGTACATTCACTTGGAATATCACTCAGAATGTGGGGTATTTACCTCTTAAACATAAACAGCTATTCCTAATTCTATCAGTCATTAGATAGACACCAGAGAATATTTAAATAAATATTATGCTAAATGATTTATGTATCTAGAACATATTAATTCATTTCCCAATGACTGTTATGTTCGTAGTTGAGTCACACTGACTGTATGGTTGAGATGATTGTAATTGGATGAAATTCATTTGGAAAATATGAAATAAAAAAAAAATGAAAGAATGAAACAAAACACAAAATGTTGGTAAGCGTCATAATAAATTGTAATGCCACTTTGGTAAATTATGCTCAAGTTAACAAGCTGCCAACATTAAATGAAAAATTAGGCAAAATTTATCATAAATTTAAATCATGTCGAACGATATAATCATTTGATAAATTACAAAGTGGCCGACATTTATTCATTTGTGATTGCGTTAAAATTACTTGAATTCAGTCAAATCTCTAGGATTTTCAGTACCGATAAATGGGTAACCAACAATTTACCTAAAATTCAATGTTCTTATTACTTGTGGACGCACCACGCGTAAATAATGATCAAAGGAATAAAAACCGTTTTTCATATTCGTTTACGTTCACACTCTTTCTAGGCCATACCACACCATTTAGGAGAGAATGTCTCCATAATTTTGGGTGGTGGTTAGCCTCATTCGTTTTATAATAACATTCTATAATGAATATCTGATTAACAAAATATTTAAGGGAAGATAAATATGGAAAAATATTTAAGAAATTTCATAATTTTCTCCATGATGGAATACTGATTGGAGCCACACAGCAGGCAACAAAGAAAAGGGCAGAAAAATCCTGTCGAATTATAAAAAAAAATTTATCGCATCAGAACAAGAAAAAAAAATGAAGAAAAATCAACCCATTTCCATTAACCAACGAAACCAACCAACTTTTTTTTTACCTTTTCTTCCCTATCTACTTAACATTTCGAAATTCATTTCATCTTAAATATTTTGTCAGATTAAATTGGAATGTTTTATTTTACACAAAATATTCTTCTTCTCTTTAACTGGATGTAGGAAGTTTAAATTCATTCCATCATGTTTCAATCCAACTGCTTAGTAGGTATTTTATTTTTTATATCAATTCAGTGTTGGTCTATCTTTAAAAATTTTCTATTTCGATTCTCATACCATTCTTACCAGAGTTTATCTCTTGAACTAAACAAAACCAAATTACCTTTGACATGAAATCCAACCTAAAAAATGTGAAAATAAGTTTTAATATAAAAAAATAGAGAAAATATGTAACCATAATCAGTTTAAAGGTTTAACTGTCTATTCGCCTTTGGTTGCATTATCTCAAAACTGAACATAAAGAAATATAAACCTCAGCAACATGAATTGAAAATAAGGTGTACTTTATATGGGAAAAACAAAGTAGACAGAGATTTGATACAACAAAATGAAATCAGTTAAAAGGAAAAGATGAGATCCGCTAAGAAAACGTTCTCGTGGGCCTTTTAGTTATGGATAATCGTAGTACACCTAAACCATTAGAGAGAGAGATATCCTGGACGAAGAAGAATATGTTGTTTCTGTGGCATAATTGAATTACTTTTTTGGCTTCATAGCTGCCGCAATTTAGTCTTTTTTTTTCTTCTTGTACCTCCGTTGCTTTTTTTTTTGATTTTCTTCATTCATTCGTGTTTTTCCTTTTTATTCTCTATTACCATCGTCTCCACTGTATTTTTTTCTATTATGCTTTTGTGTAATTTTGACACGTAAATCACAATCGTAAAAAACGAATCTCCAGAGAACATTATATGAATGGTAGCACAACGAATTGTGTATGGCCGTTTGTGGCTGTTTCTCATTGCTGGAATTAAAATGGAGTGTGAGTCAATCCAGCATCTTCATCATATTCATGGGTACAATCATTTGGTACACATCTGAACGCACAATAAGTAATATGAATTTGTGAATTTTGCGGCAACAATTCATCGGTGTCTGTATGGTCCATAGACCGTATATATCCCTCAATGAATGACAATGGGCTGGGAACTCAATTTAGCAATACAGTATGGCAGTATGCATTACCCATTTGGCACAGGATGGCTCTCTATATTATGCTGGTCTTGATTCCGTTCCGCGTTTCATACCAGCAAACATCCCATTGGATCCAATGAATCCGTGCCAATAGTGTTCGGTATTCCTATTTCAATTCACATCTTTCAGTTAAGAAAAACACTCTAATAGCATTAAGGGTGCAAACAATAATAATGTACACGTTCTTTGCGGCAATTGCTTTCCATTTTCTAAACTTGTTTTTTATGTGAAATTGAAATACTTCACGTGGTGAAGAATAAAAATTATGTGGTGTTCAACTACGGAACGAGCAATAGAGCAAGCAAGTATGTCTATTGAGAAAAAAAAACCCATTTCGAATATATTTACTCGTCTCAGAGAATAATAAACGTTTTGGGGTATTGCACCAACCATACACATACTGGGTACAGAAAAAAAAATTATGGCAAATAAAATACGAATGGTAGAACCTACCATCAGGGTGGCCACGTCTTGGTTAAAATGATAAAAGAATGAGTGTGTGCGAATCATTTATGGGTGATCCGTTTTGGCTGTGCCACAAGCCATCCATAGTTCAGTTGCCAGTTAAACTGGATTTTGAAAGTCTCCAGGATATACGAAGGAAACACTCGATTTTGAATCTTTTTCTCTTCTTTTCATATTAATGTTGAATTTATATTTTTCTGTTTTATTTTTATTGTTCATCATATGGAAAACCTGTGATGCATAATACACTGTCAGGATATCATCAGTATACATTCAAGTACAGGAAAAATTTTATATTCAACTGAATCGAAAAGAATCGTTACCGAATACATTGTACTTAAGTGAGATGGCATTGCTAAATTGGTCGCATACCGTTTTATTCTTATATTGTCTATCAATATGAAAGCATTAGACGAAATATCACTAGAATTTCTCAACTGTCAATTCGATAAAAATAAAAATGTGAAAATAAAAAAAAAACATCGAGACAAAATAGAAATATAAAAGAATCACTAAGAAAATGGTGAAAATAATAAAAAGTAGAAGATACAGTTGAAGGAAAACAACACGACACAACGAAATGAAAAAAAAAGGATAAAGACAATGTGGAGCAAATGCAAAGAAAGGAGTGAAATGAAAAGAAAAGTAAAATGATACTTTCTGTACACTTGTACAATGAAAATGCCATAAACAATACTTTAAAGATGATATAAAGAGCACCTAGCGATTCTTTAGCAGTTCAATTTAACGTGAACATGACAAACAATGAAAGAAAAAAAAACAATAAGGAAATATTACAGTTCCTTTCCTTTCAAAAAAAAAAAAAAATAAAAGTTCTCTTTTCTCTTTATTTTGTCGATTGATTCAATTGAAACACACTCTTGTTTGTCATCTAACATTTAGGTTGATGGGGTGGCGATGTCATCAGGTGAACTCAAACAATATGGCTCAATATTCTATATCTCTTCTGTATATAATTCAACTTTGAAACAGTCGATCTAATTAAATTAGTTTCGTTTATTGCTAGTGAAAACTTTAACTTTATACTCAAAATGTTAAATCCAAATTATATTACATATTAAAATTGAACAATGAAATTTAAATCAAATGACAACATAAAATAAACTAATAAAAATAAACTTAAAACAATTGAAAGTACGGAAAAGAATAAAATTGTTAAATTACAAATATTTTATCGTATATGTTGTTATAGACATTCGGATTCATTTTGAAATAAATAAATCTTCTCTTTATTTTACCATTATTGATCGCATCCACTGGTTCCCATCATCACTAAACGAATCTAACGAAGTGTAAGCCCAGACCATGTTATATAGCGAACAAAACTAATGTGGCTGTGGGGGTGATGAAAAGAAAAAAAAACTAAACGATTTTATCTATTACCAGGAAGGAATACTAATATTTTTTCCACATTAACTTACATTAGTTCCATGGCTCTTCCAGTACTAAACGTCGTTGGGTTTACATATAGGCGTTCCACAATGCACCTAACCTGATAGACAAGAAAAAAAGAATTACATAACAACAAATATAGTATCGTTGGCCAACAGAAAAGAGGCAAATTGTTAGGAGAAAACACAGTCAAGGAAAAGGAAAAAATAGTAACAATCTTTAGTCAAACGAAGAAAATTTCTCATCAATTGTTCCAACTGTGTGTCTGTGGTATAAAACAGCCATGGTTATTCGATTCATACATAATGGATGAAGTATTCATGTGAATGTTTAGTTACAATATCCAAACCAAAAGGAAAATGATAATCTCTTATCTATAGTATTGGGACTATAAAAAGTCGTTGTATAGTTCATGGTACCACTATAAGCGTTTATATACATAGAGTATTTAAGATTTATAGCGAAAGGATACAAAAAAAAAAGAATAAATCGGTTAAATTGTGAATGGGATGATATCGTATCCAGTATCCAGAGACATAGGAAGATACCAAGTTTTATAGCATATCCCGAATGATCGCCATAGAATGTGTGAGTATAAAGATGGATCGTTGTCCACAAAATAACATCCGTAAACCAGAAATAATGGCCATTCACATAATTTACTTAAGTAGGAATGGCAATTGCTAACAACTATTTATTTTAACTTATTTCATTAATTTACCTCGCAACCGGACGCTATTGAGAATACAATTATATTGGCCTTTAAATGGCCGGCACTCAGCCAAACACAAATTTACGGTAACTAATTCACCAATAGATTATCAAAATGGTACACCACTCGGAAGATATTCTGTTTGTTTGTATGTGGCTAAATCATTTGAAAATGAAATTGATCATGAATATGAATTTGACCATGGAACCAAATAATCATGGGGAAACAGACTAAATTCAAATTCAAATTGACACAGATATTACTTACTTGAGAATTTATTGGTATTCATATCTTTTGTTCAAAATCATTTTCATTTCATGTTCGAGTTTCCATGTAAATTAAACTTTTTGTTGTTGGTGTTAACCCAACAAGAACTAAAATTAAAGACGAAATCCAAATCGGTATGTTGTCTATAAAAATCTCATGATTTTTCTTTTACTTCTGCCTGATTGAATGCGAGATTCAATATTACATGAAAGAATTCATTTTGGGTTAACTCCAATAAATCAGATAATTCAATTCCCGTTCACCGTTTAACTGATAGATTCAATAGATTCTATTTCGACTGAATGGGCTTCGGCTGTTTGTTACTGAATGCTAAAATCATTTGGAAGTGATGGATAAGTGTTTTTACTTTACTTTCTTTTACTTTCCCCATACGACCGAAATGGGATAAAACAAAAATATTGAATGTGTGTTTGCTTCTTTTTATTTTTGATCCGTTAAAGGAAATTTTTCTGTTTTTTTTGTCTTGTATTTTTGGCCATTTGAAGGCCAGTCAAAATCGAAAATAGAAATGGTCATTCTGTTGATAACATTTTTTTTTTTTTTTTTTAGTTGCTCCTAAAATGAACTGAATGATATAACGAATCACAGTGAATCCTCAGAAGTGAGGATTGGTACTGTTGAAAATCGAAATAGAATATTCGATGGGGATATGTTTAGAAGCGGAAAATCTATCAATGTTTATGGATGACCACTCGGTTTATGTGTTTGTGTATGAAATGAAATGCACACCATCCCATACATTTTGACTTCATTTAATGGGTGCTGATGTTATTCGATGGCTGCTGGTTAGAATTCTTAGCCACTACCCCACTTCTTTACTTTGACCGTTTACACATCAATTTCTTGGTTCTTAAGGTTAAAGGTGTCTCGCTCCAAATGTATTGTGATAAAATTTATTATGCTCCATTAATAACCATCTGAAACGAGAATTAATGTGAACCATTAGACTACCTAAAAGCTTTTCAATAATATACGTACATATTAATATAAATTCATCAAGTGATGTATTTTCTTGTGTTGTTATATATTGGTATGCCACCAAAATATTGTACTATAACCATTTTAGGATGAAGTGTACCAAACAATCAGTGTGGCTCCGCTTGTTTTTTGTTTTTCCTTCTTTTTTTTGTTTTGGTACACACATCATCAGTGTTTATGTATCGAAACATGATTATAATATGATCGTATCGAAACCATAATCATATTAGGAATTAAGTGTAGCAGGACAAGAAGTTTTCCGTTTTAGTTTCCATTGTAATTCGTGTACCAAATAGCAGTAGAGTTATAGTTCTGGTATAGTGGTCAAAGTTATTGCGGTTATCATGATTTACAATTTTCACTGGAACGATACAAATTTATTTCTCTTTAACTGATGAAATCGGATTGAATTTAAGCCCTCCTTTCACACGTTTAATAGGAATGGCATAAATGTGAATTGACAACGTAAAAAGACTGATGGTAGGGAAAATGAGAAATGAAAAATCTAACGGTAAATAGCAGTCAGAATAAACGATCAAGCATCATACCATTTTTATATTTTTCAATGTTGTTGTTACCATTTTCATTAAATTTTTCATTCTTACCTTGATATATTGATGTGTATTTTTTATATTTTTCTCATTCTTTCTATTTTCATTCTCTCTGGTTGCCTGTTTAAGCAGTTGCTGAACGAAGTGTAGTCATTATGAACGTGGTAACGTCTATGCCAGCATCTGCTGCAATCACCACCACCGGAATGGCCATTAACCCTGACTTGTCGATTACGATGCAAGGTGAGAGATATGGTTTTACTTTTTTTTCTGATTTTTTGTATTCTCGTGTTTTTTTTTTTTGTTATAACTACTATACATGTATCTTTAGAGATGTTTTACATTTGCTTTTTTTTAAAGCATAATAAATGATTTACGGTCGTTAAATGTCTTCGGCTATCAAATAGAATAATACATGAACAATTTTTCACTATATCAGCACATTAAAATACCGGAGTTATTGAAAACATAAATACACTTTATGATAACAAATTAATATCAAATCATAATAATATTCAGTTTTGATATCTTTCAATTTCAATAAACTTCTACTAACAAAAAAAAAATTCTTAATTTAATTCCAGTACAAATTTATTGGATTTTATTATATCCATTTTGGGAGTTATATTTTATTTTCATTTTTTATTGTGAAATTAACTGGATTTAATTTTGATCATTTGGACATAAAAAATAAAATAAATCAATCTTAGAATTCCATGCAAAATGATTATCCCCATTATTATTGGTTTTCTGAATCCGTTAAACGAAATTAAATAAGATTTTCATTCATCAAATAAATTTGTTCTCGTTCATGGTTAATAACAGTAAAAGGAATAAAATATATGAAATAAAGATCTCGTAATTGCCTCTTTACATCTTTGGATATAATTTTCATTTATTTATTTTTTTTTTATATTCATTCAGTCGTTTCCGTTCATCTTATCTACCGGTGTATTCATGTTGAAAAATTAACCAATTCATTTCCATAGATTTCATAAGTCTGTACATTTATTATGCTGACAAAGTGGGTATTTGTTACCTTTTCATTTTTTCACTGAACCAAGAATACACCATGTCTATCTCGTACCTTTTTATCAAACAATTTTTATCTATTTTATGTGAGACTGATAAAAATCCTACACAATAAATTTTAATTTTAAAGAAAAAAAAAAACAGAAACCTCAGTACCGAAGGTTTTCCCTATCCGATTTACCAATAAAATAAAAAAAAAAAAGAATTTATATAAAGTAGGCACTTAATTCGATTTGTCTGCAATTTTACATATACAACATGCAAGAAAATGAAAATTTAAACCCATAGAGTAAGGAAATCGTCTCTTATATTTTGATGCTCTACATTGAATAATCATTTTGATATCGTTTTCCTTTTACCGCACTCTAACCACTCTATGTTTGTGAATGTAATGAACCGTTTTGTACTTCACAACAGTCTGTTGGGATACAGTCGATTAGGATACCTTTGCATTTGATTATATTGATATTAAAGCATCTCTCTTCTCTTATGGTTATATCAATATACAATATACCGGTATCCATAAAAATAAAATCACATGTATTCACACATCTCTTGACAGTGGTGTGCTAGCAATTCTATCACCTTGATCGTAATTTTACCTTTTCTTTATATTTTTTGTTGTTGCTGTTGCTGGCACCACTCCTCTTATCCCCAAACTCTAAACCACATCATAAACGACATTGAATAGTGTGAAGAGTGAGAGTAATTGGGAATAATCTAATCATATCACAACACCTTCATCGTATCATAATCTCTAGATACCTGACCCCGATTCCATTCATTCCACTGTAATTTCTTATATAACTTTGGTTTACCAAGTCGTGATACAAATGGAACACCAAATAACAAAAAAAAGGGGTGAAGAAAAATCATTACAATTCACACGATACAACTGAGACACGTTGAGACACATCCATACATCTCAATGACTTTTATATTGAATCACTACAATCCGGTGTAATATGCATTCATTGATTAATAAGATTTTTTTGTATTTTGTGTTTGCCATTTTCTTTCCAGATCCAATGAGTATGTTCATAGAGCACGGCAGCCCTGATTCATATCTTGGCCAGGAAATTATTAATCTTGTAAATGACTCATTATTCAACACAACTGACTATTCGATTATAATAAATAGCGGCAACGGTACCGGATATTTGAATGATACACGAGGTAACAGTACTGGTTTCGATGCAGCCAATGATGTTGGTGAACTTATTGTTATGGCGGCCACGTCATTAATACTCGGATTGATGATATTAATAACGATAATAGGTATATTCAGCCTTAATGGATTAAATAGATTAGCATTTATTTCAATTTGATCTGTCTTGTGTCCATGAATCACAATCTACTATATCACATATTGTTTGTGTTTTCTACTTAGCACCATCATGATACATAACAATTATGAATTTTTGTTATCACTCCCTACTGTACCAAACTGATTTTCATCTTTCAATCCCAAATGAACACTTATGATTTCGATTAACCATCATCATTCCCCATTTAAAAACTGAAATAACATAAATGAATATTACGTGTTTCTCGACTATTAAAACGACTAAAATTGTTGATTTTAATTGTAACTGAGGGGTTTTTATTAAACTCCATTATCCACTTTGATAGCAGTAATGATTATGTTTGAATTACCATTTAACGATTAAAATATATCTCATTAAATGAATGTAGCTGATTTACTTGGGGGGGAAAAAAGCTCATAACTGAAATCTACAAATTTCATATACAAAACTTAATGATCGTTACCAACGTTCCATTTATTTATTTCTCTATGGTCACCAGTAGGTATTATTACACTCGCTGGTTCTCATAATAATTCTTGATGGTGTTCATCCCCATATTAAATGCCATAAAGAAAATTTTAACTCTCCGTATAAGATGGCCAACGATAAAATTATGGAACTTTTTCTTCTCTACTGGATCTTGGTAGTATTAACGGTAATAAACTGTAGATACATCATTGTCCTCAATAGATTATTATTGTATCAATGGTTATGATCAAATGGGCACCAATGTGTAATATCAGTAATCAAATTCCCTTTATAATATTCTGATTATTTTTGGATTTTGCTTCTCTTATTTTATATTTTGATTTTCTATTGTTTTTATATGTGATTTTCTTTTTCTTGAGACGAAAATGTTTAATATGAGCGTGTACGTGGAAAACAACAAGAAAAACAATCGAGAAATAACAAGGAAAATATTTATTTTTCTTTTACAAAATACCATTAATCAAAAATAACATTTAACCCCTCGAAAACCTCTGAATTTCATCCTTTTACTTTATGGTGTAATTTTTTTGTTCTCTCTCTCCTCTCTCTGTCTATTCAATTTCTTCAGAATGGTCCAATATTCTGGTGTCTTCTTATTTATTTGACTGTGTACTTTTACTTTGCAGGAAATGTGTTCGTTATTGCTGCCATTATATTGGAACGGAATCTACAAAACGTGGCTAATTATCTTGTAGCATCATTGGCTGTGGCTGATTTATTTGTTGCTTGTTTAGTAATGCCATTGGGCGCAGTCTATGAGGTAAGTGTACACCATACGTATATTTCTGGCTCTGAGGTTGGAGCTTTTGGGTTTTTTTTTCCTTTTAAATGATCCTTTGGTATTCTTTGGTTATCAATGAAATGGTAAACCAAATGATGTTATTCTTTCGATGCCACTAAATTATGTGGTTTCACGGAATGCAATTACCGTTTTTGAACAATTGAGTCAACTTCAGTGTAACACGGTGATTTAAAAGGAAATTCTATGTGGTTTACTAAAAGCCAACACTCAAATTATCGCCAGTTCATTGGTCTTAATGTTCATAAAATGCACTATATTGCTACTGTGTTCAATGGTCCAGATGTGCTTGATCACTCCAATAAGGAAGTTATTTCGCTGTGTCATTTGAAACGCACACACACAGAAAAAGCATTGAATTACATTGCAAATTTTACTTAATTCTTTTTCTCATAGCCTCCACACAGCATCAGAGTTTTTATTTTTTGCCATTTCATTCAATGATTACAGTAGTTATAGTTAGAGATTGTCGTCTATAGGAAAGATAAAAGATACTACATCGTTATACTTACCTTACACATGACACTCTGTTGGCCCATTCATATTACAAAACTCACGTAATTTCTAACAAAATGTTATTCATTTTAATTTCTAGATCAGCGAGGGTTGGATACTTGGCCCAGAACTCTGTGACATTTGGACTTCATGTGATGTACTCTGTTGTACCGCATCGATTTTGCATTTAGTCGCGATTGCCACAGATAGGTACGTAGAATTGTAAATAAAAAAGTAAAACTTCGTTCCCAGTCCTTCATCCCCTAATATATTCCATTCACATAATCGAAATAATTGTATAGTTTGGCATGGATTCTCAACTCTCAATTATTTACATATTTTTGTTATTTTCGCATTCATACAGTGTCGATGTGTTTATCTCCCAATCCACAAAAAAAAACAATATTAACTGTCCTCTGTATTGAATCTTACCCTATACGACCTCCTATTCAAAATCTTCAAACAACTTCCAATAAACTATTGATTCGTAGTATGTATGTATATTGTGTTGTATAAAATAGTGTCTCTGTGGCTTAACAATTTTCCTTATGACATATAAAAACAAAAGAAATAAAACTTTTCTGTATGCCACTCGTATTGATTATGAGCTTAAGTTTTGCCTACAATTCAAATCACGTTAACAAATAATGGATTGAAACACTAAATGTAAATATTGTTAGTACATTGTGGTTGCTTTAAAATCATTGAATGAGAATCATAATAATTAATTTTCGGTGATAGCTGAAGAATTTCGTTGAAAATGGCACAATGTGTCGGTTGGTGGAATTATAATCAGTTCTTCAACCGAATATGTAAACTAACAGTGTGGTGTTCCAATACCAATATTGAATTTAGATCTGATGGTCACCAGAATAAATCACATTGTGAAATGTCAATATATACAGGTTTTGGTGGTATAACTGGATAATCATTAATTCCCTTTTTCCCAGCATTTCAATTTCAAATTATTTTCTTCTAGTCACACAATTTTTCTCATCTTGGTTACATTGAATTAATTCATTCCAATTTTTCTCATCGGTTTGACTCTTTAATCACCTTTCGAATACAGGTATTGGGCGGTTACGAATGTTGATTATATTCATTCCCGGACCAAACGGCGTGTATTCATAATGATCATACTGGTATGGTTTGCAGCTGTTATTGTTTCGTTGGCACCTCAATTCGGCTGGAAGGATCCCCACTATTTAGAGCGTATTGAAAAACAACAAAAATGTCTGGTATCCCAAGATGTATTCTATCAAGTAAGTGGATATTTCTATTACATTCGTATTTTCCATTTTCCCTTTTCTGTTCATATTGGATAAAACATATCAAATCGAATAGAATGAAGAAAACGATAGGAAAAAGAAAACTGAACAGAAATAACGAATTCATCGTTAGTCAATGGTGATTTCACACTATCATTGATTTGATATTGATGACAGGTGTGACTGAAGAATTAATATGATTTCAATCATTGAACACCACCTCTATTCATTATACGGTTTCACACATATACACAAACAATTCTGATAATATTATTTATACATTTCGTTTTTTTTTCCCTTGTCTGGTGATTTTATCCATCACCTTCTAGGTATTTGCTACTTGTTGCACCTTTTATGTACCATTGTTAGTGATATTGGCGCTGTATTGGAAAATCTATCAAACAGCACGAAAACGGATTCATCGTCGTCGTCAACCCATGATGGTGTCAGGAAACAACAATAAGGTAAATTGTAGATGATTGAATTTTCTTTTTTCTTTTATATGCATAGTTATCTAGTACTTGCTATTTAGTGTACCGAATAAAAATGGTAAACTATAGTCATTCTACACCATATTCCGAAGAGAGTGGGTAAAGACTTTAACCAAAAAGTGTGGAAAAAAAATAAAAATGCCAACAATAGAAATTGAAACCGAGAACTAAATGTGTAACCAGATGATAAAACATAATGCCAAATTGCCGTATGATGTGAAAAGTATAACAATTTCATATTAAATGACTCAGTGAAAATATGCTGTTGAGTACAAGATCTCTGGCTATCATTAATGTTTTACTGTACAAAATTTCAGTTATTCCTTATAACGGAGGAAACGTCCGAAACGGACAAGTTTTTTCTGTTCTTGTATTTGTCTTTTTGTCGTGTTAATTTAATGTGACTCGTCTTCCCATTCTACTAAATTGCATTTCTATCTGAACTTGTAACTCATCACAGAACGTTTGTACAGTAGTATCGTTAACACTGTTTCATATTTGGTAACTTTTTTTTTTTCATTCTATTACGGTGTTTCGGTTGTCAGACGCTTTCAGAAGCGGATTATTCTTAATTTTACTTAATGAAACCAAATATTTCATTTCACTTTGAGTTCGTGTAAATTTTCGAACATTATAACAATACAAATTTCAGTAAAATGCTGACTTCTTTTCTTTAGTGATTTTTTTTTATGTCATTGCCTTATTGTATAACTGTGTAATAATACCTCATTCCGTCAGATGTGTTACAATACTCTCAACAGTTTTCTATTTATCACAAAAATTTTTAGCTTTGAAAATTTTCCAAGATAAAAGGTGAAAATAATTTAATTGAAACACCCACTGTTTTATTCTAAAACACCTCTTGGATAATTTCAGTGCCAATGTACATAAATACCGTTATCCTTTCACTCTCCCTACCCTCTAGTTCATAAAAAGCTGAAACAGAAAATTAAGCAGAAAGTTTTTCAGTTAGACTCACTACGTGAGTTGGATTTAAAAAAAAATAAAAATAAAAGAAACTTTCAAATGGTATACAGATAAAAAAGAAAATAAGAAAAGAAATAGGAAAGGAACAAACACACCAAACGAATTGGATTTTCAATCACAAAAACACAAGTATAAAAGAAAAAAAAGAGTGAAATCGTATTTTCTCTACAGTTGTTCTCTTGTCTCCAAATAAATACCCAAAAATACCTCAATAGAGTTGTAATACAATCTATTCAATCCTTTTCTATCTTATTTTGTTCCAAAAATTCTTATCCAAGTGATCTTGGGTATGAGTTACTCCTCTTGGTAAAATGCCCACCGTTGAACTTGGCCAATTGAGCAATGGACTGTGATCTATCGTTTACAAAGAATTGAAATTAATGTTTTCATGTTTGATCTATTGGATTATTGACTGAACCATATAAGGGCTTTAATAACGGAATTACATTCTCCCTTACCATTCGGAGGACGGAAACATAGAACGAAGAAAAAAAATATTCAGCCATCCAGTGGGAAGTAGATCAACTGAAACGATTGAACGTACACAACGAATCACATGGAAAAATAAAAACCAACAACACATTAACATTGAATAAAGACACACAGTTTTTAGATGAGGGTAAAAGGAACAAAAAAAAAATAACAACACAAAGAGAGAAAAAAGACGAAAGGATTTTCTATTAAATTAACTCTGGCCAGTGATGTGGAAAAAATTGAATGGACCAATTTGAAAATTCACGTGCGGCGGCTTTCCTTAATAAATATTTCAAATTGATGCTGTCGCCTTACCTTTTTTTTATCGGTCAGTGAATTTTCTTGCGTTTTATTATCATTGGGGTATACGGTGTAAGATTTCTGTATGTAAGAGGCAATAGACTGGACATCAGATACACACAGATTGCCAAAATGGAAACAGAAAGAAAAAAAAAATCCTTGATTCATAATATCCATTGAATAAGATTGGAGGAAATACATGAACTGATGAAGAAAAAAAGACAGAGAACATAATTTTTTTTTGATGAAAGAATCCCAAATGAAACAAGACGATGAAAAGACAGAGAAAAGAGGTGATTGGGATTTCGTGGAACTGTGACAATGTGAGCTCCGTCACATCTTAACGTTTTTGGAGGGAGGATGATGTCAAGACTAGCATACTTAAGTGAGAATGAAGATTCTGTGAATGACAATGTTGAGCATTAGATTGGGTACTGACTAATCATACATGATGAATCTTCATTGTTTAGTAGTGCCAACATCGCGTCAATATTCCTTTGGCATATATTGAATGAAAATGAGAATTGACATCTTCATTTTGATGTACATAATCTGTTTTGTACATGAAATCCTCATAAGCATTGGATACTTACTTAATCCTAGGGATAGTAGTGTAACTGTAACGGAATAAGAACACTGAATATACAACGACACAGTTATAGATGATGGGTTTCATGTTTTCTGTGTTTTTTTTTTCTTTGGATGGTGTAGATGATGATGGAGGACAATCTATTCATTCGGAATGCATTCAATACAAAACCAGCTGTTGTATTTACCATCAATATTATCTTCATTGTGTATCCCATTCATTTGATGTATAAAAAACCGATCAGAATGATAAGAAGAAATTGATTCTGATTATGTCGCGTTTCTTTTTAATGGATTCTGGATGACTACCTCTCTGTATTCGTTACAGTATCGATGAAACGAAACTTTCGGTATTAGGAAACTTTAAATTTTCGTGGATTTCTTGTTTCTTTATTAGAAATTCAACTGAAATTGATGAGAAAAATCGTTACATTCGAATACATGTAGATGATGTTTTCTCGTTACATTCAATTGAAATTATTGATTTAGAATTAGCTGACTGAGATGATGCGAGGTACATGAAACACTTCACTGCTGGTGTTTCGTTGATTTTTTTCTACATTGATATTGAGAGGATATCGAATGAACCAAAAGAATATAGTCAAGCTAAGTGTTGTATACTGCCACTAGTTGGATACCGAAAAATAAAGAAAAAAAAAGGATGCAGAGACTGAAGATAAAATTCATGTAAAATGAAATTTTCAATTTCCAATCTATACAGTGAATGTAATCATGGAGATTCTATGGTAACGCTGTCATATAATTTCAATACATTCAATTCAAAGTTCCTTTTATTTTCACTGTTGTACTATATCGAAACCTCTATTTGCATTTCTTGTTTAAAAGTTGTGGAAAAATTGTTTTCTCTTGTTTTCACTGAATCTCTATCATTTGGTTTCTTGACATTCTTTTTTTCCTGATTGTTGTTATTAAAGTTTTTTGATTTGTACCATTGAATTCCATACATAAAATAACATTATGCAACCCGTTTGAAGTATGCTTTTTGTGTTACATACTGTGAAATGGAGTAAATCTATGACAATAGAATGAAAACATGAATACAAGTAAAATGGGATTAAAGTGCCACTTAGTGATCCTGATGACGACAAAATCATTTGGAATTCTTGAATTCGTGTTGAATAAAGGCGATAGAGGCAATACAGAGATTTTTGTTTGAAATTTGAGAACCAAGTAGTGCAAAATGATGAATTCACAATTGCAAAAGTTAAACAAAAAATTCCAAATCTTATGAAAACACGAAAAGACCATAAGAATACGAAGAAGAAGGAACAAAACTTACCAAACGATATGATTATTTGCCAATTCTACAGTTGAATTACCATTTCAACATCCTCTAGTGAAATTAGATGCGCAACAATGAGTTGGAAACGCATATTAACTGAAATATCATCATTTTTCATTTTACACTTAAGCTGAATTCGTGCCACCATATCATCAAAGCGCTCCACTCTTATTAATATGGAAAATGAAAATTCTCTGTAAATGCCACCCCAAACCATGTGCTACAACCTAAAATACTAGTACGTCTTCTAATTTCTTTCATCGTTTCCATTTTCTATGCTTTATTATGTGGATGATTTTTAACATCTTTTTGGCGGCTCAACAAACGTCATGAATTTATTATTTATGCATATCAACATGAATCGATTTTACGTGCAACTAAAATAAAACAATGTGCCTAAACATTGCTGACTAAACATAAAATCCGTTATACTTATATTCTTTTTTGTGTATAAAATGAAAGCGTCTGCTCATGGAAAATGTAAATATACAAAAAAAAACTCATACATAATGCTATCAGTTGAAAATAACCAACGAAAAAAAAAACTGTAAAGAAAATTTGTAGGCGAAAATAGCGAAAGGAATCAAATAAATGTGGGAGGGAATGTAAACTAAGAAACATGAGGAAGCAAATGCCAATTTATTTGTGGTTTTGTGTGAAGAAACTGATAGAAATCATCTCCATCTACTGAACCAACCCCTCAGTGTTCTTGTTGAATATTAGAGACAATCACAATAAATTAAACAAAGTTATATGTATTCGTTGAACAGTAATAGCGACTCGTATAAGCATATTTAACAGAAGTAAATCATTTTTTCACCTTCTCCTATCAAATAAAAAATGAAATATTTTCTATAAATTTTATGTTGAACAGCTGAATATAAAATGAAATAAAAAAAAAAAATTAAGGAATGAAATGTTTCTCATTCTCATTCATATCTGTTATGCAAGAAATAAAAAAAAAATAGAAGAAAAACTAAGTTATGCCTACACAAAATGAATAGGGAAGCAATCATTTTACCATGGCAAGTTGTATTCAGTTGATATTTTAAATGCAAGTTTATGGTGTCACGGGAAAAGGAAATTGATAGGCCCATTATATACCTTTCTTTTTACTTAACATTGTTTTTTTCCCATCACAGTACTAAGAATGTGATATATCTTGTGGTTCGTTACGCTTACTGATATTCAATGGTAATTTTTTTTTTTACTTTGCAGTACTTTTTATTTCGGTTTTTCTTTTTTTTTTTCTTTTTTCATAGCTGATGATACTTGGGAAGAAATAATATTCATAGAATTAAAGTATGAAAAACTGTGTATTGGTATAATAATAGTCACACGTACATAAATGTTACATAGTTGGTTTGGCATAGATCATAAACCGTAAGAACCACACGTTCATAAATGTCACTGTGTATGCCCGGCTACATTGTATGTGTGGTGGAAAAACTCACCTATCCATTGAACACCGTTTTGGTATATCATGTTCAATTGGGATATAAGATATCACACCATGGGACTAACAAAAAAACAAAGTTTGTCCATTCGAGATTAATGCTAATGAAATGAATAAAAGATGTGAAATTGATATGAAAAACGAAGAGGTTTGGTACTGGGCTAGAAAAATTTACGTTCAATTTACCATTTTGGTATAGAACTATGGTGTGTGTTATGATGGGCCATCTCATTGGGTGATGTGGTAGGTGGATGGTGGTAACGTTGCCAGGACTTTCAAGCAAATGTACCTCTATAACTGATAATTCTAAGATTCTTCCGTTCACTGAACGTAAATGTTATTTATTTATAAGAAAACGACATTCATTTACTTGTTGTTGTTTCTTTTATTTTCTGTGTAAATTTTCTTGTTTTGTTACATTTGTTCTATTCTCTTTCGGTTATTGTTTCGTTGCTTACCTTTTTCTCCCCCTATCACAATATTCCGCAATTTCTGGTTCTACTGTCACACATGAAAATGATGAAATTTACAATTATAAATAGAAACGAACAGAACAATGAAATGTTATTGTAAGGATTAGAAAGTTATGAAATAAATTCCTTTTGGTGTCTCCGGCTTTTTCTCGGTTTAAGGATTTTATAAAGCGTAACAGTTAGGAAAAACTTTTCATCCATTGTCGTTATTCTGGTTTTATTTTGTTTTTTTTTTTCGTTTTGATTCTTCACTTTTCCTTTCGTTTCGGTGTTGGTTTTTCCTGCCTTCTGTTTCAAATAAATATAAAAACGGATCAGTTGTGGAAAGGCAGCTTATGTAATCATGGAAATAGGAATCATTATTATTACCAAATCGTACAATAAGAAATCATAAAATCATTCATATTATGGAAGAAAAAAAAAAACAAAACTTTTTGATTTCCAAGTCATTTAACTATTTAGAATAGAAGTTCTTTTTTGTTGTTGTAAAAGAGTTTTTCATTTGTTTCTTTTTTATCGGTTTTACTTGACAGTTTATTTGATACATTTCTAAACAATTGTGAATGGTAAACGATGGAAAAATTTGAACGTGTGTGAAGTCAGCAATTGAGCAAACTGAATTTCATTTGAATGTTTCGCTATACAACAGATTTAATCTTTTTGGATGACAAAGGGAATAAGTTTTGGTGGCATACTAAAGACCCCCACCGTTACCTTTATACAATGAATTGGAGCCAAATGTTCAGATGAAAATGTCATAAATATGAATTCATCGCAAAGTTTCAATTCATTGGTCAAATATGATGATTGTTTCTTGTCACCGCACTTATACCTTTTTTCCGTTCCTGTGTGTATTTGGTTTTTCTTTTCTTTTTTTTTCTTTTTGCACCTGAACGGGTCTTTGGCTACTCAATGGGGGGTCAAATCATATAAGTAAGTGAATAGGGCACAGCAATGTATGTATGTAGGTCGTCGTTTCTATATCCCCATATTTCATCTATTTGATATGATAACTGTAATGAGCATCATTTCAAAATCCAAATGAATAAAAATACGTCAAGTTGTGGATTTATCCTCGAGCTGATATAAAATGAATAGTTCAAGAGGCTTTATCTACCCCGCTTCACAAACATAGAGAATTTTTAAGTTAAAGAGACTGCCATGTGATGCAAGCAACAACAAAAAAACGAAGCATAAACGTGATTTTATGTCTCTCCTGAATTGAATGATAAAAAAAAAAAATAAACGAAACTTTTTAACGTAATGGTTTTTATTCGTCTATTCCTTTCGGCATATGAAAATGGAAATATAGAAGTTCTTTTTTTGGTTCTTCAGTTACATTCAACATTTTTTTTATTCTTTCTATTTGAACGTGTATGTCTATTTAACTAGAGTATTTGGGCAAAAGAAAATAATAGCAAAGAATCTTAAATCCTGTTAGCGCCCAGCATAAACGAGCTTAAGAATTTTTTTTTTTTTTTGCAAAACTGTGAAATGGATTCAACGCAAATGGAATAGAAATCCTAAATATTCATACCATTTTCATACACCTAAAATACTTGAAGTGATCAGAAAATAGAATAGAAACCAACCAAATAGTATAGGCAAATACAAAAACACCTTTTGACTGGAAACTGTTTTCCAACTGGCTTTTCTACTTTCATTTTTTTTCTTGTGCTGTACATTTGCCCACGTCATTGGGAATTTTCCGAAATTCTATTAAATCAAATAGAATAAAAAAGAAGAATCACCGAAAACTGACAGTCAGTATGGGAATAATAAGCAAGTAACAGAAAAAAAAAAGTAAAAGTGTTTGAACCAGCAGTTTTCAAACAAAATGGACCAACGATCAAGAACTCGAGCATAACTAGGAGGAATATAAAAATAAATTTGTACATTTTTTTCTGTATTTTAAATGGAATGGACGAATTAGTGGTTGTCAGCTTGTGGATTTCCATTAAATTTGTTAAACATCTAAATTATTCGTTTTGGCCTAGCCCATCCATCCCCATTTGATCAGTGTTTAAATCCCCCAATTGGGCGGGTATAGAAAGAAAATTAAATATCATACCAATTTGGTTATGAATGATGGAATTATGAACTGTTTAATTTGATGTACCTCCTGACTTATTCCATGGAAATAATAAAGACAATTGGCTGTGCCATTCATGTAATTAAGAGAACGTGCAAAACATAAGACTCTGTGTGATGTGCCAAAACCAACAAGAGCTAGTTACACTTTTTGTTAAACAAAATACCAGAATAGAAAAGAATAGAATATGAAGTAAAGTTAAAATAATAATACCTCTTGGTACTAAACGTATTAAATGATTATATGAATCGTATAATAATTTAAAGATGTTCATAAATATTCAATAAATCCGTAGGCGAGAAGAAGGAAAATCAGCTCACGATAAAACTGTGGCCATGGAAAAGCTCACAAGAAAAAAATCATTTATACATTTTCGTTTCAATTTTTTCTTACTTTTTACTTCATGAGAATAATTAAACGACCTTTTGAATGAATGCCAAAATAATTTAGTCTAGAATCACTTCGATGATATAATTAAAAGGCATCTAAAGAGCCATCTTTTTATTCTTCACTTTAGATTCAATGCCATCATATAATTCCCCATTCTACGTCAAATCATTTATCTAATACTCTGGCCCATTACATAGTCCAATAACGTTGAACACTCTGTGTATATGTGTGTGGCTAGAAAGTAAAATCATCATCTCTTCGCGATTTACTCATTTGAATTCATAACGTTGATGTGTGTGATCAGGTGTTGTTAGAATACACCATGGAATTGGGCAACATTAAAGACCGTATCAACCAATGAGGCTTAAAAATGAAAAACTGCCATGAACAATTTCACATGCAATATCGTGTTCTCTACCATTTCTACCTTCTGGTTGATTCAAACTAAAAATATCCAACATCACGAAAATTCATTTGTGCTTATCAATGCTTAGCCAAATTCAATGAGAATTTAGTGTTAAGAACTCACCTTAAATCAGTCATCACAATAAAGAGCATCGGAAAAAATTTCCCGTTTAATATTCTATAAATACGAACAATTTGAAATTATTCGGAACTTTTTTTTTTCCATTTCATCTCAACTTGGTTTGTCTTCCATTCGTTTGGGCTTTTTATTTTATTAGAACGTTTTTTTTTTTTTTTGCTGGCTGCTTTTCCTTCATCGTGAAAATAAAACAGGATGATGATCCGTTTGTACAGAAACAGAATTTAAATTAAATTATATTTCATAGCTGATGGTTAGCCAACGGATTTAAATGATGGTAACATCGAATATAAAAAAAAAAATAAAAACCAGAGAGAATTTATTTCAAAAGTAATGAAAGAGACCCCAAACCAAATTAATAGGAAAGCAATTTAATCGGCCGCATTTTACCTGTCGTCACTGTCTGTATTTAACTGTCCAATAAAAAAAAAAGAAAATTCATTCTATGTCGATTTGGATAAACGTCTCAATGTACCGTTTATTCATCCCCATTTGCTACCATTCAATAATACACCAAAAATTTTCATCTCTTCTTTCCCTACCTACATCCCCCATTACCATTCCAACTGACTTTAACTGAATGGCTCTGGTGTTCTGTATTTAAACGGTTTCTAACTTTTTCCCTTTTATTTTTTTTTTCATCTGGTTGTTTGTATCATTGGTGACTTGGGAATGGTAAAAATACATTTCAGGCAGACGGATTGGGGGGAACAAAACGTGTGTAACTAACCTGACTATTGAAAACAATGGTATGAGAAAACCGTGAGTTCACCGTGAAATCGATGTTGATCATAAAATTACGTGGATCCATGCAGATTAAATTAACTTGAAGTACATTGGAATACAATGCCGAATATTCATTGAATATGGTAGGGGCCTTATGGCGTCAGGTTATTCCATTTTTTTTTTTTCGTCATTTTTTGTCGATGATAGAGAGCAATATTAAACGATAGCATATCAATTTTTATGCGGCACAAATACTGTATGATATTGGGTACAATGGGGGGATAAAATTATTTGCACATTGAAATCGAAGTCACCTTATCTTACCATGCGCAGCCTACCACTAAAGAGCATAAAGGTTCTCGAAAGGTGAACACACCGTGTTATGTATGGCCATACAAGAAATCGGGTATTATAACAAACGTCTATTTTACAGTTTGTGTATTTTACATTTTCCTGTTCCATTTGGTTATTACCACTACCAAGAATGTGAATAAAACACGGCCAACTTCCATCTTAAGAATATGATTTTGATATCCACTGTGCATATTGATCTTAATTCAACCACATTTAAATGGCTAAAATTTTTCCATCAACTCAACAATAAGAGATTGGCATTGAATTGAATGCACACAGAAAGGTACAAATCGGTGAGAAAGAAATCATTTATTGGCTATTCATAAACAACTAAAACTCATAACAACCAAATAGACTGAGGCACCTTTTCCTTTTTGGTCGGGGGTGGATAACCAAAATGACTTATATTGTAAATGTTACACGTGAAAATCACATTTCGTTTAACTTGATGAAATTGTATTTTTATTTTTATTTTCCCTCTGTATGTGAATGTATGTGCTCTTTGAAAAACAGTTTTCCATCATCAATTCACTTTTATGGAAACTTCAGCTAAGGTTAAAGCATATTTAATAATGCCGTTAGCCAAACCAGTGGAATATAAATAAACAAGGCAAAAAAAAAAGGAAGAAAAATATACACAAAAGTACTGGTAACCAAAAAGAGTGTTGAGATCATACAACGAAAACCCATCAAATTGTATTCGATGGGGTATACCAAACACAAGAAGAAATTGAATCGAAAGTGTTATACTCATCAGTGGCCTATGGATGGTATGCTATTCACTCGATTTAATGTGATGAATTCTATCCTTTGACTTATGGTGAATCGAAAACTGTGAAACGTAAAGTATTTATGGTGCAAACCATACAACTAAAAGGAATAAAAATAAACTGATGATTTTCTCAACTTTATGTTTCGTTTTTTTTAGGACTTTTTATGGATCATGGTGGAACAAAATCGAAATGTGAATGTGTTAAAGCCATAGAAGTATCCATAGAATATTTATGCATAATATATAAATATTAACCATTTAAACGTTAAAATTGGTCCATAATAAATTGGTTATGATAATGCCAACAGAACTGAGCAATAGCCAAAACCAAACGAAATGAGACTGAACCTTTTGTACATTAAATTATATACCACTGGTTCATCTGGTTGATTGTTAAATAATAAATTATTTGGTTTATTTCACCACAAACAAAAAAAACACACCGAGAGTACAGAGTACAGAGTACAAAATTATATTTCATCTATAAAAACGAACGTTCTACCGTTAGATTAGTTTGGATTCAACTAAATTGGTTTCAATAAGACGGCCTCCGGATAACTCTACCAATATTATTCCTATATCCGTTCACATACGATAATCAGTTTTCCTAGACTCTCTTTAGATTTGCCAGAGTGTTATTTGGCTCCGCATATACAATAGACTCATTTTGGTTTTCAACTAAAATAATATTTACATCTTGACTATTTTAAGCATATTTTGATCCACTCCACTATACAAATTGTTGATTGCTATGAAGAACAGTTTTTGATGTTCATTTTGGTAATTTACCAAGAGAGAATAATTCACATGGTTAAATGGGATGTAAACCGTTGAGGTACAACCAATTTTGTTTGGTGAACTATAGCATCCATAAATGTCCAGATTTTTTTTTTTTTTATCTTTCTCATATACTGCATATGAAATTTAGTTATTTGAAAATAGAATAACTGAATCATATATGAAGATCTCTATTAAATTTACTTATGTACACTGACTGGCCATTCACTCCATAAACGTTTGTAATGAAAATATTTTATGGGTTTTTCCTACTCTCGTTGTTTTTATTACACAGTCAAATATAATAAGAATTAAGATTCTTATGTACTTCCTAACCATTGAAAGATTAAGGAATTGTTTTGTAATCTTTCTTTTATTTTCTTGTTTGTATGGTTTTCCATCCTCATACCACGTCTATGGGTTATTCCTACCATATTCTGTATCATTATATTAGAGCTACAAACATTTTCACGATGACGATGCAAAAGTTTTATGTTTAACTTAAATTATATGTATATTATCCCGTTAACGTATGCGAAACATTAAATGGTATTTCAAAGAAATTGTAAAAAGTAAATGACTTTATAAACAGAAACAAGTAGAATGATGGTACTCACAGACACACAGACAAAAAATGAACAGATTACAGAGCATGGAAAGACTTCAGAGTCATTAGCAGCCAAGTGATGATCAATTAATTAAAAAATTTTAAATGATAGCTTTTACCCACCACTTGCACCGACCTCATTATTTCCATTAAATTAATTTGTTTCTCCGTCTCAATTTGTTCATTTTTTTTTCTTGTACTTTTTCTTCTCTGTGTTTTCTGTTGTTTTTACTATAAATTTTATCATTAGGTCGAAACAACACCGTCAGATGGCAAAACGAGACGATTGCACTTTAATATTGCATCCAAATTTAAAAAGCGTGGAAAAGCGACAAACTCATCTTTAGGTTTAGTTGATGGACACTCAACGGTAACCGTTAATACCATGGAGGACACTGAATATAATACATCTAATGCAGTTGGTGGCTGTAAAAAAACAAATGAAACAACCACTTTTATGCAGATCACTGATGAGGTAAGTAACACGATCCAATATTATGCAGTTCATGTCAGTCGTTCCATTTGGGAATTGTTGAGCTTTTAATTCTGTTCGGGTTTGTTGTATTTTATTCTCTTTTCTTTTACTTTTTTTTTCCTGTTAATAATGTCAAATGCAATTTTAATATAAAAACAACAGAACACCAGTATTTTTGGTTTTGTTTCATTCAATATTGTTTATTATTGCAGATGCCAACGTCTTCGTCCTCGGGCCAATATAACATTTCAACGGTATCAGAGAATGTGCAAAAAGCAACCATCTCAACATCAGATAATGTCACATATCAGGATACAGTGGAACCGCCACCATATCTACAGACCGATATTGATGAGGCCATCCGTAAAGATGAGTTGGCTGCTAAAGAATTGGCAGCAGCGCAAGCAGCCAACGGTTCACATACAATGGATTCATTAAAATTAGATGAACAAGAGCATCCAGAGTCAATAGTAACACCACATCATGCACAACAGAATCAAACGATCGATATAAAATATAGTGAAATTCATAGTCAAGTGTCAACACCCACTATACAACCGGAACTACATAATCGCCAACAACAAAAAGGAATTGTCAGCAGTGTATCGAATCCACAGAAAATGGTAACGAAACGTAAGGAAACATTGGAGGCAAAACGTGAACGGAAAGCAGCTAAAACATTGGCCATTATAACTGGTGCATTCGTTATATGTTGGCTACCGTTTTTCTTTATGGCCTTACTGTTACCATTGTGCGGTGAACAATGCGAAATAAATGATACAATTGAATCATTATTCCTGTGGTTAGGATATTTTAATTCAACATTGAATCCAGTTATTTATACAATATTTAGTCCTGAATTTCGTCAGGCATTCAAACGGATACTATTCGGTACACATCGAACAGGGTATTATCGTGGTGGTAAATTATAATTTTTGGGGGATTCCTTCAAGTTCGTTAAATATTAGAGGAGAGTGTTGTTACGTTAAATGGCAGGAAAAGAATGAGAAACATAAATTATACATATAACTGATAAATGACGGAAAACCAGAGGAATTTAAACATTTTTAGATGAATAAAAAAGAAAATAAAAACAAAAAAAAAACAAAAAAAAAATTTGTGTAACAACATTTAAATGTTGTTGAACACCCAAAAAAAAAAAACAACTAAAGTGTACAGAATTCCACAATAACACTTTAACAATTTAAACAACATAATTTTGATATGTATTTTCCTGGTTTTGTACATTGATAATATGCCATAAAATAAAAGGCATAATTTACAGTGATAAACATTATTCTGTTAGACAAAACAAAAAGAAGCAAATTATGAATTTTGACTTTGTAGAATTCGAATTCACACTCAACTGTTTTATTGTTGTTATTCATACATGAATTAATTTTTCGGTTTTAATTTTCCAATGTTTTATTTTAAAATTATTGTTTATTATTCAAGGCGTTAACACATAAAAAAACAAGGATATTTAAAATGTGGTTAAATGAAAACTGTTATACTATAGCATAGAATAAATATTAAATGAAAAACGAAAAAAAAAAAAAATGTGAAGAAAATATGATGAAGAATTTGTAAGTAAACCATTGGATGAGTGCATACTTTCCATACATTAATAATGTGAAACTTTTCATTTTTTTTTTTTTTTTTCATTTTATAGGGAATATAATTTGATTATATGAGGTATCATATTTATGGTTGTATACTATGATGATATAAAAAATTATTATGTTCCATATATTTTGTTATGTTTTGCGAGAGATACGATAAAATTCATAACAGAGAGTTATTAGATTGGGACAAGGACAAATGCATACACAGTTTTATATACAAACACTTTTTTATTTTGTTAATCCTTATAGAATTTATAAACGTTATTTTTATTTCGGTATTTTTATGAAGTGGAAGATGAAGAAAACTTTCCTCGAGTTCTCCTCTCACTTAATGAACAGAGAAGATGTGAAGAACTTACTCTGATGAGCAGCAAACAAAAAAAATAAAATAATCAAACAGCATTTTTCTACAATGTAAATGATCAAAATTTTCCTACTTAACTCGAAAACTAAATGAATAAAAAAATTTCATATAAAGGTAACGAAGAAATGAAACTATTTAGTTATGAAAAATAGTTGTTTGTGTAACGAAGTGATGGCAAAACAAAAATAAAATACATTTTAATTGCATTTAATTTAACCAGAAAATAATTATATTGGACAATTCAAAACCATACGATGAATATTATAAACCATAAGAAACAAGAGAATGTAGTCAACTGAATACACATAGTTAGGCTAAATGATATTAATTTATTCTGGGAAATTATTAACAAGTTGATAATTGTTGGATAAAACCAAATGTTTTTCCTTGAATGACATAACATTTGTTTAATTTTTTTTTTCTTGTTATTCGTTTAGTTACAATTTTATTTTGTTCCTATTCTCTGGGATTTGTTAAGAGATTTTCGTTATATATAGAGTCGGTATGTAAGTAATAGCCGAATATTATAAATGTGGACATGGGGAGGTTAGAAAATAAAAAAGCAGAATAAAAAGAAAAACTTTATCAATGATTGTTATTTTATTTGTTAATGATTCAGTGATATCATCCCTAAGGGGGTAACACAGTTTACCGAGATACGGTAATAAAGTTTAACGATGAAAATTTTACAATAAACACAGGAAATTTACAATTTTCCACATAAACTACTATCATAAGAAACAAATTTTTAAAATCACTTTTCTTTTATGACTCTCTTCCTCTATGTACTATGGTATATCTAACTGAAAACGTTTGAATCGGATTAAAACTAAAACTAAATTGATTACAGTTTTCATGTCTATTGGGGGCAAACGAAACTTTTTATTTTCCTTTAATAATTATAATAAATACAGTCAATCTTATAGGTAGTGAATAGAGAAAAGTCAAAAACTAAGAAAAATATAAAATCGTTGAAACTAAAATTAATTTAAATTAGGGCATACAAGTCAAAAGTAAATACAAAACTACACTTCTCTAGTTTATTCAATAAATCAACTACTTTATTAAGAATTATTAAACAGAGATACGACAACTACATGTTGAGTGAATTTTGCAAAACTGAATAGAAATACATTTGCAAAACATTTGTTCATAATCCAGTAAACATTTCAAATGTAAACAAAATATGAAAATAACAAAAATATCTAGAACATAAAAATTTACTATTTATGTAATGTAACATACCTCTAATTGAACAACTCTTGCGGTACCAAATATTAAATGATGCTATTGAATTACATAAATTTGATGAATCAATAGAATTTAGTGTAATCATTTTTCCTCCATTATATTAAGTTCCAACTTGATATCATCCAATAGCACTTAACATTAATTTTCTCATCTTCATCTATCGTCCAGTAGTTGTTGTGTTATTGAAAACTCGATTAAAATTATTTTTATGTTTTTCTTTCTTTTTTATGTGGAAAATATTACTTTACCACTTAGCTGAAATAGCAACTGAAGAGAATATAAAAAAACCGACAAATAAGTTACTCCATTAGGAAAAAAAAAGTTTTACTGTTATCATTAGTTGAAACGACCCTTTCCACAATACGTCCCTACATTGTTGGCCATTTTAAATATTAGTCTTCCAACAATTAATTCATTATCTGTGAACAATGAGCGAATCCATAATATTTAAAACTTAGATTACATTCACTGTGTTCCTTTATGCTACAAAAACTGAGCACAAAAATTTTCCATAGTACTAAAACCCGCTGATAAGCGATGCAATTTACCACAAAATTTTAAATGAAAATACCATTATTATGTAAAATACATAAAATGGATTGGTAATTTACATTAAACGGAATAATATTAATTGATTAGCTAAATAATATTTGTACGGATAATAATTGAATCTGTTTTTAACAATTATGACATGCATTCGTTAAATATTAAGTTAACCCACCAAAGCATTAAAATATGAACAAGATATTTTAAAAAGAAACAAAAATTTATAAATAACAGAATTCTAATTTTATATTAACAGTTTTTTGCCAAATAATATAAAAAGAAGAAAAATCGTGAATAAATTGAAGAACCATAACATACAATGTTTAACTAAATATATAAAATTGAAGATTTAACGTTATATAATTGTATTTTATAATATAATCAGTTCTGTTTTGTATGTAAATGAACTATAAAATAGCATTGAAAGTAAACTATTAACTATCCATTTAAAGCTGAATGGATGTGGGTGTTCAATAAATAAAAGCCACTGTGTTTCAACGGATTTATTGTACATATTAAATTAGAGATGAATTCTATTTAGTTGATAATGCTGAAACATTAGAATAAATATAAAATACAAAAAAGAAAATTAAATAACAAAATACAAGAAATCAAAACACAACAAAGAAGCATCTCTTAATGTTTATGTGTTTGTTGAATGGGATTGCTGATAATGACGATGGTGGATGGAGGTGGTGGTTTTTGTAGTGAACACAAAAGCATTAAATAAATTCAAATTAAACGATATTCTATGCTAACTAAATTCTAACATTGAATATTCATTAAATGTGTATATCCTCTAACATGGTTTTTATGCAACGAGGTAAATTCAATTTTTGGATTGCAACCCAGCGAATATACTGTTGATATGGTATAGTATATAGGTACCATTAGATGATCATTATTAGTTGATGAAACATGTTAACTATGGAACCAAATATCAAAATTGAATATAAAACATATTAAAAATCATTGGTAAAGTGAGTGTTCACAAATGCTGAAGAACTTTTCAACTTTTTCAACCGATTGATGACTTTTAATATCAAATACTCATAGAATCTTGAACGGTATGGGCCAACATTGAGTATCATCATCATTATTCTATTTGGAGGGTGCTCCAGTTCCTATACAGTTTCTTCCTGCTCATTCTCAATATTCATTTTAGTTATAATATGTATGTACATATTAATGTGTATATAAATATTTTGTTGAAATTCAAAAGATGAAATGTCATTCAGATTTCAATTCCATTCAGTTTGAATTTAAACAAGCACTGCAAGTTTAATTATCCTTAGAATTGAGATGACGACAAAAAATACAGCGTTTTTGCTCAATATTCAAATTCATATGACTTACATTTGCTAGTGTGAAACAACAAGTCAAATAATCAACATATTAATTATAAAATTATTTCAATAGTTCGTTGATTATGATTTATGTTGTTCTGTGATGCGACATTTATATTTACAATAATTAATTCATTATAACAGAATAATTTAATTGGTCCACTAGTTAACATAACGTTTCAATATTTTTTTTTCGCTGTTCACGTATCTCAGAGAGAAAAAAAAAATAATAATAACAAAATTACATAAAATATTAATCATAATTTAATTCAACAAATTGGATAATTATCGTGCCGTATTAAATTTAAATGACACGATGATAATAATGAATTAAGCTTCAGTTTTTTTATTTTTTTTATTTTTTATTTCCACTTCTCATCGAATATATTATCTCTTATAGCATAAAGTGTAATTATTAATTGAAAAAATCATTTGTAATATTAATTAATTGACACGTTATTAGGTATCCATAATATCAGTTTGTTTCCACTTTCCACCATTTCGGTATTCCTGATATTTTATTCGTTCATGGTGTGACCCACAATGTCCATAACATGATAAATGTGATAATGATAAATAGTTGAAATTAAATAAATCATGTTTTCCACTATCAACATAATTCATGTAATTTAAATTTAATTAAATTGGATTTATAACATTCACGTGCGAATTTATTTGAATTTTTGAATGTTACATTGAAAAAAAGGATTTATTTATTTTTTTAATTTTAAACATGTAGATTAAATGGAACCGCACATTCACAAAAAGAATATTGGTATCATTCATATTGAATACCATTGAAATCAGACATAACAAACCAACCCACACAGAAATAAAAAACATTACAAGAATAATAATATTAAACAGTAGTCTATAATAAATTAAATTGATACAAAATTCGCAACATAGTTAGTCTTTAATTATAATTAAATAGTCAAAAGCCTCACAATTGAATAAAACGATTGGTGGCCAATTAATATTTAATGTAGTTAAAGTAGCCACACACATCAACAACGAGAGAGTGAGATAAAAATGAAAGAATAGATGATAACAAGCAAACAAAAATAGGAAACGTTTAACATAAAAAAATAAAACCGATTGAATTGAGTGTAAATAACTAGTATTTTAAGCATTAGGAAATTATTCATTGACGTAATGTATAAGCTGACCTGTTCTATAGAGATCATATCCAAAACCTAAAAAAAAGAGAAATAAAATAATTAATGTCTATTGTATAAAAATAGGTACTAAATTAATGGCCATTGTAGAATTTGTAAAACCTTTTCTTCATCACTTCCGTTTCATATAATTTCCACTTATTCAAACTCACTCAATTTTTCCTTCCCTTTTCATTTTCATTCATTGAAATCTGAATGAAAATTCGAATGAAAAAAAAAAGGTGATTCCAATACACATCTTATTAAATGTCTCAGTATCCTTTTATTTCTTTTGTTCCAAATACCAAATATCAAACAGAACAAACAAACAAAAAAGAAGTGAAACAAATTAACAGAGTGAATGGAATGCTAAAATGAAGAAAAGTATAAGATTTCTATGGATAAAACATTAGAAAATAATAAAATTAAAACCTGTATGTCTAAATGAAAAGGAAATACCACGCGAAAATCAGATCATTGTAAATAAATTTAAAAATAAATAGGTTAAATGAATAATTAAAAAATAATACCTATTTTCATTACATTCATTTAATAATTCAACCCCGTTTATGTTACACAGAGAGAGAGAGAGAGAGAGCCAGTTATCCAGTCTGGTGTAGAAGACCATCCCATTTCAGTAAAATACATTGCCTTTTGTTTCCAGTAATTTTAAAATTAAGTATTTTCATTTAACGACTTTTCATCCAACCAAGGCAAATGGTAAGGCGTCATTCAATTTTAAATTCAATGAGAGTTTCAGTACACAATTCAATGCATCCGACAAACCGAAGAAACAGAATAAAAAAAGAATTTGTATTTAACTTTTAGGAACACTTCAATTGCGTTAAAAAGTTTGAGACACTTTTTTTTTTTGTGTGTGTGTTTTACTTTCTTTTATTATTATTTCATAATTTTATGAACTGTGTCAATGAAACGAGGGTCTGTTACATTCTATCTCGCACTTTAAATTAATTTTAATTCATACAAATCAGTATATTATTAATAAATTGAGTTTACAGTTATTTAATTTATGAAATGTGAAATATGCTACCGTAAGATAGAGTCATCTATTTTGTAGGGTTGCATGTTGAATGCTCTCTACTCACGTTCAACAAAAATATGTATTTCTTCTATTTAAGTACCATAGTGGTCCATAGCATCTCTTGATTCTGGCAAATGGCATATTTTCCTATCGTTTTTATTCATTTTACTTTTGGTTTAGTTGAGATCAACTAAACTCGTTACACCAGAAAACTAAATAACCGCAAAATGTTGCGGTGAATGCAGCGTACCAACCGTAAAGGATATCAAATATTTACCAATTTTGGTGGAGGAAGATTTTGGAGCAATATAGAGGCGTCATCAATTTGTATATTTGAAAGTTTTAGCTGTTCAGTGGCACAACTAAAGTTAATACTCTATTGGTACTGCTTGGTTGAGTTCACAGAACACCACATCAACAAACATACACAAGACCATATTGACCACGGTTATCCTTTAAATTAAGTGTAAATATTCAAATAGAACATTTCGTTATAACCTTCTGTTTGGATGGTCAACTACCAATACGTACCAATTCAGCTGTTATGCTTTAATATAATTAATACAATTTAAAGAGGCTTCAACTATGTACTATATTTGCAGTAAATATCATCAATAACAAACACAATTAATTTCCAATAAGTCAATTTATTTTTGAAATAGTAAATTTTCTTATACAAATTGAGTAAAAGTTTCCTAGTTTGGCCAGTTAGACTTCTATACGGCATAACATAATAGAATAAATAACATGATATACACATAATAAACTATTAGCTAAATCACCATCAGCCTAACTAAATTATATTACATATAAATTGTGTGTAACAATATTTTCATTACTAGCTGCCAACTTAATTTCAAAATTTTCTTTGCTTCAATTAATATTTGTATTGTATGTTACTATACAATAGTTCAACCATTGTTATTTTATTTAATTTACATAAAATTTACACTGTATTATTTAAAATTTATGAAAATGAATTGATTCCAGTCATACAACATGTATGTAGATAATAAATATTAAAAAACAAAAAAACAAATTTATCCTTATTACATGTTGGTATGGCTGAACGATATCTCGATTGGTGCAGCCTATTTACCCATCAATGCCAGAATAATGGGGTGTCAGAGATTATCGTTGAATATGAAAGGAATCAATTCATTTATTATTAAAATTATTTTAACTAAAATCACGATACTTTAGCACATTTAATATTCTATTTAAACTATAGTTTTGTAAGGTAAACATAAATAGTAACTATATGTGTATGCATTGTGTTTATTCGCCTATACTATTCATATATAGTATTTGATATTTGCTGCCAATAATAGAGGTAACACTATATGTACAATAGTAAATTTATAATCGATCACAAAATGAATACAGTAAATTTTTGTCATGAAAATGATGTGTATTGTTAATATGTCGTAGTACACGTCCATCAATTAAGTGATTTGCATACTGGACAGCTTCAATACGATCCTTTGCCAGACCCACTTCAATCAGCCAATCAACAAATGTGGTACCATAGAAGCATCTCTTATAAATTTTAATACGCCATCGTTTATCTTTTGCAATCGCTTGACGACATACATCCAAATGATGAGTTACAAACTGATTACATGTATTGCGTGCATTCTCATTCATATCATCCCAACGTGGTAGCTTTATAACATCCGATCCATAACAAAGTATACGCCAGTATTTCTTCAATGGTATAAATAATTCACCCGTATCGGATATGAAACAGGCGAGTACGATGACACTTTGGCCACCATTTAGAAAACAGTCAAGAAAAGTGAGCTCTATGTAAATACCAGACATCCCTTCCATAACAAGCGTCCACACCGACAACGAGAGACCCTGTGTAAACGATAAATAAATTAAAAATCATCATTATTGCACCCGCTCTATACAACATAGCTTATGTTAAAAGTTTACAAACTACCAAATGTATATGGATTCTGAGACTTTTTTCGTTAACTTTCATTTTAAATTTTGGTTGTTTTTCATTGCATCAAGACACCAAAAAGGGTCTTTCATTAAACTCAAATTAATCTATCGTTAAGTCTGAGATCTTCAGTCTTATACTGTTTATACTTTTGATAATGTTTCTATTCATTTAAAATAAAAAGCAAATGAGTACTGTTGTATATCTGTAGAAATATAGAATTGAAAGTAAAACGATTTAATCAATCCAATTAACTTTTACAAGAAATAATGAATCCCTTCCTTTTGTTCTTTTTACATGTTTTCTGTGTTATTTTTTCTTTGTTTTTTATTTGGCTGATCCTCTGTGCACTTTTAAATCTAATGGACATTGATAAAATTTGATTAAGAAACTGAGTTATAAAAACTATTAAAATTTCACAATTAATTGATGCAATAAAAGCATTCAGTCGTTATTTCCCTCTTATTATGAAATAATTTAACGTTAAACCATCTTATTCGATAAGTATGCATTATACCGTAATATGCCCAATACTTAAACTCTTTCTCTTTCGCTATGATACAAGTAATAAAACTTTTAAAACTTTTTCATTGCAGTTCACTGGACAGTGAAAATTTTCAATTTTCATACAACGTTACTAGTTATCTGTATAAAAAATAAATTTGACTTTCTCTTGACTCGTTTTATTTCGATCAGAATTGTTAAAGAATACAAGACAACACAACAAAAAATTATACGATGATGTAATAATAAAGTTCAACGAAGACTAAAGTAAAAAATGTAAAAAAGGAGAATAAAAGGAAAACTTACCACGAACATCGAGCACAGGAGTAAGATAAGTAAAACTATGTGACGCATAATTTGCATTGGATCTGTATCATCCGGGTATTCAAGCGGTTCTAGGCCATTATTAATTTGATTTTCATAGTTTTGAACGAGAACTTTACAATTTTGTCGTTGACTACTCGGACAATTATATTGTGCACTGCATAATGTACTATTAGTGCGTCTCCGTGATGTGTCCCGTCCAGCTCCAATATCCTCAATATCGACAACCGTTGGACTCGTTGTTACCGTACCAGACGATGAACAACAATTTGGGTTTGACGATGAACAGGGAATATCGCAATTCGATTGATTGCCATTTTCCATATCACTTGTGTTGGTATTAATTGGAAAATTTACATCGGACAATGAATTTGATGCTACCAATTCAGATGCAGAGGTAGATGCTGTTATTAAACCGGTGCCGTCTAAAAGTCAACACAAAAAAAAACAAACAAACCATATCAGATAAGAATTGTAAAACGCATAGACATTCACATAAAAATAATATATGCCATCAATGAGACGGGAGAAAAGATCGAACGGATCAAAACCATCGTATACCATTGAAAGCATAAATTACAGATAACCTGATTTTCTTTTTATAACAATTCCATTTACATACCTGAATCGGATGCAACTTCCCGTACCAAATCCATATAACGTTCAATTTTTTTCTTATAACGTTGATGTAACACCAAACATCCAACGGTTATAATAAAACACATCACCAAAAAGAAAATAGCAATAGCTGCTTGGGCATTACCATATTGAAAATTTGGATTACGTTTTTCATTTGGCATAATATTTTCATGGTCCACCATTAGCAAAACGCCAACCACAAATGTTGGTAGCCCCCAAGCGATTACCACCTAATTATTAGATTCAAAAAGTCATTATTCAGTTGAGTGAATTACAATGAAAAACACAAGAATATGATGATACAGTTGAACAAATTTTAACTATCACAAGTAAATAAATGAATGATACTAAACATTGTTTGAAACTGAGAAAGAGATTTTGAGAGTAAGTGAAAACAAAAAGGGGTTCGCCGTTGTTATTATTAATGAAAGAATACTTACAAATGTTGGAAATAATTTTAACGCAAAACAAAGACTCCGGCATTGTAGAAACAGCAATGTTATTGCTAAAATAGCAGACCACAAACGACTCGAATAAGTACCGATTGTCACCAAAGCGAATTGAATGTATAACTGTCCGCCTGGTTCACTGTCACCATATATAGACCACATGATAAAACCCGCACAAGTCATCATCTGAAACATGAATAAGAAAATAGCGATTACATTCAAATCATGGGAAACATAAAAACACTTTCAATGGCCATTATATTATTCATTGAGACCATCCCCAAAAAAATTGTTCTGTTCCGGTTACCACACATTATCAACTGAATAAAATTGATATTCAGGGATAAAGTGTATCTCATATCGTTTAAGTTAATCATACGGTTGAAAAGTGTTAATTGAATTCAGAGATCAATTTACCTGTGACACTAGAAGGCAACCAGTTATTCGATGAGGCATTCGTGCTATCTTACGGTTCGATGAGAATAATAACAGTACCCAAACAGCAGCTATGAGTGCAATAATGCCGAGATCAAATGAAAATCTTTCTAACTCATGCAAATAATCAGTTGGCTTCAATTGTGTTAACGCTATCATTTTAGCCGAAATAAACATTAGTGGCGCCGATATAAAAGTACAAGCTACCATACTCGATGCAATCAAATCAGGATCAGTGTGATATTGTGTTGCAATAACGAAAGCACCTGGCGCCGCTGGAAAAGTGCCATAAAGGAATCCATAAGTACTCAAATCCGTTGTTTCGCTAAAATTGGCACCAGCATTTAATAAATTTATTGTCTGTCGATTCACAAGAGGAAGCACCAACCTGTATCACACAAATTCAGGGATATAAGTTATCATTATTAGAAATTTCTTATCAAATTCATGCTGTGAATAACTAGTAGCATAATATCCCATGTCATGTAGCACGAGAAAAACAATTTTCTATATAAATCAACTCTAACTACACACCGGATACTATGAACTGATAAAATCCAATTTCAAACTACTTACAATTTAACAATGATTAATATGCCCGGGATCAAGAATCCAGAACCTTTCAGTTCGTTTGCTTTGCCAACCATTTTAAGTCCAAGCAAAAATAATGAAGTCGCCGAAAACGAATTACCAAATACTTTTAAAACACTTGAGACTGCAACCGGAAGACCATTGGAAAATATAAAACTACCAGCCACTCCAAGTATTGTCATCACCAAAATTGGATTCAATATAATGGATTTCATAGTTTTTGCTACTAATAATAACTTCCCATTTAAAATTTTACGTTCTGTACGTTGAGTACTATCAACTTGTTGACATGGTTGTGATAATCTTCTTATCTGTATAAAATAAAATTAGAAAATAATAAAAGAATTAAATAGCATTATTTTGGAACAAACTAATGAATATAATGGAATTGTTTCAGCCACTAAAAACGTTTAGGAAACGATCATTAAATTCTAATTAATTAAAATCCCGTACCTCATTTGGGTCCTCATCATGTGAGTTTTTCATATTTGTTATTTCCATTAGCACATAACCAATTGGATTTAGAATTGCCAATGAAATGGGAGCCAACAGATATAGATAAGCAGCATATTCTGGATGAATGTTTTCATAGAGTGCCACCACTAGAAGTATTGTAAGGATAATCATTAAAACGTAACTCCTAAATCGTACACTCATGGTATTAACTCTCGTCTACTACTTTACTTATTATAAATTGTAACATTATTCTTTGTTTCCAATCATATTGCTACAGTAAGGAATAGCATTCATGATTATACATGGGGGAAAGCAGCACCAGAAGTGGAAATCTTCAAACTTTTATTTGATTTTCATCTAATGGTGCTCGAACAATATTATTCACTGTATTACATTAATTACCTACCAATTGGATAGCCGATGGCGAAATCATTACTTTGTGTACAGAATATTGCCAAAATACCAGCACGACCTAAATTTATGGGACGCGATACCAACAGTGTTATGATTATAACCAGGAAGAATACAATCGCTTTTGAGACCAATATAGCTAACAAAAAGGTCCAATTCACTGTCCTCCAATCTAATTCAACTAATGACATAAATATTAGACAGGGCAATGCGAATGTACCAACAAATGTATTTAATCCTTTTGCCTCTGAGTTGGTAATGATTTTAAGACGTCCAGCCATGTATCTAAAAATATACAACAGATAAAGGGAATCAAATAAAAGTAACAGATAAAAAACCCAACAAATATAAAAACTACAAAGACAACAATATTGAATTCAAAAAAAGCTTTATGTAACATGTTTTAAAAACAATCAAACTGATTAACAAAAACTTAAATACTATGATTCCATATAACAACATATTAGCTATTGCATTCAATTCAAATCCAGTAATCAATAAATTGCTATGTTTAGCTAAGCCAGCATTAAACGCAATCAGTTATTGGCACTCGAGTGCATATACGCGAATGCGGTTTGCCAATATACATAAATATAGCTACTGGCTGAACAGTTAACCAGCAACTGTGTGAACGAAAACAATTAAAACAATATGAAATAATCAATTTAATACAACCTGATTAGTTTCACTCTTAATTGTTACATTTCTCCCACTCTTCAATTAGGCCTCCGTACGCAATGTGGCAAACAATTTGGACATGTTTTTCATTTTTTTTCTTCAATTCGCTTGCAAATAATCAAATAACTATAGTAGTTTCTTTGTTATTTATAATCAATCGATATAAACAACAACAACCAAATTCACTCAATGTATATAAATTTTAATTAATTTCATTCAATTAAACCTTGACCGAAATCATTTTAAATATTTTTGCGGTATAGGAAATTAAGATTTGATTAATTTTCATGATCAAATTCATGATGAAATCGAAATGCTTGCATTTTATGATTTCATATTAACATGCATTATACATATTGTTGATTTTAGTTTGTTTTTATTTTGCATCGGCATATTAGCATGACAGTGAATAGGAAATATATAAGCAATATTATAGTACAGTGCAATGCCACAGTAAAATTTATGTTTCCACATAAAAAAAAAAAAATTATGATGAAAAATTATATCGATTTTATATATTAAAGTATATATGTATGTATGTGGTCTTTCACAGATCATTAAGCACATCGAATTGGAAAATTTTACATTTTAATGCATTATCAATTAATCGGTTCTCTGCGAATCAGATTGTTCAAATTCTATTATCCCAGAGTTAAATGTATTTATTTTATTGTATTTACTATTTCCATAATCAAAGTGATAAATCAACAATTCAATTTGCTTTTGACTACATTAAGAGAATAATATAATAAACGTTCTTTTTATTTTACTTCACCAAATAATATAATTGATTTGTTTGATCCTAATAATTTACCAATATTATTGATTCTCATTTGGTAGGTACTTAAAACATTGCAGTTGACGTATATTAAATAGTTCTTTTCTTTTTTTTGAAGTGGATCTATTTAACAACAATTTTATCACATCAGTTCAATTGATTTAGTTGAATTGTTGGAAACTAAACAAATAAACATCTGCAACTAATACTGGAGGATACGCATCAATATGATATTATAGAACATCGTTAAATGAACTGTATTATTCTTATCATACTACTCTGTACGAAAAAGTATGTTGAACCATTACGTACAATATTTCTATTCAATTCATGTAATTGGAAACATATCGCACTCTCTCCAATTCGGTACACAGTAACAAAGAATAGAATAGCACATTTATTTGATACCGTGATAGATCACTTGAATACAGCATGATTATTTAAATTGTTATTGTCATTGATAATAATTTTCAAATCAGATAAGAGTATTATGGAAAACTCAGCACATCACGTTTTTGTTTTCAATTATGATTATAATATTAAATCGCTAACAATTTATAGTCATAAAGTACACTTACCCACATAAAATAATTCCAAAGCATTGGATCAATGCTGGATACAAATTATCCATTGAAATGTTTTGTGACGGTTCATCAGAATCGCCAGGCATCTCATTGCGCATTGTCATCTCTCCTATTGTTGAATTCATGTCTCTTTATATTTATGGACTTCTAACTAATGATACTTGATATAACTGTCTGATTATAATAGCCATAAACAGGGCTAATTATACTCTAACTTAACTCCACACACGTCGTCTTATTGACAATATTTCTAAATCTAAGGTGTGATTTAGCTCAGGAAGTCAACAGGTAAAACAATTTCCGTTATTCACATCACTCTAATGTTAAATGTATACTATTGATTCTAAAGATCAATGTTTTAATATTCACGCTAACACGAATTTATTTATTAATTATAATTATCAGAAATCTTTTATTATTATTTATAGCCCGTGTTTATTGGTTGTTGCAAACTAATTAAACAAAATTATCAAATATTTGTACTGTGAGAAATCGATGCAAGTATCACGATTATTTTTTTTTTTTGTTTTTTGGTGTACAATATTAGTAATTGAACTTTCGAATTAATATCAAATTACTATCTTGTATGTATCAAGTTAATGAATTCAATTTAATTTTCCCCTTACAACTCTGAATAAATTTTCCATTAAAATTCAGTCAAGGACTCGAGGGTGACAATTATTTCGAATTACGTATAACCCAAAGGAAATCTAAAAGAAATAGAAGACGAAAGCATAATAAATTGGCTGGTTAGCAATCACGAATAGTTTTATTCTCCCATGATCAATCTGATCAATTGTTATTATGAATCAGAAAATTACAATTGTAATTAATTGATAACTCAACTCACTTTGTATAAACACAATTTTCCTTTTTAAAGATAGAAGACAGAACATATTTTTATTTTTGGTGGTCACCGACCACCCACTCTTATAAGTGTGACGTTCAAAGTGTATTTTCAGCACATATTTTAGTCAATTTTGCACAAAAAAACAATTGTCTGCTACTGTCGCACTTTAATTAACACTAACTAGAAGAATAAACACTCAGCAAATTGTATTTTGTTAGATCCTAGATCCCGGATTTAGGATTATTAATCCCGGATTATTAGAATAAAGTTGAATTACTGTCAATTTGAAAATTCATTGAATGCAGTTAATACAACACGATGTCTTATTATAATCTCTTTGATTCTATAAATATTCTGGTTGATTATTTAGCTAAAATACTTTAAATATTTACTAAATGCTCTCACTTTTAATCTCTGTTTTAATAATTTATCACACAGTCGAAGGTAAGGTAGGTGATATAAAATTGAATAAATATTTACCATTTCACAAATTCACCAATCACAAACTGTATGCAGAATGCACGAGTCGTGCGTCGAAAACATAAAATGAAAAATGGGTGTAATTGGGAAATTTGATTCACTAACTGTATGCAGAATAACATGACTATCTAAGAAATATGGCAAGATATAATGCTTTTTATTAAAAACAATACAAATTCAGTGCTTCTCAACGCAAAACATTGTTCAAATGCAGAATGATGTATTGAGAAAAATTTGTTCACTTACTGTATGACATGTGGCACGTCTTCGAAGAGATATCTTCCGAAGATATGAGAGTTTTTAGAAACAAACAACACCAATTTTCAGTGATTTTCTACGCAAAAATGATTTTAAAAACCAGGCGAAGAAATTGAAATTNAATTGAAATTTCTAACTGGGATTTGAATACAGTATATGGGCCATGTATTTCATTGACTAGTTACGAGATATCAATAATATGATGGTATGAAGACCGAAACAGCAATATCTCTATATAGAAAATAGACTGTATGTAA